>JZKD02S1858227.1:330991-353412 GCA_000966675.3 Picea glauca
AATTGAGCATATATAGTGCACAACTATCTTTGAAACAAAAGACTTCCCTGGGTTGATAATTTATGTTTCACTTGGTTGTTTGAAATTAATTAAGCAATTATAGTGACCAACAATGCTCACGATGAACATGTTATTTACTACTTGAGTCGAAGTCTCACGCTGACTGAAATCAAGTATCAACATGTCGAGAAACTGGCCTTGGTTGTCGTTCAAGCCGTTCAACGCTTTCAGCACTATATCCTCTCACGCAAGACTACGGTGATTTCTCATTGCAACCCTATGAAACACATTCTGACATGTCAATTGCTAGGGGGAAAATACTCCAAATGGATTATGATACTCCAGGAGTTTGACTTGGAATTCAAACGCTCCAAGTCCAAGAAGTCCTTAGTTTTTACTGAGTTGATATGCGATTTTCCTCATTCTGCCACGGAAAATGTACCAGTTGATTCATTACCCGATGAATCTCTTTTCCTTATTAGCACCGATGATCTTTGGTATGGGGATTCATTATATATCTCCAAACCCAGACTTTCTGACCAACTTTGTCTAGTACTGAACGACGTCGCATACGCTATCAAGCTCATCCATACATTATCCTCGGGGATACTCTTTATCGTCGGAGGATTGACTCTATTTTTCGACGTTGTCTAACGTTCAACGAAGCCAAGAAATCTCTGAATGACTGTCATTCTGGAGCATGTGGTGGTCATATGTCTAGGTATGCTACTGCCCAGAAGATCTTATGCGCAGGGTATTTTTGGCCTTCTTTATTTATCGACTACATCACTGTCGTTCAAAAATGCCATGCCTGCCAGACCTATAATCATAAGATTCGGTCACATCCTGCTCCTCTTCACCCTATGGTCTCAGTTGGTCCCTTTGCGAAATGGGGCATCGATTTCATGACATATCACCCTTACTCGGTCGAGGGGCATGGTTACATCATTATAGCAATTGATTACTTTATGAAATGGGCTGAGGCGATGCCGACATTTGACAACACTGGAAAGACCGCAACATTATTTCTTTTTAATCATGGCATAGCTCATTTTGGTGTTCCCCAAGCTATTGTCACTGATCACGGTAGCCACTTTAGGAATTTTATGATGTCCTAACTTACTAAAAGTTGGGTCTTCGCCATGATAACTCAATGCCCTATTATCCACAAGCCAACGGCCAGGTCGAAGCAATCAACAAAGTTCTTATAACTATGCTTCGACGAATGATAGGGATTCATAAAACAAGTTGGCACACAATGTTGTTTTTGGCATTGTGGGCATATCGGATGTCCATTAAGTCCGCTACTGGGTTTACACCTTTTCGGTTAGTCTATGGTTTGGAAGCTATTCTTCCTATCGAATGTGAGATACCCTCTTTAAAACTAGTTGTTGAACTCCTACCCAACACTTCTGCTAAGGAAGAACGTCTATTGTATCTTATGCGATTAGACGAAACTCGACGCGATGCCACCCTAGTCATAGAAGCTCAGAAAAAACATGTCAAGGCCCAATACGACAAGCATGTCAAGCCTCATGTTTTCTCCGAAGGTGATCTTGTTCTCCTCTATGAACAAGATCGAGATATGTTAGGAGCTGGGAAATTCGAACCCATGTGGCAAGGTCCTTATATCGTTCGATGAGTTCTCGAAAAATGAGCTTATGAGTTAGTAGATTACAATGGTATCCCTTTGAGTGATCCCAGGAATGGGTTGTACTTGAAGAAGTACTATGCATAAAATCATCTGTGCACAAGTACTTGTATTTTTATTGTATCATACTTTTTCGGTGTTACTATAGCTTGCTTTTGTCGTTATCTAGTCTCTTCCCTTATGTGACGTTGTGTTTGATTCCCAGATGTCTGAGTCTTCGCTACCCTATATTGGCTTCGCTGATGGAACTAGCCGTAGTACTCAGAACATTGCTTCCTCTATATGGGCAATTTACACCCCTACAAATGAACTTGTCTCCTTACGAGGTGTGTGCCTCGGCCGTGTGACCAACAACATTGCAGAGTATAAAGTCGTTATTGAATTATTGGTTGATGCTATCTCGCTCGGAATTCATCATTTAGTTGTGCGACTTGATTCACAGCTTGTAGTACTACAGTTAAGTAATGTCTACTCTATTCGAAGTCCTACTTTATTACGGGTGTATTTGCGAATTCACCTCTTGGAACGTTATTTTGACTACATTGAATATCAACATATTCCTAGATGTCTAAATACATTAACAGATGCATTGGCTAATTATGTATTGGACAGACATTTGAATGATTTATAAATCTATCACATTAATATTCACACAATATAAGGTAAACCAGTAGAATTCGTCTGTATATATAACGATCAAAAGAGTTTTTTACAAAAAGTTTGTCCAAAGACCAAAATGTCAAAATCTGAAGCTCATAGCTTCTAGAAAGTGACGTCATGGATGACGTTCATGGTAACACACGACTGCCCGAGAAACCCTACAGAGAAGTCGACTCATGGACCCTGACACTCCTACAGTATGACTTTGATCACGTCGTGGAACCTCTTCCAAAGTCATGTCTGGAATATATGTGGTCAAGCCCTCCAAATTTTGTTCCACCACTTGATAGTCCTCAGCATATTGTGGTGTTTCCACTACCTCTCCTCGCCACTGAATGGGAGAAGTACTAGGAGGTCTGTAAGGTCCAACATCTATGACATCAACAAACAATTTTTTATTAGTCTTTGAACGAACATATAAAACAAAAACATTTGAATATGATAAAAATTCATAAAACATTTAAAAAGAAAAATGTGTATACTTCTTACCAAGGTCCCCCCACTGAGAATCCTCTGGTAGTACTAAATCCAGATCTCCTCGGAAATCCAACCCGACATAAGCATAGTCGTCAACCATCAACAGTTTTGGTTGAAGCCAGTCAAAGAAAGTATCATCATACTTGATGATCGGTCCAGCCACGTGTCGGGCCATAAGCTGACACCATCTCAGCATCCTAGGATCCCTTGGAGTCGGTATATTCCACTCAGCCTGCAGCCTCAGTAATGGGACCCGCTCAAGGAAGAAGAATACCAGCAAAGATTCGTACCCAAATTTCTTTAGGTTGCCTCATCTGCATTTGGTCAACTGTCTTTTTATGCTACGAAGCATTGCATCTGCCCAGTTGAACACCCGAGGCTCAGTACACTCAATAGCATACTGGAAGTAACTCTGTAAAGCCATGTGAGGAGCAGAACTCCTAGCCATCCGATCTATGGTGAATAGGATAGTACGGAGGGTCAAATCTCATACCCCCCAAATAGCTACCTTTTCTTTCTTTCTCTCTTCCTCGGGAACGCAGTGTAAACAATAGTACTCACTCATGGGCAGCCCACCGCCTCTGCTACTAGTCAGGCTCACATAGTACCCCTGCCGAGACAATCCAGTCAAAAAGTAAATGTCCTTAATGTCTAAGGACAGTGTGTGGACCCCCACATGAAATACCTACTGATCAGGGTCCCACATACGCACCAGGTACTCTAACAACCTGACTTGGGCCCTCATGCCCGGGATACGAAAATACTTCAGGAGTCCACAGTTTCTCAAAGCAGCAATAGTATGTGGATAATTTATAGCAATTGCATTGTCTTCTTCATGCTCCCTTTCACACCATTCAAGCACCATTTTGATGGCCAATTATCTGCATAAGAGGCACAACAAGAAGATTAGCAACTTTTTTCATGAATTCATTCTCTTTCATTGAGTAAAATTTTAAAAACAAATTGAGCTTTGCGATTCTCGCAGGTGCCCTTTGAGCACAGTGTGAGAACCTCGCAGGATGCCTTAGGCTCACCTGTGAGAATGCCCCATTCTCGCAGGTCCCGTGTAGCCTACCTGCAAGAATGGCAGTGCGCAAGTAGGGCTTGAAAAATCAACCCAAAAATGAAATTTTAACCAATGAAATTGAAAAATTAAACCATGAAAGTGTTAAGGACAAAGAGCCTACCTCACTATCGTTGATGGCTCATTGAATGGATGCTCGTAACTCCCACAATTTTACGCCAAACTTTGAGGGTAAAAGAGGGGTTTTTGAGCTCAAATAGTGGAAAGGTAAAATGATATGGTAAAAAGATTATTTACTCCTTTTTATTTACTTTTACTATGTCATTTGGTTTTTTATGATTATTTATCTATTAAACCCTAATCCCTAATGTCATTTTGAGTGTAACTTTTGCAGGCGTGATGATTTTGATGGTCAAATACAGGGATACGGACATGTTTTTCTTTGTCCTTGTGTGTTTTGTTTTTTTTTATGGTTTTTTGTATAAAACCTCGAGCATGGTCTTTGTCCGTTCTTGCGCTCAAAAATACATGAGAACGCGATTGAGCATACTTTTATCACTTTTTCGGGCTCAACAAGGTTATATGAAAAAGGAACCCCCCTGGAGTCCTCTTTAAGCTCTTTTCAGACTCTCTAAACATGAAAAGATAGTTGAGTGACCTTGCTATTTTCACGCTCGATAAAGTATTTGAAGAAAGCGTCTGGTGAGCGATAATTTATCTCTTTTTTGGTCTTATCCAGACTATTTTACGAAAAAGGAACTGAGAGAGTTCTCTTTTAAGTGTTTTTCCAGACTCTATAATCATGAAAAACTTTCGCGTTTTCTATCTCTGGACTCATTAAACAAGCATTGACAAACCCATAATGGGACCAAACCACTCCTTCTTAGGGTTTTTTAAACATACTCCGAGGGACTCGTCAGAAGAATGAGCTTACATCAACAAGCATATGTTATCCTCCTCAAGCTTGCGTAAAAATAAAGAGGTACTCACCAGAAATGGTGGGGGAAAATTTGGGAAAGGGATATGTTATCATCTTTGTATTGATTGGCAGTAAGTGTCGCTCTTGAACATGACACCCCCTATTCATCATTTGAAGCCGATTTGGGAAATCCATTTGTCTCTCATTCGATTTGCTACAAGGTCATTCCCTGTGTCATCTTTGAGTCAATGTTGCCAAATCATTGGTCGTGTTGTTCATATGTTCAAGAGAAGTCCATCTGAAAAATATATTGAGTTGGCCATCTGCAGTTGTCCATTCTCTCTATGTCGGCCTTCCCCGTGTCCAGTTCAATTTACATCATACTCTGTTTCATCCTCAAAATTTGTTACTCATTTCATGTCATTGATGGGGGATACATCAAGGCCCTCCTATGACGATTTTTTTTCCGTCGACCTCAGCTCATTATCCGGAATCAAGACTTATAAATTCTTCGGTACCTTGGAGCTTGCATGCCTCAAAAACAGGTTTCCTCGCTTTCGACAATGGGTTTACATCATTGACCCCTGATCGCAAGATTCCATCGGATGTTCGACTTCAACTCATTCATTCACACTCAATGGATTTTACTAGAGTACCTTGGGAGTCATTGACATCAATGGTGATTTCTCTCGCACTTGTTAACGGTTTCATCAATGACCAGTAATCAAGTGGTTTATGCCATGTTCGACTTCGACACATGTAATCACATGGTTAGATTCGTACTTTTGGGCGACGAGATTTAAGACCCTGGATATAATCTCTTTTGTCCAGGTTGCGATGGAGTATGTATAATTTGCGACACATAGATCCATTGTGTATGTCTCGTGGCTATGTCATCTTAATTTGATTTTTTCGCATAGATCCACAGTGTATTCCTGGTGGCTATGCTATATTTCGACGGAATGGATCCAAAGTGTATGATTGGTGGCCATGACCCATGTCTACAATTTCATCAGTCTGTGATCTGAGTATGGGAATGCCTACCTCAGAATTAATATATATGATATTCTGCAGATGCTTGGTTGTTCGCAAGTTTCCGATTAGGTGTGCTCCTGGTTTCTGACACACACATACAGCTTACAAATTCTTTCGGTTGTCACTGATTCCAACCTCATACTTTGGGGGGCATTCTGTTACCCATGATTTTGGTCATCATGATGATGTATTGATGATGGTGTACTCAAGCTCTTCATAAAAACTTTCTTCTGAGAAAAGTTACTTTCATCTCTTCCCATAAAACTCATTTTTGAAGAAGGTTCGCAGGTTGCTAGTATATTTGGGTGCGAGAATGCCTGATTCTCACAGGCTGCCTTAAACCAGGGTGCGAACTTCTCACACTATGTTGAACAACTAGGGTGCAAACTCTTCCTAAACCATGGAAAAAGATGAATTCTTGATGTTTCTAGAAGGGAATCTTCTAGAAGGATGGGTTGGCATTCGAATGGTTATCTTTGTACTGGATTCCCTGATATTTTGGGAGCATTCTTATCCAAGTAACTAATTCATTCTCTCCTATATATTGAGGGAATTCTCATGGAAAAGGTTAAGCAAGATTCATTGGAGAATTGGTGAAAGAATTGTGTGAAGGACTTAGCTTGAACAACAGCTTGGAGACTCCAGCAAGTCTATCAAGAGGATTTGATCTTCTTCATGCAAGGATTGAGCAAGTGTGTGTGTCGGAGCCAAGATCCATCGAAAGGAAGCTTGTGACATCAAGGCTCATGTTGTAATATTTACTTTCAATTAATATGATACAGTGGCATGTCCCTTTCCCATAAAGCTATTCTCACTTTATTGTGTAATTCCTTGATCATACACATAGGTTGAATGTTGAATATATTGTGATATCTTCACTTTGGTTGGTTTGTGTTGTCTTGGTCTTGACTTCACAAGAGCACTAGAGTGAAGTGGGAGAAACAAAGACCCTAGGAAGCGATAACAAGGTTTGTTATTTTTTCCTTCCTCCTAGTCAATTCAATGGTCAAAACTTAGGGAAAGAGTCATGTCCTATCCTGTTTTGTTCTAGATCTAGGTGGATCTAGGGAGGTCAGTTAGTGTCTGCACCTACCGATTAGTACGATAACATATGGAGTAGATTAGACACCCATTACATGTGCCTGACTGGGAAAATTATCTTTGCAGTTAGTAATTTTTTTATTTCCTTTTTAACAGTGGGTTCAAATTTAAGGTGCATCTTCCTCAATTTATGTTGAAAAGGCTGAGTTTGGGGTTTCATAGGGATAACATGTTGTATGAAGTTAGGATCAAATGTTTTCAAGTCATCACATGTCCAAGCAAAAACGTCTTTAAATTATTTAAATAACTTTATAAAATCAGATTTTTCTTGCTTGGAGCATCCCTTTCGCAAATTAATATTTTGAGGATTATCCTTTGTTCCTAAATTTGTCGTCTCATAAATCAAACAGGAAATATTAGTTTTATAATTGTCTGCCCCTCTAAATTTATCATGCAAGTCATAGAATTTCTATAGTCTCACAACAAATTTGGGGATAGAGTTTACCAACTAGGATGTAGATTTAGGAGATCGAGGATCAGATATTACTGTGAAATTCTGGAGGTTCTCGCTATGAGTACCTTCATCAATGACTGCACCTTAGAAGTTGTCTTCCATGTGCAGAAAGTTTATGATCTCCTAGTCATCATCGAATACTCTCCAATTTGTGATGTTATCCAGGATCGACAGCCTGAACAACAATTCAATTGAAAATGAATTAGGGGAAAAACCTTCAGTGGGCAATAGTTTACAAGCAACATTGGCCAATAAATCATCTTATGAATTACTTAGGAATGGAATTTATGTTAAATGCTGAAAATGTTTGCATCAAACAACATAACTCGGCTTGGTAGCTTTTCAGATGTGGTGATAAGAAATGTATGGAATTTCTTACCTGCTTAACCACAATTTCTGAATCACCAAATACCATCAAATTCCACACGTCCGTATCCAAAGATTTCCTAAGTCCTTGTAGAATTGCTTCATACTTGGCAATGTTATTAGTGCACTCAAACTCTAGCTAACAAGAAATAAAATTTTTATTACATGTAGGATCGATGAGTACACAACCTGTAACTTCTCCTTTGGATTTTCAAAGTATAATGGCCAAATTTGTGCATCGTCAGCAGTACTTGGCATACTTGGCAAGGCCGATGTCTGAGTATAGGTTATAACTTTGGATTTCTGCCCAGGATCCGTAATAGAAGAAATTCCAGTCATGAAATTACCGAAAAAGGTATTCATTCCCTATATTTCAAATGAGTTTGTAGATGTAATGAATGGCTCATTTGTATCATTTACATCTATTAAAGTATGCTTCAGATAATGTTCTCTGTTTATCTTGATTTTGTTGGGCTGTCCATTTTCAGGCGGCTACAAGTGGGACTAATCTGTGGCAAAGTAACCATGCAAGTGTTCTTACCAATCCCTGCTTAAGAAGAAACCTTAAAATTCAGGGATATCAACAACGATAGTGTCAATTATCTAATGAACCTTAGGATTGGACGATAATCTAATCAAAACATTATTAAGCTCACCAATCACCTTAACATTTGTTCGATCTAGCTGAATGAGTTTGAGATCAGAAGGTTTAACTTCTGCATTAATTGTTTGGCACACAGATAGAAGCATAACGTTTGACGACGCACCAGAATCGACCATACAATTATGTACATTCCTATTAAAAATTTCAAAGGTTAACAAAAAAGGCAGGACATTTTTCTGAATGTTGACAGCTAAATTTTGCAATTTTTTCTTGTTGTCCCTAAAACAGTTTTATCTACATTTGCTACAATTTTTTCTACTAAGTCCCTTCTATCTAGAGGTTGAGATATATTTTTAGTTGGGACATTCTTAGCTGCGTTTGAATCAACTTCTGCTGATTGTTTTCTATTAGAATCATTCTTTTTGTTGTTTTCAGCGATGCTCTAAAGCATTTTCTACAAAATAAGGCGAAATTTCACCAATTCAAAAACATAAATATTAGCCCTCAACTTCTTTCAGATATTCAATTAAATCGTATTCTAAAACTGGGTCTGCTAATATTTGTTTAATTTCATATTTCTTTGACTATTTGAAAACACATTTTTACTCACTTCAGAAGGGGGTTTGTTTTGCGTTTTTCTTCTTGTGTTGTAGGGGTGAACAGTTTCGAAATTTTCTTGGAAGATATTGTCTGAGAAGTGACCGAAGACAGTGGGATATGATTACTCCTCTTATAGTACTTCTTCCTCGACGTCTTCAGAACTTTCAAGAGGAACAGAAGAAGAATTATCACGTGCTTCTAAGATGGTTTGCAAAGCATATTGTAAACTTTCAATATTTAGACCTTCTATGGTCAGGTTTGGCCAGTTGGGAGGAAAAGGTTTTCTGAAAGGAGGTTTAAGACTTCCTTTTCTTATGGATACCTCCTCACTTGATCTCTTCAAGTCAACAACCTAGTTGGACATTTTTTGGAAATCTTTCTGCAAGCTTTCTAAGTCCAAAGTTTCTGGTTGATGTTTAGTTTGAGGAGGCCTAGTAAGGATCTCTATTTTCTTTTTAGAGGGTGAAGTTGTTTCAGCTTCAGTATTAATATTATCTTTCAGGCTCAATATATCTCTCAATCTGACTTACCTCCTCAAAGGCTTCCAACAATGTGTTCTTTTTAAACCTTTTAACCCATATGGCTATATTATTGTACAAGGATTTAACATAATATGCAACGATTAAAATTTCAGCGGGCATTGAATCTGCATGGATTTTATTCTTTAAGGTAAAAAATCTTTGGTTAAAATCTTTCACTTTTTCCTTAGAATTCATTTTTAAGCTGGAGAGTTCCATAACCAAGACTTTCGGAGATTTATCATCTCCGAAATTTTCCAAGAAACAAGTTTCAAACTTGTCCCAAGGAACAATGGTTTGGAGTTGTTGAGAAAAATACGATGTGGAGGTATCTCCCTCAAAAGTATAAGGGAATAATCTGCATACTACATCCTTGTTTTCAACACTTTGGAGTCTAATGGCCAACATAAATTTTTTGGTGTGATCCTCAGCGGACTGCTTTGGATCTAGATCAAATTTGGGCAGCCATTTCTCTGGATGTTTCGGTAATGGGTGTTGGGGTTCGGGTACAACCATGACATCTTGATCAAGCCAAGGTCTGGAAAAATTGTTTTGGTTTTCCATGGGATTTGGTGGTGTCAAAGGTTGTGATGGTTATGATGAAGAACTGCCTTCGCCTGAAGAATCTCCTCCTGAAGAAGATAGAGATTAATCAGGTGGTGAAGGTGGAATACCGAGTTCTCTGGTTCCAAGGATAGGTGTTTCAATAGCATTGGTAGTATTTTCACCTAACAAGTTTTGGAGCATACCAGTGCATTTCTAGGATGTCCAAGAAATCAAGGGGTTGATTAAGTGTCCTACCAGGTTGTATGATACAGGCTAAGGCACTATGCATTCTTATGAGTGACTGACGAACAATTTCTTGGATGTCGGCCCCTTGAGGAACTGGTGTCACTAGTTCAACAGGAATCTCAGAGTTATCATTTGAGGTAGTTGTTGTTTCAAGTGTAATGTTATTGTCTGAGAAACTACGCATTACGACAGGGGAGCAAGTGTGGGGGGGAGGAGTTTTGCGAACTCCACATGACATCAATTAAATTTGGGCCCTCCTTCTAGTGCCATTTGTTTACGGGCGTAAGTGACACACCGTCAACTGGAAGGTCAAATCCGGATCGGGGTTGTCTAAAAAACCCAAGTCATTTGGAGTGAGATGACCTGATAGGTTTAATGGCTCTGTTGGCCAACTAAAATCCTAAATGAGAAAAAAAGAAAGGAAACTAATCTAACAAACTATGATACTATGTACATGAATTTAATTATTTACGAGTGTTAAAGAAGAAACATAAGCATGTTATTATGAACATGGTATTTACATTTTGCAAGTTTTGGTGGATGTCTTGTGAAATCAATGTTTTTGCAATTGTTTACGAAGTAGATAAAGAAAGCGCATAAATTTTATATTTTCTGTTTAATAATTTAAACTCTAAGAATTCACACATACTAATAAGACATAATTTGAAACAAGAACATGATAATAGTCAAATCCAATCTAAATTGTTCCTATTTCATTAATAAACAAACCATTAACATACATATAATGCGAGTAAAAATAACCTGAGATTAATCAATTACTGAGTTTATGTCTCTGCGCAATTCAAACTCCCAACTATCTTTCCTATGAGAAAAACCTGTAATAGGTTTGTGCTAACATTCCCATAGTAAACTCAAAGGTGTGCTTCAGAGTAAAGATATAAGAAACAGAGTAATAAACATGTAGATCATGTGATCTTGTAATGATGAGTACTTATAGTAAGAGAAATTTAATATAAATTATGCGTGTAATATATCATTCAACATCAAGTATAAATCAATGATATTTGAATGAAATAGCGATCACAAATATGATATATGAACAACAAATTACAGACAAAATTTAAAGTGCAAAATAAAATGAAACATTACATGCTAATAAGACTAAAGTTGCATAACATATTAACATTCCATAATATAAAAGGCAAAATGAAGTGGAACAATGTCACGTTGGACTAAAGCCAAGGTGTGAACAACTTGTCCATACAGTCTTGAAAGTTACTTGTCCATAATGCATCCGAAAAAAGAGTCCCTTTACTACTGAGAATGAAAAGTATTTAAACTACTTTTCATATCTCACAGGATAGAGTTCAATCCATAATAATTAGGTAATATTACAAAAATAGCGAAAATAGTAACCACTCGTGCAAGAGTTGGTTTGTTCAAAATTTAAACCACAGTTTGATAAAACATAAATAAGGAGAAACTACTGGACATTTGAGCGTATAATTGAAAGATTTTTGCTCCAAGCAATCAACAGCACAATCCTCCATTTCCTGAGAATAGCAAAACCAATTTGATATATTAGAAAAAACAATTATTAATTATTCAAAAGAGACTTAGCTACATAATCATAGATTTTGTAGCTAGTCTTATTTTTAGAAAATGAAATCATAATTCAAATCTTCCTATTTCTACTTTGACAACAAAATCGAATGAAATCAAAACAGAACATTTTACCATTAAAAATTAGCCAAAGAGGGATCAGACTATTCAGAGTTTATAATTGCTTTGAAACTAGTTGTATTCTTAATTATTGTATTTCTAGCCCTCTTGATTTGTTTAATCTCCCTCTCTGTATGGTCCTTGAGATCAAGATTCTCTTGTTTCAACAGATCGTTCTGAGCAGTCAAGGTTCTAATTCAGGCATGTAAGAGAGGAACATATGTATAGTAACGCTCTACCCAATCGATGCAACTATCACAGTGTATCGGGGTGACGACAGATCGACGTGGGACACAGTCGACCAGGGGAGCTTCAATATTACCTGTGGTTTGTTCCAAATCATGCCCGATACCCAAAAATCCTTCTTTACCCTTAAGACATGGGGGTAAATTGGTTACGAAATCATATGGTTTAAAATGGGTGATAACCTCCCTCCTGTAACACTGATTTTTTGGGTCTTCCCCTATCAATAATTCCTCTATATCATGATCTAAGCCTTGATCATCGATCTCGATCGATTCGATCAAGCTCAGATGATTACCCTTTCAGTTTCTTATTTTTCTAGAGATTAAACGACTAGCATTCTTATTCTTGAAACTCAAATCCATGCACTGTTGTTTCCTTCCTTTACAGAGTTTCTTTACATCGGATTTAACATCAAATTTTAAACTAGCATCGTTCACAGGCACATGAGGATATTTTTCCTTTAATTCAGGAATCACTTGCTCCAGAGATCTTCCAGGTGAAAACCTACACAGTAATCCTTCATTTAGAGGGGTTTTATCAATAAATTACGGTCCATCAATAGAATTAGCGAGTTGGATTTCAACCACTAGCCTGTGTGAGTTAGGGTTTGTAATTAAAAGAGTATGTGTTGTAGCATCGGCCTGTGCGAATCCATTTCTTATCATAAAAAATTTCCCAATTGTCACCTATCTTCGACAGGTGATGAACCAACAAGATTTCAATGAGTCCATGGTGAAATAGGCTCGAATTGATACCATGTCGCTTGTAACACTTGGACATTCTATCAAGACTCGTCAATAGGTAAAAGGGAATATCCAATTCAAACCCTATGAAATTCATAAGAAAACGGATATGGTATAGAAAAACCATCCTCTATTGACCTTCACATGTAACAAATTGCTTCAGAATTAAAAGTAAACTATGCCATCTGGGTTTTAACAAAGCGATAGGAATACCTTTTACACAACAAGTGGTTTTACGGGATGTCATAAATAAACTCCACGGGGCCTCTTCTATTCTGGAATTTTTAAACCACCTCTCACCCTTTGATGGGAGCCCTGTCGCTTTGCTCACAAAATCCTCTGTCAATTCCAACTATATGTCTCCAATCTTGGCTCTGAAACCGTCGAAGGTTTGTGAAAAATATTTTGCCACCTAGAAATTATAGCCCTCGAACTTCTTGAGGAATACATCCCACCCATGATCCCTTAGGTCATCAATGGCATCTTCATGGGATAGTAAGGCTTGGAATCTGTTCGGCTCTATATGAATGACGGGTGCCATGACCACTGTAATAAGGATGCAACAGAAATACCTCGAAATACTTTTAGGTTCCCAACGTGTGAGCAACAGAAATAGGTCTGAGCGGAGAGTGAAAGCATGAAAATAGCAGAGCTTATGGGCTATCATAACTCGGATAGGAGAATTAGGGAGAACAAAAACCAGAGGGTTCACATAAATTCATACCATCTCTCGCAATGAGTGCCAAAACCTAAAGAGTACAAAACCATATGCACATAATGAATAACTTCATTAATGTTTTGGACCAGGAAGGTAAGGTGAAAATGCAAGTACAACATGCATGTAATCATTGGCACGAATGATGACATGACCATTTAAACTCATGAAAAGAATATCAACAGTTAACAAAGGTTCTCCATGCATCAAAACATTTTGAAATCAAACTATCGAACCATTGAATTCATAACAACTATAATAAAACAAGAAAAATTTGATAATGGATTAATCAACCATTTCATAAGATTTGAATTTTAATCACATATGGGTGACCTTTAAAACAATATTTTTTAAGGTAAAAGATTTTGAAACCAAGCCAAGTTTTATGTTTAAATTCATTCTTACATTCATGAATTAAAAATAAAACAAACAAAAATGAAAACAAACAAAACAAACTCAATGATGCAAGATTTAATCCAATCATCGCTTCAAAACTCGGAAATATAAACATTTGCAAATGGGAGGTGATGGCAACTACAAAAAGGTGTAATTTCTTTCGATCGTAATAGGTATCAAAAATCAGGTGTGGCTGCCAACATGACCTAGAGAAAATGGTGGCCATCCATTTCAACGCTTGATTAATTCATAGCTGTCGGATTTAGCAGTGAAAGGATGTGTGTAAGGTTTAAAGCTGACTGTTGATTTGTCTCCGCAAAAACGTTAATAATATAATCAGTTCGACGATATCGTATTCGGGAGTTTTGAAATGTTGGAAGTCACGAAGACCCGAAGGGAAAAGTGTCGAAATTTTGTCAGTCGTTCATCCCATTAGAAGATCGAATTGTAACCATTGATTTAATAAAGTTCTCAAGCACTCATTTGGCTTAACATTTGGTTATTGTCGATGGTCATATGATATAAGAGTTGTGAAAGGAAACTTTTATACATCGCTATATTCAGTAAGCCATAAGTTATGTAATTATCGGTCATATGAAATGGCTTGAAGGAAGTGCCTCCATAAAATTTTGTCTCTATGAATATAACAAAGATTTGGGATCGAGTATAAAGGACTAAATTGATCCATGACTGTGATCAATTTATGAAAAATGTTCACGGTATAAATAAATAAATAGTAATTAAGATTGATTAATCGAAGAGGTGTGATGGTCGAAATGAAGGGACATAGTTGTGTCACACTCACACCATTTGAAGAGTATATAATCAAGGAAGAGTGTTAGGAAGAAAAGTGTCTCTGCAGTCCATATCAAAATATCAAAAGCTGAAGCAGATTCCAGGAAGAAAAGATAATACCTATGCATTAAAGGGTGGTTGGGTGTGCAAGGGCAGGTTGGTGCCTGCAAAGGGAGTTGGTGCTTCCTTGTCAGTTGTAGCTGATTAAATAGGGGGTTGTAGCCTCCTACCAGTTGGTGTTGGTAAACTAGGGTGTGGATGCATCCTGGTCAGTTGGTGTTGATAAAAAAGGAAGCACATCTTCCTTCTATGTAACATGTAAAACAAATTTTGCAGTTAATAGAAAAGAGTTTGTGGTTTTCCCAGTTGTGTTCCACGATAAAAAATACTGTGTTAATATTCTAGTTACATTAATAAATGAAAATTTGATATAATTTTTGTGTCATGAATTCACTCCCCCTCTCAGTGATAGGATCTAATCCTTCAAAAAGAATCATTCAATAGCTCACACTATTGTAGTAATGAACAAATATCAAACATGGAAATGTTGGATTTTGTTTTCTTCATGTCTTATATTACATTGTAGTCTAGGGTGCATGGGTTTTTTTTTTCCATCATTTGGCTAGTTTTCGATTCACACGTTTTGTCGTTGTTTGGTACTACGTTGTCTAGTGTTATTCCCAATTGAGCTAGACATACTAGGTTTATCTATGTTGGCTGGGATAGTTTTTCTTGTTTCACCGTTGGATTTACCTTGAGATGGGTCATTTGATTTTGGGGAAACAAGGCAAGGAGTTATTTTCCTAAGCGGAATTTTATCATCCTTGGAATAAGGAATGTCGAGAACTGGAACTTTTTTGTGTAGATTATAATTATTTTTGGAAGAAACCATGATTACTAGTGTATCTTCCAATAATATATATTCTATCTAATCATTGATTGAGTATGGACACTAGTCCCAAAAAGGTATAGCATATTTAGGGGGAATCTCTTCAGTAGTATTAGTTTGATATTGTGTAGGGTTTTCATCATTTAAACTCTAATGATCTAACAATTGATTGATAACCAGGGTCATGGAGTTGACCCATTGAGAGTAAGTTCATTCCGAGCGGATTTGTTGGTGGTAAGAGAAGAAATTATTATTGTTGAAGCTATCTCAGTTGAAGGCCATATGAGAGGGATCAAGTGGTTTCTATGGACTATATTGTCTCTTAAATAAAGGGTGAAAGGTTTAAGGCTTCGATGATCCTTCACCCACATTCTTCTTGAGATCTACAACTTCGTTTGATAATTTCTTAACTAATTTCACGACATTGTGGTTTAGTCAACAACAAAGCTTTCTTTCCATATGATCTGATTTCCTTAGAATGTGGGTGATGATCACAAGAAGATAAATCTCTTTCCACCATTTCAGCTTCATCAAAATTAAGTGCCAAGGTGTTCCTATTTTCCCTTTTTACTAACATTCCTATAGAAGGATTCAATGTTGTCATAGAATAATCAATGGCTAAGGACTGAACAAGACATGTATCGTGGGGGAATTTAATCAAGACATTGAGGAACCTTTTATTGAAATATTTTACCTCCTCTTTTTTTCCATCTTAATGTCTCCTAAATCTTCATGCAGAGATGAAGTTGTTTTCCTTTCCCTAAATTTTATGATAAAAAATCTTTCAAAATTATCCCAACCAATTATAGATCCGGGTGGCAGGATAAAATACCAAGTAGACACTTTACCTGAAAAATCATAAGGAAATAGTCTACAAACTACATCTTCGAGTTATACATTTAATAGGTGAGTAGCTAGGAAGAAATTGTTTATGTGATATTCTAGTGACCCACATTTGTATGGATTAAATTTTGGAAGGATTTTGTATGATTTCCTAGGCATTTCATGTAACATTCCAGCTAAATTCAAAGGAACTTGAGCCATCCATCGAGGGACTATCTCTCTTCGATCTCTATTTTCACCCATAATTTTTTCTAAAATGATTTCCAAGTTTTCACCTTCAGGGTTCTCCTTGGGATTGATAAATGTGTGCATGACTCAGTTCAAGGGTACCATGACTTATTTTAGAGTGGTCTCAATAAGATCATCTATGAAATCAATGTAAATATCAAGGTAATTCTTAGGTCTTTCTACATTGGTTATTTTCCTCTTGTAATTTAAGTTGTTTTTGGTAGATTACCAAGTAGTTTCGCATAAGAGCATGTAAGGTGACGCATTTCAGAGAACTCTTGTTGTGGAACTCAGTACTAGGTATCTAAATGTGTTTCAAGACTTCTAGAGGAACTTCCGAAATTAGGATTCAAAGTGTCATAGGTAATTTCCTATTCATAATCAATATGAAGGAACATAGTGGGGTTGGGGTTATCTCCTAAAGATTGATTTTAGTTCTGTAGGTCCTTTATGTAAGCCATAAAAATGTCCCTCCTTCTAGCACCAATTTTGTTGACGGGTCTGAATTTTCCCAACAACAATAAGGACTACTCCCTGATACATAGTCCCAACTAGACTATGCATAGTTTGTATTAAGAGACCCATCTATATTCTGGCCTGAATGCCATTGCTATTGTTTAGCATTTTTTCTAGTTACGGTCTCATTTACTGATGAGGGTGGATGATGAGTGAATATGCAATGCAATGAAAATATGTAGATGAATACTATGTATTGAAAAAAGACTATTCTACTGCTAATCTACTCTAATCTATCCGATCTAGGAACATACTAAAGTAGCCAGTGATCTATAAATGAAACCAAATTCTTTATAAACTTCCACACGGGTAGAATAAATACAAGAGAATAACCAGAAACAAGTGCATGGAAACATATATAACGAGAACAATTTAAATTATATCAATGCATATGTTAACAACTCAACAATCTCAGGACATAAATATATACGAGAGAATACTAAAAACTACAGAATAACATAGAGTGCATAAGATTAATCCATAGAAAAACAAACATTCTTACAGTCCATGTGAACAACATACATCTCCACTTGAAATGATTCATAGCCAAGATAACTTCACACACAAGTGTTCCTTCGTAAAAAAATTGGCCCCGAGGGATTATCAATATTCATTAACAAAGTATAAGTTCTTGAATTAGTTCTTGGGTCTATACATTGCTTGAAAAGCCAAAATTCCTTTCAAAGTAAGTCTCTACTATTTCTTATACAATCTAAGTGACTCTTTTCCTTCTTCTTGAAAAGGTTGTTACAAAATGGTTCAGTTTCCTCTTTCCTTATGACAAGTGTACATTAAAGAAAATTGAGGTAGGTTGAGAAAAGACATAATATGATTCAGTTTCTTATTTCATCTTATTCAAGGATCCTTGTCCTTGAGGTATAGTATCCACACTTCTAGTTGATCATACAATGAGATGGTCCTTCTATATAGTATCTCTTTTCGTGCAGCAACATGCATGGTTGTGTTGTCTTCTAGGACTTGCATATCTTTAGATATAGTGACCATGAACACTTCGATCATGGTGTGGATTCTTGTCCACTGTACAATGTCTTGTTCTATGAGTTCCATGGTTACTTCAATGGCTTCCTTAGTAACCTATCACCTTTGATTGGTGTTGTCTTGGATTTTGTCAATTAATTCTTCCATAACCAAGGTCTTTCCAAGATCAGCCAGTGTGGGAGGTCAACATCCTCTGATCGGTTTTTGAGCATCCTTATGAAATTTCGAACATATTTCCATTGACCCTTTTTTTACAATTGTGCCACCTGATGCATACTAGGTGAAACCTGATCCCTCTGCTAACAAGCCTATTAGTAGACCCCCTTTGTAGCTTACATGTCCCTACTCTATAGTAGTGGACCTCATGGAAAATATTGAAGTACTAGAGCTTCTTTGTTTGTCTCTAGCATTGTGAGACTCTCTAGGTTATAGTATGTATTTTAGTTTAGGGGTGGAGGTTTAGCGGAGATAAAATATCCACTTAGACCTCACATTTTTCCAGTTAACTAGGTTAGCCACATTGTTACTCGTCTCTTTATCAGATATTTTCCCATGTTGTTGAAATCAGTCTAGTGAGTGGATATTTGTTTTTCTTCCCATTTTAGAGCGACGATAAATTTCAATTGGCACATCAATATTTTCCATGATCCATTAGTTGAGGTAGCCTAATATCCTTTCTCATATCATATTGAATTGCATGAACTTTAATTGCACTTGATTATGTTGATCCTTGAATGTCGCTACCATCTACTGGAATATATGTAGTTTTGCGTACATGTCTATAAGGGCATCTTTCAGATCTATTCTCAACTTTTCAGTACTTTCTTTGAAGTTTTGTACATTTCCTTCATCGACTTTTACTTGTTAGAGCTTTCTTTCAAGCTCCTCGATTTTCTCTTATTGCTCTCGACTCTGTTGGCATAGCCTCCGGATGTTGTCTTCATTGGAGTTCATAAAGGTTGAACCAACCATAACAGTGGCTACTTTTTTTCCCTTACATGTCTCGTTAAAGGAACATGCATGACAAATGAGATCAACATTCCTTCAGTAGTTGATCCTTTCATCAATTTTTCTTGCACGATCTTGCCAATCTTGCTATCATAACTGAAGCTTCTCAAATCAAGTACTTCACTTGGTTGAAATGGTGTCGAGAGCCCCAGTCCTAACCCATTGAATGATGTATCCATTTCGATTCACATAGTTGAAACCTATAGGGGATTAGTATCCATTGGGTGAGTGTCATCACCTATGTTCTTCGTATATTTCTAATTTTTTTCTTCTTCTGCAACTTTGGTTGTTTCTTTTTTGGTCACTCTTTCTACTGTTTTCTTTGTTGCTTCTTCTCTTTGTTTGATTTCCCTTTGTGCTTCAGATTTTATGTCTTCCTCATCTTTGGATTTGTATTTATCTGCCTCTGTATTTCATTTTTTCTTGGCAGCATCATTCTTCTTCTTCCGGACTTTCTCCTTATTCATTCTTTTCTTATCGGCTATTGTTTCCTCTTCTTCTCCTATCGATCCTGAGTGTATTGAGGTAGAGGTGGGGGTTGATCCTTGGGACACCTCCTCTTTTTCTTTCATTCACGCTTCTTCTCTAGCTATTTCTTCATCCACAATTTTCCTTTGGTTGGATACGTATTTGGAATATTACATCATCAAAAGTTCAAGCATTATGAGGTAATTCCTCCTCCCAGATATCCGTTGTATATTCCCAGGGTAGACCGATTTTTTTTTAGTGGTCTCTTATGAAATTATTGTGATCGTTCTTTTGAAACCGTTCTTATCTAAAGTGATAATATAGTAGGGTGTTTACCTCTGCTTGAGCATGCTTGATATTTTCAAATAAGCAGTTCCCAATATATAACAGCAGTGGTGGCCAAACTTCCCTTTTGACTTGATATAGCATTCCCCCTACTCTATATATTATAGTCTGGTATGAAACCTTCTATAGAAAAAGCTTATCAGGCACAAATATAGGAATGATATGAGGTGGATTTATCAAACCATATACTCTTATGTAGGTGTCGTGTTCCATTGGGTACTAGTCGCCAATCCTTCTTATGACCGCCATTACCTTGTGAGTCATCCAGGGGTTCATGGTGCAGAATATGAACTCATGCAAGGGGGTCATAAAATGTTCACATATCCTTTGGTACTTTTTCTGAGACTTGTGCCCCCATATCACTTTGTAGTATACAGGAATGGCCCGGTCTGAGGACTGCAATTTCCAACCCATCTTCGAGTATCGATGGGCCACACACATTATGAACAAGAGGTATGAGGACATATGACAGTTTGGGAATGTTCCAAGATAAGCCCCCTTGACTGCATAGATGGCCATTGTTATGTTTTATGATAAGATATAATCCCAATTGAATGATACTCCCTCATCTATGCAATAATATATCAAAGGCATATAAGATAGATAAAATTGAGATGCATATGTTTCTCCATATAGCTAGCATAACATAGCCACCAGATATTGATAAGGCTTTCTCAGAGAGCTTGTAGGGTACCCTCCTTTGGTACAATACTTGAATTTTTTGTCGGACTTATACCATTTGGGAAACAAATCCTTGGGAGTGTATTCAAATTTGTTGAGGATCTTTTTGTCCAACTTCTTAGTCCCTCTCTCAATGTGGTAGCATTTTTCCAGATACTCTGGAATGAATAAGGATATGGTATGTTTTATGGTTTTGTATACATATCTATCATTCACATCTATGTTTTTTAGGATCCAAGTGATGGCCTCTTCACATGGGATTACATTCGAGTGGGATGATACTCTGAATATGCTAGATTTTCTAATGTTTTTGAATATTTTAAGTTCATCCCGATCTTCAGAATTAGTGGAGAAGTTGGACTTCTTGAACATATGATACACCTGTCCAAACTTTAGTGTTTCTCCATCCTTTTCTAGGAGACCATATGTGTCATCATATGTATCTATGAACACTTCTAGTTGTCCTTTAGTCTATTGGCCACTACCAGAGGCCAAAGTCCCAAGTTCCTTATTTCTTGTCTTCTTCCCGGGGGACATATTTGAACCTGCAAGAAAAATGAGAGATTAGTGTAGGAATTCAAGACATAAACAATAAGGAGTTGAATGTAGCTCGAGAATTTGGAAATACCAGAATATTCAATTGATTTGTATATGGGTAGAGGGTTATCATTTGATGATGATAAGATGATGGAAGACATGTTGATTAGCTTGGTGGAAGTTTGAGGAGGACATAGTAAGAAAAATTTCTCTCAAGGTGAAATCAGAGGTTTTGAAGTTAACTCCTCTAATGAAAATAAGAGGAGTTGATAAAAAGTGTTCTGATGTGCTTCAAACAAGTTGGTATGAAGTGCTTTGATGTGAATCAGAGAATTTAGTGCCAGATCCTTTGAAAGTATTGGGGAAAGTTGATTGACAAGGTTTTGGTGTATTATCAGTAGAGTTGGTTTCAACTCCTCTAATCTGAATAAGAGGATTTAATGCTAATTTCTTAGATACCACATCAGAGAAGTTGGGCTTAATTCTTCCAAAGTGACTCATGGATCAGAAAAGTTCCAAGGAACTCCTTTGATCATATCATAGGAGTTAATATGAACTCCTCCAATATTATCGAAGGAGTTAATACAAAGTTTTTCATTTGGGCTTGGGAAGAGAATGAAAAGGTTAGACTCTTTATGGCTAGACAAAGAGGAAAAGAATGACCCTATCATGGACTCTTTTCTTATATGGAAGTTCATATTTGGGCCTTGACTGGAGGAGATACAGTTTTATGATTATCATCAATGTTCTTCCGTGGGGAAAACTATTTAGGGTTGGCCTATAAGGTTGCTTGTGTAATATTCAATGTTGGATAGACTTAGAGGGGCTGAAAAACAATTGACATCATGGAGGCCAGGGGTCGTAACCAGGTGGGGTGGCACAATTTTTTGAAAGGTTGAGCTTAGAGAAAAATAGGAGGGGGGCATCGAGGGACAAACAAACAAACAAAATATGAAGAGATAAAACCTAACCCTAGCAAGAGGACAACATATTGAGGCTTGCCTAGAAACCCACTGCCACATGGAATATGGTGAGAGGTTGTGGGTGTGAAAATGAGGGCTCAATGCACTCTTCATATGGATAAATCCTATTTTTTCTTTGTTGTTTTTTGGTGAGACAATGAGAATT
>JZKD02S1858227.1:361451-405541 GCA_000966675.3 Picea glauca
TGGAGAAAATTATTAAGATTACAGAAACATTTTACAAGAGAGTTTCTCACAATCTATCATCGACAAATGACCCTCCATGCTCTTTAAATAGATATCATGGACCAATCGGGTGTTAAGCCACGGATCAATGGCCATTAAGATCGAAGATAATATGAACCATTGGATCACTCTATGTCGGTAACATATCGTGAACTTCGGATTTCCTAATTACAAATGCATACTAATTCATACTAAAGAAACACACTTTTACCTAACAACACATTAGACCAAGTAGATCTTAACTAACCTCTAAGTGTCTAAATATCCTAACATCCCCCCTTAATAACAAATGGGGATAGGATTGAAGGATTTACAATAGTGACACAATAGGAGAAGGAAGGAGGCATTGGATCCTATCTCCCCTTAATGACAACTTCCTAAACTCCTAACATAGATCAAATTTTGGAAAACTTCACTTCTATAAGAGGCTTTCTGAAAATGTCTGCAACTTGATATTCTATAGGGAAAAACAACACTTTAATACCTTTATCATGAATGATATTTATGATGAAGTGCATGTGTAGCTCGATGTGCTTGTTGCATTGATGTTGAACTATGTCTTTGGCGAGCTTGATCGCACTCTGATTTTCACACCAAAGGCTGGTCAGATGTTGTTGTTGGAATCCAAACTCTAAAAGGATCTATCGAAGATACAAGGATTCCTGACTTGTATTTACCACTTCTCGGCACTCTGCTTCTGTTGAAGAAAGTGCAATAGTTTTTTTGTTTCTTATAGGCCTAAGTGATAGGTCCTGAAACAAGTCTTAAAACATAACCTATAGTAGACTTCTGATCATCAAGGTCATTGGCCTAATATTAATAAGTGAAACCAACCAATAAAGGATTCACCCCTGAACTATAATGTTTCATGAACTGAACTGTACCACGAACATACTGAAGTATCCTTCTAGTTTCTTTCCAATGGATTTCATGGGGTGTTTTCATATACCGGGCAACAAGACCAACAACAAAGGAAAGATTAGGACAAGTATGAGTCAAGTATAAGAGGCTACCAACTAACTGACGATATAGGTTGGAATCAACTTCAGAAGAAGTACAGGTGGCAGTAAGCTTGACTCCAGACTGGAAGGGAGAAGGGGTTGGTTTACAATCATCCATGTGAAAGCGACGAAGAAGGTCGCAAGCATACTTAGACTAGGAAATAAAAATTCCTTCATTGGTTTGCAAAACTTGGAGGCCAAGGAAATAGTGAAAAAATCCTAATTCTGTCATTTCAAAATTCTTCTTAAGGTTGGTTTTCACATGGTTTAAAATTTTTGAGTCACTACCAGTAAGGATAAGGTCATCAACATAAAGGACAAGGATTATGATATGGCTTCCTACTTTCTTGGTATAGACATTAGGATCATAATAACATCTAGAGAATCTTGTGTCAACAAGAAAGTTTTCCATTTTGGAATACCAAGCTCGGGGAGCTTGCTTAAGACCATAAAGAGATTTCTTAAGGTGAAAAACAAGGCTAGAGTCATTTTGGACATAGCCGGGATGTTTTTCCATGTAGATTTATTCTTGCAAATCTCCATGAAAGAAGGAGGATTTAACATCCATCTGATAGATATCCCATTTATGTGAGATACCAAGTGAAAGAACAAGGTGGATGGAATTCATTTTAGCTACAAGGCCAAAGGTTTCATTATAGTCAATTCCTTCAACTTGGGAAAATCCTTTGGAAACTAATCGAGCCTTGTGTATTTCAACACTTCCATCTGATGCATACTTAGTTTTGTATACCCATTTACATCTAACAAGTTTTCTTCCTTTTGGAAGAGGTACAAGATCCCAAGTATCGTTTTCCATTAAAGAATGATACTCTTCATTTGTTGTTGTATCCCAATATGGATGACTTGAAGCTTCTGCAAATGTCTTTGGATCAGGAGTCTCTAAAACTTGAGCTAAAAGAGAAGAGGCTCGCTGGAACTATGAACATGTTCGATGTTGATCTGAAGGATCACCAACAAGATCACCAGCTGCTTCTGGTGTTGAACGAACCCATCTAGGAAGTGGTGGAACTGGTGTTGGTTCAGGTTCAAAGGAATCATCTGGAGGAAGGTGAGTAGGCAGAGGTGGATTTTAATCCTCATTTTCATCATCTGAAGAAGAAACCATAATAGGAATAGAAGAAGGTACAAACTCCAAATATGGAAAGTAGGCCAAAGAAGGCACAATCGTCGAATTAAGCTCGCAGGCCAAGAGATTTTCATAAAATTTGACATCTCTTCTAATAATAATTTCATTACAATGTGGTTGAAGAAGTCTGTAACCTTTGGCATCTTCAAAATAACCAACAAATATACACTTCTCACTTTTAGGCTGCAATGCTTTCCTTTTCTCATCAGGAATGTGAGCCCATGCTATACTTCCAAATAAACGGAAGTGACTTACATCTTATTTAATTTTAGTCCAAGATTCTTCCAGTGTTATATTTTTAATATCCTTTTTGGGAGTGTGATTGACTATGTAATTTGCATAGTTGATTTCTTTCACCCAATACTTTAGACTTAATCCCTTAGATTGGATCATACAATTATCCATTTCTTTTAATGTTCATTTCTTTCTCTCAGCAACACCATTTTGTTGTGGTGTATATGGAACAGTGTGTTTCATTTGGATGCCATGTGTAGTGTAGTAACTTGTAAAATTATTGTTCACATAGTCGTCTCCATTATTTGTTCTTAACTTTTGAATTTGATGTCTACACTTCTTTTCTACAAGGGCCTTGTAGGCCAAAAACTTGTCAAAAACTTTGCTCTTAAGTTTTAAGAAGTAAACCCAAGTACGTGTGGAAAAATCATTAATGAAAGTTAATAAATATTGCACCCACAAAAAGAAGGAGAAGAAATTGGTCCACACAAATCACTGTGAACAAGATGTAAAGGGCCTGAAGCGTGATAAGAGGCACGTTTGTCAAAACTATCCCAATGATGTTTATCGAGAACACAACTGGCACAAACACCATCTCTGCATGAAACAGGAGGAAGACCAGTCACCATCTGTTGATTACATAGTTACTGCAATGAGTGATAGTTTAGATGACCAAACTGCTCATGCCAAATTTTTCTCAAGTCATCGCTATGAGCAACAAAAACTGATGAAAAAGATGATGACCCAAAGTTGTCAAACTTGTACAACATAGTAATATCATCATCAATTCCAGTTGCAAGAACATGCTTAGGATATTTTAGATCCTTGATTACAACTTGGTGAGGTAAAAATTCTACGGTTTTACCTTCACCTGAATGAGTGATTTGATATACTGAAAGAAGGTTATAAGAAAGACTTGGAACACATAATACATCATTGAAATGACCATTAACTACTTGAGTTGTTCCATATCCTAAAACACTAAGAGATCTATCATCACCAAAAAATATTTTCTTGGTGTTACATTCATTTAGAGCAGAAAATATGTCTTTATCCTTAGCCATATGATAAGATGCTCCAGAATCAATAAGCCACTCATCAGAAGAAGAAGTAGAAGTTGTATTGAAGGAGAAACCAGAAGCGTAAATTTCATGTCCATGGGAAGAAGAAGAAGAATTAGAATCAATACCGATGTTGTGCTTCTTCATTGTTGCTTCTAAAGATGTCATATTCTTGAAACATTTGGACTCATCATGACCATCTTTATCACAAAAGTTGCAATGTATGTCAGTCTTCTTATTTTTATATTTTGCTCCTTTGTCATCATTAGGAGTTGAAGTTGTCTGAGCAGGTTTGGGACCCTTATGTTGCTTGTTGTTGTAGCAAGGATGTTATTTCTTGGGATACTTGGGTTTATCTTTCTACTAGGAAACTAAGGCTTTGTTGGAGGTACATGTAGTGTTGATCACTCCAAGTTGTACAAGATTATCTTCCTCTCTAATCAAAGCAGGAAAAAAGGACTCAAGAGTGGGTTTTTTATAAGCTTTCCCTAGAGCCTCTCTCATGGCATAAAAGGTAGATACAAACATAGAATATGCATTACCTAGCTTAGAAATAATAAGATATATGCAACGCTCTTCCTCCATTTTTATCTCACATTCTTCACATAAAATTATGAGTGTTTTAAACTTAGATAAATAGTCTCCAAGGAAAGAAAAATTAGTTGGACTTAAGGTCAGTACTTGATTTTCTAAATGTTTTGCTCGAATAATATTGAGTTTACCAAACATAAATTCAATCTTTTCCTAAGCTTCTTCGAGGTCATCAATTCCTTTAAGGTGGAACCTTAAATCGGGAGAGATTGACATTATGATTAGTCCACATGCTTACTCACTCCTATTATCCCATTTGACTTTATTATCATCATCAATGGGTGTTTTTTCATTTCCCAAGGTAATCTGGTACAAGCCTTTACTTCTTAATAAATCTTCCATATGAGATTTCCATTGGAAGTAGTTGGTGCTAGTAAGCAAAAGATTACTAGAAGAAGCCATATTAAATCTATAAATAATATGGATTTAAAAATAGAAACTAATGATCTTGATGGAAAGATCTAGAAAAGTTATGCGGTTTAAAAAAAACGGCACTGAAAATGGACTTTGGATGTGAGAGTTGTGCCCTTTTTAAAAAAGGCATAAACGGTAACCAAAGGACCACGTGGTAGTTGCTTTATGAAGTGACTCACTTTTATAAAGAGAAGCGGGGATCACTTTTACAATGAAGTTACTTTATAAATGAAAAGTTGCATGCACAATAATTAACTCTAAAATAAGCTACTTATAGTGATTCACATTTATACTTGAAGTGAAATACACTTTACAATTTTAGCATGAAATTTTTCAAAAAAAGTAACAAAAGAGAGACTTGAACTCAAGACCTCTTACTTAATAAGATAACTTTTAACCAAATAGTCTAGCAAAACATATTGTATTGTTTCGTAAGAGGACTGTTGTTGTTGTTGTTGTTGTTAATGGTGGTAGTGGTGGTGTTGTTGAAGACGGCCTTGGAGAGCGTGCTAAAAAAAACTCTTTTCACAATAGAAAACAAAATCGCTTCTCGATGACAAAAACAGTTAGATCTCAGTTAGCTTACCTAGAAGATGCACCTTTTCCTATCTATTTTTTATTTTCTGAGATCGCATAGGGCGCAGGGAAAAGAGAATACATATATCTAAAAGAGTAGCAACCCGTAAACAAATAATATAAAACTGAAATAAAACCAAAATAATGCTCTGCAAAAATTTTAAAAAATATGTATTCAAGCTTTATAACTCTGGATCTAACTTAAATGGTCGTATCTTGGGAAAACGAAAACACTTTCGAGTGAAACGACAAGTGTTCCTAAATGAAATGAGTGATCCGGACACAATGGAAAGTCCTCTCATCCCATAAATGTATGAAAATGACAGAAAATGTATATGAGGAAAATCGGCTTCACGTTCTCGATCTATAATAGGAGCGGGCCTTCAAACAGGCTTTGATACCATGTTCGAAAACACAGGTATTCCAACAGAGGATGAAAACCTTCAGTAACCACTCACACAACCAGATCAAAGATCAACACACCAATGTTTTGACGTGGTAAAACCCCTACAAAGAAACATCCACAGCCCTAGCCAACGCAGCCACTTGGAGCAGTTTATTAATGCAAAAGAAAAATATTACAGAGAGATTTTACAAGAGATTTTCTCACAATCGATCATCAGCAAATGACCATCCATGCTCTTTAAATAGATATCATGGACCAATTGGGTATTAAGCCACAAATCAATCGCCATTAAGATCAAGGAGAATATGAATCGTCAAATCACTCTATGTTGGGAACATATCGTGACCATCAGATTTCCTAACTACAAATGCATACTAAATAAACACACTTTTACCTAACAACACATTAGAACAAGTAGATCTTAACTAAATCCTAAGTGTGTAAATATCATAACATATATAATATTGGATATCAGAAGGACGAACTTTCATAGCATTTTTGAAGTCTTAGTGGGCCGATATCCCAGTGAATCAATAGCCCGATACCCTAGTGCTTTGATATCTCCATATCGGATATCAGGAGAGTGAAATGTCATTGCAACATTAAAGTCCCAAGAGTTCTGTGGTCAATGCCATGATGGCATCACAAAGACACCACAAAAAAAGTTATGTTAGTTTTGTTTGTCATGAAAAAATTGATCCATGTGTCCAAGAAGGATCATGTCATATTAGATATTGAAATGCTAGAGGAGCATTGCATGTTTGAAGTTCTGGGGGATGGGGGATAGATACCCTGGTGGGCCCGATAACCCGATAGGTTGGGCACTCGATAGCCTAGTGGTCTCGATATCAAAGGAAATAGATCAACATATGAGGTTAATCAGAGATCTGATCAGATGGTGGTTGTAAGTTGAAGGTTTGGGATATGTGAGAATTGGATCAACGAACGAGATTAATTGAGAAGAAGATCAGATTGTTGTTGAGAATTGAGGGCATATTGCATGTTTTGGTGGATGGTGAGTAGATCGACAGTTGAGATTTGATCAAGGACCAGATCTAATGGTTTCTGAGTGTTGAATCTTGTGTTATGGCCTATGAGCATACACTCATTAAACCAAGGGGGCCTGTCCCAATTTCAAAAGATTTTTTAAGCCTAATTTAATGGAGAATTGAGGGATTTAGAGATGAATTGTTGAGCATGATTTGTATGTGAAAAAATCATTGCGTGCATGGGCTCTATAAATAACATTTTCCAAATCAATTTTTATGTGTGAACAAATGTGAAAGGATGTGTATGATATTGGAAGAGAGTTGATTCCTTGAGGATCATAGTGAGTTTGTGAGTAAGTATGGGAGGAATTATAAGAGTACAAAAAGCAGATGTCTGAGTTTCGAGGATGCAAAAGAATAAAAGGAAAGAAAATATGAACGTATAAGGGTGGTTGGGAGGTGCAAGAAACTTCTAAATTATGAAAATTGTAAATTGTGAAGAATGTTATGAACAGATACATAACTACAGATATGAATAGGTGAAGGCTTGAAGGAAAGTGGTAATTTGGTATTGTTTACAACTTGAGGAGATTGGTGTTTCCAGTAAATTGACATGGCTAAGTTGGTGCTCAGCTAAGGGGATTGGTGTCTCCTGTAGGTTGGTTCCTTCAAATAAAGAAGTTGTAGGTTGGTGCCTATAGGTAAGTTGATTTGGTGCTCAGCTAAGGGGATTAGTGTCTCATGTAGGTTGGTGCTTGCGAATAAAGGAGTTGTAGGTTGGTTCCTACAGGTAGTGCTAATTTGGTGCTTTGCCAATGGGATTGGTGTCTCTTGCAAGTTGGTGCATGCAAACCTTATTCCTAAGTTGGTGTTCAGGAGAGGGGATTGGTGTCTCTTATAGGTTGGTGCATGCAAACATTGTAAAAATAGGTTGGTTCTTGCAAACATTGTAACAATAGGTTGGTGCCTACATGATATTACAAAAGAATTTTTTTGTGGTTTTCTCCAATTTGGGTTTCCACGTTAAATATTTGTGTGTTGTGGATTGTATGATTATATGTTTATCATTAACTGTTATGGTTGGTAAAGTAAATACATTGATAAATATTGTTAGAAAATATTGTGAAAAGAAAAAGTAGTCTTATATTGATTCACCCCCCTCCCTCTTAGTATAATTAAGTGTGCCAATAATTATTATCAGATTGGGTTCCTTCAGAACAATATAACCATTTGAAGGTGAATCCCTACAGCAACATGGAATGGATTCCATATCCATTGTTCAATGGAATGAAATTTGTTTTTTGAAGCATAAAAATGAAGATGTATATGTAGGCACTGGGGTATGATGTTTGGTTGTCACTGGTTACACATCCTCAAAAACTCCACCAATAGATGTAGTTGAAAAGGAAGCAAGTGAAAACAATACAATGGCCATGACTTCCATTTTAAGTGTCTTAGTGGATTTTGAAAAAGTGAAAGTGGGACAATGTACATCAGCCAAATAGATTTGGGATAAGGTACAAGATATTTATGCAAAGAAAGGAGCCTTAGAAATGTCAAAATAGATAAGGACAGAAGAATATGAAACAAGTGACAGCTCAGATAGTGAATCAGATGCTAAATAATATAACATTGTCAGGAATCCCAAGAAAGGATCGGGGAAATACAAAGGTAAGGCTTTGTTTAAATGCTTTATTTGTGGAAAAATATGACACGTTGTTGAATTACCTTATGCAAAAAATAGAAACAACCCAAAGAAGAATCTAAATTCCAATGAACATAGTATCTCTTCTAATGAAAGTGATAGCAAAACAGAAGAGGCTCGCTTCACCGCCATAGAGACACAGAACAATGAACAAGATAATAGAAGCACGGATTCAAAAGAAGAAGAAAATTTTGAGAATTTAATGGAAGTGGATGTTGAAGCAAAACTCATTTGTTCCTTAGAATAAATAGACAGACTTGAAGAAAAAAATAGAAGTTTGAAAGAGGAATTGCAAAAATATGAAGATGAGAAAGTTGATCCTGAATAACCTATTTGTGATCAAAATGAAATCACAAATCTCGGAAGAGAAAATATGTTACTAGAGGAGCAACAGTCAGAAATCCTTGAGGAAAAAGAAAAAAATAACTTAAGGTCAAACTGAAGAAGAAGAAGTAATAAATGAATTGATAGATAGATAACTAAAAGAAAATAATCAAAACTATGAGAAACTTGATGTAGAAAATACCTCTCTGAGAAAATAAATAGAAGATATAGTCACCTAGCTAAACACAATCCTGAATTTTGGAAAGAGTACCAGAATCTTAGATAATATTCACAGTTTTCAAAGGTCACCATATATCAAGACAGGTCTTGGTTATGACTACAGTCAGAAGACCCTTGAAAAATATGTAAACCCTAAGTCATCAGAAAATAAAATTGAAGAGAATCTTGAAAGTTATGCAAATGTTCTTAAAAGATCCAATTCCATAAATGACAACAACAAGGAAAGAAATCATAACTAGAAAATGACTGATTTTTTACTCAAGAAAGATAAGTATGAGTTTAGAAGTGTTTCTTCATCAAGAAGACCCTTCACAACTAGGTATCAAAATCTCTTTCTTGGTTATTGTTTTTCTTGCAATAATTCTAGTCGTAAGGAAATATATTGTAGAGATTATGGAAGAAATGATTATAAGAGAAATGGAACTAGAAGCTCTCACAAGAATTACAAGGATGATCATATTGATGCAAACCCCCTTCTCTCCTAAGGGCTATGCGACCTCCCGGTCAAGATCTTTGATTCTGGAGTCAGGTGACTCTCTGAAACCTTATTGGTCTCGTTCTATGTTAAACACAGGTCCCCTCAGCTCTCTATGCAGGCTTCTTGGCACCCGTGACCTTCCTTTTCGCACTCTACGAAAACCTCAGAGTATCGAGCGTTATCACCTTTTCTCTCGGCCCCTCCTCTGATGTGACCTTGGGTGATGACCATGTGATTGTGGGCGTGTCCACAAGCGGTTTGAAGTCAAACTATCTTTGGGCCCTCAATTCTCCTCGAGCCTCCACATGTCTCCCTGGAGAAACCACGATATGGATTACGGCCTGCCCTCAAATTTTTAATGTCCACGCAACTACTGTCCCCGAAATGCGAGATGACCCTCGATCTCATGATATTGACAGTGCTTTGAGATGAATCACTGAGATATCTTCCTTGGAATCAACGGTCCAGATCTCCCTCTCTTCGATCGACGGATGTGACCAATTTGGAATTCCAGACTTCAGAATTTTCGAATCTCAAAACTTGGTTTCCTTTGCAGAGAAATGTTTTAGAGTGGAAGATCTGTTGACACTTGTCCCCTTCAATCAATGGTTGCGGTCTCTGTGGTTTTCGAACTTTGGTATTTTGAAATCTCAAACCTCACCTTCTTCTGTACTCCAATCTTCTGGAGTGGGTGATCTGCAAACACTTGTCCTCACAATCAATGATCCATCTTCTACATTGGGTGGTTGACCTTTCAACCCAGATCAATGGTCCTGAGACCCTCCTGTCAATCAATGGTCAATATCTCCTCTAGGTTTCGGACTTTGGAGATTTTAAATCTCAAACTTCACCCTTTCCCCAAGGACTTTGTACAAAGACTATAATCCACTGACGCATGTCCACCTCGAATCAACGACTAAGGTTTACTTTATGTCTTTACTAAGAGTGTAGGGATTCATGCCACGTCTCCCCTGAATCTGATGACTATAGATCGCTTTGGGACTTTACCCAGAGTTCTCAAATCTTTGCCACGTCTCCTCCAGATCTGATGGATCAGATTCACTTTGGTTCTTCGAGCCTTCAAGATTCAGCGATGTCATTTCTCAAACTGACAATCCCACGACAAATTTCCTAGAGCTCGCGATCTGTTGACAAGTTTCTACTGACATATCAACGACTCTTGGCTCTTCGGCTCTTCGAGATTTGGGTGTTTCAACGCCTTGCCTTGGCCTCCCTCTAGATCTCACAACCCAACGACTTGTACCCCTCTGGATATAACGGTCCATCTTTGCTTCGATCAATCCAACTACTGAGATTTCACTTTGGGAATCTGGAACTCTAGACTTCGGGAAGTTCAAGTCTCAAATCTTGGTGGGTTCTTTCTCCTTCGTGTGTAAAGCGTTAAAGCTCATGCACCATGTCTTGAATCAAATGGTTGTTGATCCTTCACGATGTGATCCAACGGCCATTGTTTCTCCTCCTTCTGAGCTTCTGATTTCTTCTGACTTAGAAAATTTTCTAAGTCTTCAAAGGTATCTACCTTTGAACCTCTAGAGAGTCTGTCTCTCAGAATTCGACTACACTTTTGGAAAGTGTTATCTCTCATAAGCTTGGCCTTCATGAAGGTTTTGGTTTCCCATGCACTCCTTATGTTTTAGGGATTTTGATAACTCAGGTCTGAAGTATTTCTAAAAAACAATTCTTCCCGCCCTCCTGGCGTTCTCCTTTCGCTCGGTGCACACCTTGCAATCGATTCTTATGAAATATTTGAATTCCTGCGGATGATTGTGCAGACCTTGCAACAGTCACTTTTCATTCCTTGCAAAGTGAAAGTTTCATGATATCTCTTTTGAGCTTTATAACTGAAACAAATCTCGTCAACGCACTCCTTGTGTTATGTGTGCACACATTGCACCACTTCAATCAGAAGAGAAACAATTGAAACTTATCCTAACATTCACAAATCCATCTGCTCATAACGAAATTCATTCATTCATTCATGAAACACGATAACAGGGAATTGAAAACAATGTCCACACCATGCATTGGGTCAATTTTCCTCAGTTATATTCAAAAGTGAAAATGGCTACAACTATAATCAAAACAAAAACTGAAAACTCATAAATCTCCTACTAACTTGCATCTAGCCTCATTTGGGCATACATAACATCTATTTATCTCAGAGGGTTCTTAGGGTTCCCCCTGACTACGTTTCTACTCCAAAACCTCACCTAATGACTATATTAGATCAGTCATATTTCATATTAGGAGTGGAAACTCCAACTTCACTCGCAATCGTTCAAGCGTGCTTCAAATATTTTTCCGATGTTGAGTTCAGGCATGCTTCAAAATCGTTGAGTTTATACGTGCTTCATAATATTCACCGAGAATGCCAGTGTTGATATTCTGAAAATATTTCCAGGCGTTGAGTGGTCCTACTACACGTGCTTGCCAACGATGCTCATACATCATACTCCCCTTGACAAAAATTCATGGACTCCTGTCCATGAGCTCCTGCACTGAATTTCCATGCTTCTGGATAGTAGCTTCATTTTCCCAACTGGCATCTTCTATTGGGTGTCCTTTCCACTTGACCAGATATTCAAAATAGGTCCTCCTTTTGGTCTTCTTGCCAATCCTCTGGTCAAAAATCTTCTCCATCTATGGTTTTTCAGCTATAGCCATTTGTTTCTCCCACTGAATCTTCTCTTGATCTTTTGATCCCTTTGTGTCATCTTTACTGTAAGGATACAAGTCTGAAACATTGAATATGGGTGATATGCCCACATCATCTGGCAGCTCAATCTCATAGGTGTTTGCATCAAACTTCCTCAAGATATTACATGGTCATATCTTCGTCATCTTTATCTTGTTATATGTTCCCCTAGGGAACCTTTCTTTCCTGAGATGTGCCATAACCTGATCTCCTACTTCAAATTCAATTTCCATGCGATGTTGATCATCTCTGTGCTTGTACTCCTAGTTAGAACTCTTCAACTATCCTCTGATCTGGATATGGAGCCTCTGCATTTTTGTAGAAAAATCTTATTCTCCAATGCTCCTGGTCTCACTCTGTTCCAAGCCTCTCAACTCAAATACTCCCCTAGGTTGCATTCCATACAATATTTGTAATGGGCTCTTTCCAATGCTCCTATTTGGTGAGTCATTGTATGAAAATTCGGCTTGTGGCAGAATTTGATCCCACTGATTATGGTCCTTAGTGACCAGACTCCTTAAGAAGTTTCCCAAACTTCTGTTTACCACCTCAGTCTATCCATATGTCTGAGGATGATAAGTTCAGTTGAAGGAAAAAAAATTCCCCAACTTCTTCCACAGTGTTCTCCAAAAGTGACCAACAAATGTTTTGTCTCTGTCCGAGACAATGCTTCTGGGTAGGCCATGAAGTCTCACAACTTCTTTGAAAAATAGATTTGTAACATGTGTTTCATCACTAGTATTATGGAATGGGATAAAGTATGCATCTTTGAAAATCTATCCACCACCAAAAATATGGAATCAAATCCTCTTTGCATTCTTGGCAATCCCAACACAAAATCCATGCTTATTGCATCCCAAGGCCTCTCTAGTATTGGAAATGGTTGATACAACCCAATGTTTTGTCTTTTTCCTTTTGCATGTTTTCAGATTCTACATCTATTCACAAAATTTATCACTTATGATCTCATACCTATCCAATAGTATGAATTGCTCAACTATGAAAACGTTTTATCATGGTCGAAATGTCCAGCCAATCCTCCACCATGTTTTTCCTTCAAAAGGTTATCCCTCATTGAGAATTTTGGTATGCACAATTGATTTCCCTTGAAAAACAATCCCTCTTGAATCATATTCTCTGTCCACTGGCTCTTTTCTCTCAACATAGGATTTTCACATGCTTCATATGCTTCCTTGAAATCTGCATCATCACAATACATGTCCTTAAGGTGTTCAACCCCTAAGGTCTTCACCTGAAATTCTTGTAGAATCAAACATCTCCTGCTTAATGCATTAGCAACTTTGTTAGCATTCCCAACAATATGTTTTATGACAAAAGTAAAATTTTTCATAAACTCAACCCACTTTCCATGCCTTTTATTCAATTTTTCTTGTCTGGTTATGAATTGTAAGGCCTAGTTATCACTATACAAGACAAATTCCTATGGGACAAGGTAATGTATCCACTTCTTCAAGGCTTGAATTATGGCATAAAACTCATTATCGTACGTGGACTATTTTCTCTTGGTCTCATTCAACGTCTCAATGAAATAGGCAACAAGTCTATTATCCTGGCTCAAAACTACTCCAATTGCAACTCCACTTGCATCACATCTCACTTGAAATGTCTTTTCAAAATTCGGCAATACCAGAATTGGTTGTTTTGTTATTTTCTACTTCATTATATTGAAGCTCCTCTCAGCCTCCTCTATCCATTTAAAAGACTTGTGCTTCTTCTTCATTGTATCCATCATTGGTGCACAAATTCCACTGAAGTCTCTGATGAACTTCCTATAGAAATTTGCTAAGCCATGGAAGATCCTTACCTCAAACATACTCTTTGGTGATGACCATTCTTTGATTGCTTTCACCTTCTCTAGATCCATATTCAATTCATTTGAAGAGATCACAAAACCCAAGTAAATGAGTTTTGTCTTCATAAAAGAGGACTTCTTCAGATTTATCAACAACTTCTCCTGATGTAGTCTCCTCATCACTAGTGTCAGGTGCCTCAATTGCTCCTCTTTAGTCCTGCTAAATATCAGTATATCATCCAGATATACAACCACAAACTTGCCAATGAAATCCTTCAGTATTTCATTCATCAACCTCATAAAAGTACTCGGGGCATTTGTTAAGCCAAATGGCATAACAAGCCACTCATACAAACATTGATTTGTCTTAAAGGTTGTCTTCCACTCATCACCTTCTCTCATTCTAATTTGGTGATATCCACTTTTCAAATCTATTTTAGAAAAGATATTTTCTCCACTTAAACAATCCATTAAATCATCTATTCTTAGTAAAGGAATTCTATACATGATGGTGACTTTTTTAATGGCTCTTGAGTTTGTACACATTCTCCATCCTCCATCCTTCTTTGGACTTAACACAGTTGGTAATGCGCATGGACTCAGGCTCTCTCTGACCAAACCCTTGTCTAACAATTCATGGACTTGGTTCTTCACTTCCTCATTCTCTCGAGGTGTCAATCAATATGTTTCTTTGTTTGGCAGACTTGTTCCTGGTATCAAGTCAATATGGTGGTTGATACTTCTAATGGGTGCCAATGAGTTAGGCAACTCATCCACCACTATGTCATCAAAATTATCCAACAATTCTTGAACTTCTTCAAGCAAATCATCCATCGAAGTACTTGTAAGGATAACTTTGGGTTTCCTCCACAGTGAACTGCATCTCTTATTCTTTATTGACTTCTTTCAGGAGTTCCTTCCCACTCATGAGAAGTATGCTTGTGTTGGATTCCTCTTTCACTTTATTCTCCTCTATTGGCAGTAGCATGTGTGTTCTACCATTCTTCTCCAAGGTGTATGTATTCTTCCTCCCATCATGAATGACATTCCTTTCAAACTGCCATGATCTTCCTAACAAAATATGGCATACATCCATGGGAATTACATCACATAGAATTTCATCTCTATATCCTCCTATCTTAAATTCAACCAAGCGTTGTTTAGTAACCATTACCCGGTGTCCTTTCTGCAACCACGAGACTTTGTATGGCTTCGAATGTACAGTTGTCTCCAACTCCATTTTCTCCACCATCTTTGTCGATACTAAGTTATCCATGCTACCACTGTCAATTATCACCTTGCATACTCTGTCTTTAGTCTTGCAATCTCTCATGAAGACACTGTTCCTCTGCACTAGATTTTCAACTTCTGCCTCTGGTTTTAAGAGAACCTTCCTCAGCATCAGGGATCTTCCATCATCTGCTCCTTCTGCTTCAAAATTCCCTCTATGTGCTTCTGAAATTTGAGCTTCACCTCCTCCTTATTTATTTTTCTTGGGACACTCCCAAGACATGTGCCCTGTCTTTCCACATGCATAACATCTTACTTCTCCTCCTCCTCTTCTTCCTCTTCCTCTAGAAGAACTTCTCCCACCACCCTGTCTTCCTTGGGAACTTCCTCCTCTTTCCAAATGACTGTGTGTTTTCTCAGTCTCATCCTTAGACTTATGTGCCTTGTCATGGGTAACTCTCTTGCTTTTGTTTGGGGCTTGGATTTTGCCTCTTCCTCATTGGCTTTGTTTTCTAGCCAACTTCTTCTCTACCTTTAGTGCAAACTGATAAGCATCCTCCATTATCCTTATTGATATCATGTTGAGATCATCCTAGATTTCGAATCTTAGGCCATTTATATATCTTGAAACTTTTTCTTCATCTCTCTCCCTTTGTCCAGTTCTGATGTTCAGTCTGTAGAACTCCTCTATGTACTCCATAACTGTCATCTCCTTCTGTCTTAGGTTTTGCATCTTCCTGAACAGATTGATTTGATAATCTTTGGGCATGAACTTATCCTTCAGCTTGGCTACCATTCTATCCCAATTATTTATCTTTTGTTTGCCTTTGATTCTCCTCTGAGCCTGCAGTTCATCCCACCACAGTGTTGCATGTCCTTTTAGTCTGGTGACAGCCTGTTTCACCTTTTTCTCTTCATCGACCTCTTCATAGTCGAAATATTTGTCCATGGATCTTACCCAATCCAATAGCTCTTCAACATCTAAATTTCCCTCATACATTGGGACCTCTATCTTGGCTCTGCCTCCCAATCTGGAAATTGCTCTCAGCAAGCATTCTTCGGCAACATCCTCTCCTGCAGCTTCTTCGAATTCTACTTTTTCACTCTCTACATCACTTATGTCTCCAGCATTAGGTTCTCATCTCTGCATTCCCTCCATTGCCTCTAATCTTGCACGAAGTTCTCACATATCCCTTTCTACAACCCGATCGACTAAAGGTGGTTCCACTAATCTCCTCGGTGGCATTGTGTTGACTTTCTATCACACACAGAGTAAAACTCTGAGTTCTTTTTGTCTCCTCTCCTTTTCCTATTGTCTGCAAAGAAACTTTATCTCTGATACCACTTGATGCAAACCCCCTTATCTCCTAAGGGTTGTGCGACCTCCCAGTCAGGATCTTCGATTCCTGAGTCAGGTGAGTCTCTAAAACCTTATTTTTATTGTTCTATGTTAAACACAGGTCCCCTCAGCTCCCTGTGCAGGCTTCTAGGCACCCACGACCTTCCTTTTTGCACTCTACGAAAACCTCAGAGTATCGGGTGTTAGTGCCTTTTCTTTCGGCCCCTCCTCCGATGTGACCTTGGGCAATGACCACGCAATTGCGGGCACAACCACAAGAGGTTTGAATTCAAACTACCTTTGGGCCCGAAATTCTCCTCGAGCATCCACGTCTCTCCCTCGCGAAACCATGGTATGGATTGTGGCCCGCCCTTGACTTTTTAAAGTCCGTGCAACTCCTATCCCCGAAATGCGAGATGATCATCGATATCACGATCTTGACAGTGCTTCTAGATGGATGACTAAGATATCTTCCTTGGAATCAACGGTCTAGATCTCCCTCTCTTCAATTGACGGTTGTGACCGATTCAGAATTATGCACTTCGGAATTTTCGAATCTCAAACCTTGGTTTCCTTTGCAGAGCAATCTTCTGGAGTGAAAGATCTACTGATACTTGTCCCCTTCAATCAATGACTGTGATTTCTATGGTTCTCCGGACTTAAGGGTTTTGAAATCTCAAACCTTTCCTTCTTTTGTACTCCAATCTTTCGGAGCGGGTGATCTGCAGACACCTATCCTCACAATCAACGGTCCAGCTTCTACATTGGGTGTTTTACCTTTCAACCCATATCAATGGTCCTGAAACCCTCCTCTCGATCAATGGTCGAGATCTCTTCCAGGTTTTTGACTTTGGAGATTTCAAATATCAAACTTCACCCTTTCCCCAATGACTTTGCCCAAAGGCTTAATCCACTTATGCGTGTCCACCTCGGATCAACGATTGAGGTTTACTTCAGGTCTTTACCAGGAGTGCACGGATTCACACCATGTCTCCCCTGAATCTGACGACTATAGATCGCTTTGGGACTTTACCCGTAGTTCTCATATATTTTCCATGTCTCCTCCATATCCGATGGATCAGATTCACTTCGGGTCTTCGGGCCTTCAGGATTCATCAATCTTAGTTCTCAAACTGAGAATCCCATGAAAAATTTCCCGGAGCTCACAATCTGATGACAAGTGTCTACTGAAAAATCGACGACTCTCGGCTCTTCGACTCTTTGGTCTTCGGGTGTTTCAATGCCTCACCTTGGCCTCCCTCTAGATATCACGACCCACCGACAAGTACCCCTCTGGATATAATGGTCCATCTTTGCTTTGGTCGATCCAACGACTGAGATTTCACTTCGGGAATCCAGAACGCTGAACTTCGGGAAGTTCAAATATCAAATCTTGGTGGGTTCTTTCTTCTGCATGTGCGAAGCGTTAAAGCTCGTGCACCATGCCTTGAATTAAACGACTGTTGATCCTTCGTGATGTGATCTAACGGCCACTGTTGCTCCACCTCCCGAGCTTCTAATTTCTTCTAACTTAGAAACTTTTCTAAGTCTTCAAAGGTCCCTACCTTTGAACCTCTTGCGTGTCCGTCTCTTGGAATTAGACTACACATCTGGAAAGTGTTATCTCTCCTAAGCTTGGCCTTGGTGAAGGTTTCGGTTTCCCGCGCACTCCTTGCATTTCAGGTATTTTGATAATTCAGGTCTGAAGGATTTTTGTAAAGAAATTCTTCCCACCCTCCTGGTGTTCTCCTTTCACTCGGTGCACACCTTGAAACCAATTCTTACGCAATATTTGAATTCTTGCGGATGAATGTGCACACCTTGCAACAATCACTTTTCACTCCTTGCAAAGGGAAAGTTTTGTGCTATCTCTTCTGATCTTCGGAACCGAAATAGACCCCATCAACGCACTCCTTGTGTTTTGTGTGCACACCTTGCACCACTTTAATCAGAAGAGAAACAATTGAAACTTATCCTAACATTCACAGTTCCATCTACTCATAACGAAATTCATTCATTCATTCATGAAACACAATAACAAGGAATTGCAAATAATGTCCACACTATTCATTGGTTCAATTTTCCTCTGTTATATTCAAAAGTGAAAATGGCTACAACTATAATCAAAACAAAAACTGAAAAATCAAAAATCTCCTACTAACTTGCAACTAGCCTCATTTGGGAGTACATAACCTCTATTTATCTTAGAGGGTTCTTAGGGTTCCCCCCGACTACTTGTCTACTCCAAAACCTAACCTAACGACTATCTTAGATCAATCACATTTCAGAGCAAGAGTGCAAACTCCCACTTCGCTCGCAATCGTTCAATCGTGCTTCAAATATTTTTCTAGCGCTAAGTTCAAGCGTGCTTCAAAATCGTTGAGTTCAGATGTTCTTCATAATATTCACTGAGACTGCCATTGTTGAGATTCTAAAAATATTTCCAGGCACTAAGTGGTCCTACTCCGCATGCTTGCCAACGATGCTCCTGCATCACATATGAACAAAAATACAAGAGTATTTCATGAGCATGTTGATAGAAACTACAATCCATTTGCTCCCCTACATTACAAGGTTGAATGTTAAAAATACAATAACTATGGATATATAGCACGAGATTGTAGAAGAAGCATGACATAACTTTCTAGACAAGAATATACAAAGGTATGGAAGAGGAAAGGAGAAAAGGAAAATAAGGAAGAATGTGAGATAGCTTGGCATGCAAAAATCAAAGAACGGAAATTGGAATGCCATCACCAAACAAAAGAAATATACTACAAAACTTTGGAAGATGAAAAAGAAACAAGAAGAAAATATATCCATGTTGGTGCAGAGTACACCCTTAGCACAAAATTAATGCTCAAGTGACATAACCAGTGGACCATAGTTTGTAAAAGGTATGACCAAGAAAATTACTTCATGCAGAGATGGGGTTGTCTCTCTTAATACCAATCAAACCAAGGTATAAAATCAGCATCTTGAAGACAAATTTGAGGATAACTTGATAAGAGAGGCAGAAGAAGTTGATATTACTAAATACAAGGAGACACTTTTGAAAAGGATGGGACATGTAGGAGAATACCATGAAGTTGATCGCAGAGTTGTTGTGAAGGAAAATGAACTAGTCTAAAATGACGGGAGAAGAATGTTGATAAGAGAAAGAAGACATTGATTGCAACTAGTTTGAGAAATCACAAAAGTAGATGTCAAAGAGAGCCTTCAAGTATCCAAATTTGATCAACCAATTAAGGAAGCCATCAATATTGAGGTAATCCATGAAGGTTTGATAAAGTAAGTTTCATAATTTATTCCATTTGTAATGAAAATGGCATATGATGGAGGAGAGTAAAATAAGAAGGCTCCCAAGACACAAGTCTATGCAAAGGAAATAATGACGTATGAAGTTGAAGCACTCAAGAGAAATAACATGAATATGCCATAAGAATAAGCAATGCAAAAACTGTAGGAAAACAAACCACAATAAATGTTGAGCAAGCACATTAACTTGAAGCTTTTGTTGCAGTGATGAAGGAAGTTCGTGACTACAGATGTTACAGTAACTCTATGTGAATATTTTTACCAACAAATTTGTGCAAATATAAACATCCTTTAATTTCCTTTTATACAAGAATTATGGAGGGTTCTATGGATGATATTTTTCATAGAATATATTGTAGATCGATGTGGTTTATGTACAACATTATGGAATATCTATAATACATGTGACAACCCTTGAAACAATATTATTATGATAGCAAGATTCATCTTGATAAAATAGATCTAAATTCGCTGGAAATAGGGCAGTCAAAAGGGTTCTTATAGAAATTTTTTAACAAAGGAATAATTAATGACAGGTTCAATAATCATGTGTACTGACACACATAGGATAAGCATAAACCACTAAGGATGAATTTGTTGTTATTGATGTTTCCTACATAAATAAATTGTCGTGATGGAAATCAGAAACTAGAAGATCCCTTAGAAGCTATGAAGGAATACATCATCTTGAATAATCAAGGCACATTGAGATGTGATAAATTGCATATGGACTACAAAGAACAGATTGAAAGGCATGATTCAAAATTATAAGGAATATATCACAAAAAAGTAAATCCAAGACCTTTTGGTTATGTACTTCAATTGATTGGAAGAAAATAGAAATTGAGAGATAAAGAACAAGAATGTAATGAAAGCTTCATGGAGAAGCACAAGATCAGGGGGAGCTGCAGAAAGAGAGAAGGTTGGTGGTTATGGATAAGAAAATTAAAAGTACAGTGTAAGGCGGAGAATATCCCTTTTCCATTGATGTCCAAGGGGGAGAGTATAGAGAAAGGGAGAGATTTGCAGAAAAAAAGACTTATAGGAAGCAATCAACTTAGATGACAACAACATTGTGCAGACTAAAGGAGTACCAAAATGATTAAGTGTTTCCATCAATGACATACCAAGATGACTAAGTGTTACCATAAATGACAAAGGGGGAGATTGTTGGAAATTGTGTTGTCATTGATGTCAAAGGTATACATGACTATGAAAATCATTGATATCATTGATATCGCAGGCAGGGGGATATGGACTATTGTCAATGATAGGGATGGATTGTTGGAAATTGTTCTAAAAAGTGTTGTCACTATTGTTGGAAACAACGTTATAATTGATGCCAAAGGAGACAAATTGTTGGAAAAAATATTGCACATTGTTAATGTTGAGTCGATGAATTACTAAATATCTTCCATGTGTGAGTTAAGGTGAGATGATAGAGCAATCACACAGACTGTTACAACCAAAAGGGAGATCAAGAAGTTTTTTTACTGCAAATCAAACCAAACAGAGGAAGAAGGGAATGTTTTGTGAGTTGATAAGATTTTGTGTAAAAGAGTAGAACTAGGAAGTGTCTCATTGTGTGACTCGAACCAAGGAAGTAAAGAATTACCATGTACATTGAAGGCCTATTTTCGAGTCTCTACAAGTTTTCTTTGTTTACCTTGAGGAAGAAATGACTGTGTGAAATAATACAACCAGAATGAAATCGGGGTTGCACAAGTATAAGAAGGAATTGAGAATTTAAACCTAGATAAGATGATCTCATTGCAGGTCTGAGCAACAATGAAGGATTTCGATCTGAAGTTTGAAGATGTAGGCGAAGCTCAAGAATTATTGATAGCTCAGATGACATGAATGAAGAAAGATCCAATATCCCACATTCACCAAGGAAAACAAGTTCAAAGGGTTTATATTGAAAAAGCGACATTATGTCATTTGAATGAAAAAACGTTATCTACGGAACCCTGTCCAATGTGAAACCTTTTTAGTTGTGGGGTCCATGGTATATCAGATATCGAATTATGAGAATACCCATGTATTTTTTGAAAATGTGTTGATAAATATTTAATAGCCTGGGGGGAAATGACTCGATATCTACATATTAGATATTTGGAGATTGAAGAGAAGAGTGCTACATGTTGTTAAATTTATGGGGGCATAATAGGCTATTATCCCAATGCCCTGGTGGGCCAACTCATATGCCACATTAGAAGCCAACTCAAACACCAACTCATATTCCACACCATCATCCGGCTCAGACATCATCTCAGAGCCACGTGGAACCTGCTATACCTAATATCATATATCAAAAGGATGGACTATCATAGTAGTGTTGAAGTCCTGGTGGGTTGATTTCTTGGTGACCTGATAGCTTGGTGCCTTACTGATCCAATATCTCCATATAGAATATAGGAGAGTGAAAAATCATTGCAACATTAAAGTCATGAGGGGTCAGTGATCTATGCCACGAAAGACATGCAGACACTACGTAAGCGCCATGAAAGCAGCCATGTTAGTTTATGTTTCATGAACAGATTGAGTCATGTGTCTAAGAAGGATGACATTATATTATATATCGAAATGATAGAGGAGCATTGCATGTTTGAATTTCTGAGGGTTGAGGGTCCGATACACTGGTGGGCTCGATGCCCCGATAGGCCGGAGACCTAATAGCAGAGTGATCCCGATATCAAAGGAATTAGATCAACATATGTGGTTAATCAAAGATATAATTAGGCATTGGTTGTGAGCTGAAGGTTTGGGATATGTGAGAACTAGATCAAAGACTGAGATTAATTGAGAAAAATATCGGATAGTTGCTAAGTGTCGAGGGCGTACTGTGTGTTTTGGTGGATGGTGAGAAAATCAACAATTGAAATATGATCAAGGACCAGATCCAATGGTTGTCGAGTGTTGAATCTTGTGTTGTGGTCTATGAGCAGATTGTGCATCAAACCAAGGGGGATTGTGTCAGTTTCGAAGGATTTTTGAAGCCCAATTTAATGGAGAATTAAGGGATTTAGAGCCGACCTATTGAGCACAATTTGTATGTGGAAAACTCGTTGAGCACATGGGATCTATAAATGAGTAAGTGTGCCAACAATGGATGTTTTTTGGTGGAAATATATGAGGATACCAATGTAATGGTGAATTGGTAATTCAAAGAATGCTAAGAAATACTTTTCTAATGATGCAAATGTTTCATGGGACCCCTCTTTCTCATTTATGTACCATTTTGTGGAGGGACCAATTAAGGTTCTTTTAAAAAGTCTCAATCGAATGAAATCGGCAGTGATGTTATTAGATGAGCACCAAAGATGGAAGGTCATGACATGATTTTCTAGATATTCACCCAAGTTCCCTTCAAACTTGGGGATGTTTGAGGGGAGCTTGGTTGGCATGGGAAGCCAAGTGGGATCGTGTAAATATGGGTTCATTGGTTAGATTTGTTAAATTGGGAAGATTTAATGAATCCATGTATGGTAGGTTGGGTGTACCTTCTATTTTTCCAAAGTTTCTAGAGCCAATTCTTGATGAGGAAGGACCACAAGATAGGTTATTTTGAGAAATTGCACCTAGCAGGGATGAACCAAGAATATATGCACTCACGGGTGAATTTGATTAGGGAGGCCAAAATAGAGAAACAATAAGGATAGGAATACCTCCCAACATTGGTGGGAAGAATTGTAGGTGTCTAGAACACCAAGGTGATAATGGATCCCTTATTGTTCCAAACTAGAAATGTGTGTGTGATTTTTAAGTGAAATAATTCTAACTTGTGCTTATAAAATCAAATGGACTAATCAAAGAAAAGAACAGAGTTGAATGTATCAAATTATAATGGACACAAAAATCATAAATATATCATCTTAGGTAGACTATTTTGATAGGATGAGACTTTTATGCACAAGAGAGTGAAAAAAATAAAAGCACATGTCCTAAAATACCTAACATCCTTCCTCTCAAAATGTCACTAGATATTCCAATAGCTTGAACAATGGGGAATGAATCCACTAGAATAAGGCTAGTGAAGATATGAAAGGATTAATTATCCTGAGGGATATTGGGGGCATGTCCCAAAAGAGTTGGAGAAATTTCCCAATTGTCATTAAACACATAATATGGGTGCATTTGTAGCCCACAACCACCACCTTTGTAGAAATCCTAGGTTTGGGACACTAGGTTACCTCCTTCAAGTGTAGGTAGGGGACTCTTAGCCTCAAAAATAGATTAGGATCCATAGCCTGACAAGATCTAGGTGGTTTAAGCATACTTGCAAGAACAATCGGACCTAAGCCTTTGACCCTCCATGGGTATCTCCATGTCATGGTGTAGCATACTTAAGGTGAAGGATTTTCAAGCACCATAAACAATCAACTTCTAAGTTTCAAATGAAAAGTGATGATGGGGGGATATTTGGATGCTTACCCCTAAAATCCTAACCTACACTAACATGTTGTTTTGTGACCTTGCAAAGGAGGATTTTAGTGAGTTCTTTAGAGTTTTTTTTAATACCTTTAGATTAGGGTCATAGTCCAATCTGTTTACTTTAAGGGTGTGATGAAGGATAGTTTATAACTCCTTGGTTTTTTTTATTCTCCTAGGTCGCTTTGGGACACAAGGAGAAGAGCATACTCAACAAAATGTGGACTTTGGATTCCTTTTTGTTTGTAAGTGAAAATGTTTGCAAATGATAGTGAAAAAAATATGTGTAAGTAAAATTAGATCATGTGGACATCGTGGGTCTGTTAGTTCCTCCTAATTAAAATCAATGTGATTCTACAAACTTGTTGAATTGTTCAAGATATGGACATGGTGGGGTACCTTCAATCCTTTAAACTCCATAGTGTGTTGTATTGCAACTACTAAAATGAAATGATCCTAGGTTGCAAGAGATATGGACATGGTGGGGTACCTTCAATCCTTTAAACTCCATAGTGTGTTGTATTGCAACTACTAAAATGAAATGATCATGGACATGGTGGGGTACCTTCAATCCTTTAAACTCCATAGTGTGTTGTATTGCAACTACTAAAATGAAATGATCCTAGGTTGCAAGAGATATGGACAATGGTGGTCCTTTCAATCTTTTAATCTTCCTAGTTTTGTAAATTACAAACAAACTAAATATGTGCACATATGGGTGTGTTACTCTAAATAATTTAATTCCTACGTGTGTTTTGAAATGAAAATGGAGATGAAGGGATTGTCAACTTTTCTGGTCTACCAATATCACCGTAAGGTACGAGGTAGAGATACTAGGCTGAGGAGATACATTGTTGGTCCCGAGCAATCAAAGTGGTGAAAATGAAGGAAATATAATTAATGGTCCATGTGCCTTTTAAGAATCCATCCACATGGAAAGGGAAAGAAATGTGGTTTTTTTAATCCTTTACCAAACTAATTTTATTATCTACCTATGCAAGAAAGAAACAAAAATCGATTTTTGAGTGTTACAAAGTGCATCAAAAATAACTCTTATCTCCTACCTACAAACTGAAGTAAAAATCAACCAAAGTATTTCGAGAAAGGGAATCTATGCAGGATTCTTTGTTGAAGGAAGTGTAGATTTCATAGATTGGGAATGGGACAACTATGAGATTTGAATGGTTATTTGTGTCTATTCTTTCGAAAGACACATAGAGTTTTATATTGCGGAAAGAATAATTTCACTCGGATGGATATCTAAAAACTTGGTTTAAGACCTTGATTAAGTCGTTTTGTAGCCTACAAAACATGATAAATGAGAGAAAGAGCTCTATCGGCCTAGGAAAAGAGAACTATGAGTTAGAAACTGAGTGGGAGTCACCAATTTGTCTGGTTGTTTGAGTCATTTGGGTGAGAAAAAAAAACCTTTTGTGTAGCTAGGATAAAAGCAATGGAAATACTTTGTTGTTACACTGTAGAGGATTGGTGAGTGCAAGTGGTCTCTCCTTTCCTCCTTGGGAGGGTCCTTTTGTGTTCATTGGGGCTTCTCTTCTCTCTCTTGTAGAAAATAAGTGTGCAAGAACTCTCCAAAGGGAAGATATCAATGCACTATCTATGGGATATGGGTGCACCAAATGATGGCTTGAGAATGTGGCTCTCAAGGATCATTCAAGCAACATAATATTGTATAAACTTCACTTGTTTGAATGTTGCTCCATGGCTTCTATTTATAGTCAATCTTCAAGCTTCATTAAAGCTAGCTCCGAGTGTGAATGGTGCAACTTGGGATGTGGTTCCCCATGCCTTGAAGAGACATGGAACCACTAAAGTACTAGATTCCAATTGGCATGGAGCTCAAGGATGCCTTATACCTCAAGTTAGGAGTACCTTTAATGGGGATTTTAGCATTAATTACGTTGAATGTGGTTGAGATTTCACTTTGCACTAGATTGTGTGGCTTTGGAAGGAACAACTACAGAGGCCAAAGTAGATTGCACACAATCCACACTGCAAAGTTGCACAAATGCATAAAAAACCTACTTTATATAGTTTTGGTGCTCTACTAAGGATGTTGTATTATTTCCATGAATAGCACTTTGTTGTATTTCTTTGATGACTCTTCCAATGATCATTTGTATATCTTTTGGAGCGATTTTTTTAGTGATGACAATAAGGAATAGAGATATATTACCCTTCTCCTTCATAAAATGCTTCACTTCCCAAGAAAACCACAAAGGAAGATCTCCTCACATTACTAATTCAAGGCTCTTCAACTCTTACTTTCAACCTCTTGATGATTCCAAACAGAAAAAGAACAAATAATCCAATACTAACATTTTGAAGTTATGTAGACTTTCAACAACACCTCTTACTTCCAACCACTTAATAATTTAAATCACATAAGGAATTATAACTTACCAAAGACCCATATAGCTTCAACAAGATAAGATATCATACCTTCTTCACAATGTCATGATTGCCTCCAATGTATAGAATAGGGTAACACATAAAGAATTTCAAACTCTATATAAATCTCTTCATTGTAGAATAGTTCCATCTCCAAACAATGTGAAAATAAAAATTTTAAATTCAAGGTCCTTTGACTAAAAAATCATGTAATCGAAATTTTAAAAAGATGTTCATTCTTCTTATAGAAGAAATTGAATGTTTAGGGTTAGAGTTTGATGACTTTCCTCTGTTCTAATGTTAGGGTTGCTCGACTCCACTAGACTTTGCACCTTGGAATTTTGATCACTTAACAACCCCCCTCTCTGAAATTTTGATTAGTTGATCCCCACGTGATATCATATTGCTTTACCAGTGAATTGCCTATGACACCATTTAACGAGATACATATATTTATCTTCATTTGGCACCAAATGATGGCTTGAGAAACCCTTGGACACTTTCCTATATTTTATAGATGGTATACATTATAACCCTATAGGTATCGATTATGACACATGGTCTAGTAAGGACATGGATTGAGACATGTAATAGAGGAAATTAGCTTGAAGGATTGACCCCAAAACTTCTTTCATAAAGCTCAAAACACTCAACAACTCGAATCAATCCATTAAATTAATTATTAAAACAAACTTATATAATAAGTTAAACCATTTCCATTATTTTGATACTTAAGGTGAAAACCATGCGTTACCGATACCTATCTTCAATAAGATAAACATGTATTGTAATCAAGAACATTTGCTAAAGTGGAGGCACCCACCCTTTATTAGTACAACAAAAACTACTTGAAATGCAACCACACTTCTTGAACAATACCTTGAAGCAAGTGAAAATCATGTGCTAATGATGCCTTTTAAAGCAAGCATTTGTTAGCGGCATCGCATACTATGATGACATATAAGTATGGTATGCTAGTGTCAAGCTTTTGGTAAAATTAGCGTGGCTTTAGGCCTAGTAACCCACATGTCGCACATGTGATGTGAAATAGTTTTGTTGAAGAAAAATTATTTGCCATTATTAGATCCATATGATTAACCAACACTTGTGATGCTTAGGTGTCATCACCCCCACTTAGAAGGGACTTTTCTCGTTATGGGTAAAAAACAAAACCATTCAAAACATGTCTTGTTTTATTAGGGTGATTAAAATTTGCGAAAAAAAATTGAATTTGATTGAAATTGGCGAAAAGTATGAATTTGATTAATTTATGGTTTAAAATGTGTTTTTTAATCATACCAATATAGAAATTAAAAAAAAATAATAACGATAGTTAATAAACACTCAACAATATTGTATTGATTACATTATATTTTTAAAAATATATAATCTCATCTAAAATGTCTTAAATCAAACAAGATAAAGTTTTGTGCAGCTAGTCTCCACCTTTACGATTATAAGGGGATAAAATTTCTTACCCTAAAGATATCAAGTCCCATTGCTTATTATTTGGTAATGTAGATTGAAACTTTGCCCACTTTCTCACTCCCACAAATCAGATATGCGAAAAAATTTGCAGTCAATCGACTTTGATGAAAAGCACCGCTATGACAACCCTCCCTTATACATCATTGAAACTAGTACTTCAGCCTTAATTCTTACTAAACAAGAAGAAATATTTATATATTCTTTGGAAGATCTAATTGGGGAACGAATGGATCAGTTAGGGTATGAACATGAATATAAATTCGAACATAATATGTTGATTTTGACAATGGTACACCTTTACCTCAATGAGCTTTAAATTATTCCCAATGAATGATCTACCATTCAGGGCACTTGTTAGAACAACTTCAAGCTATAAGGTAGGTTAATTATCAATTATTTGTAATTTAGTTATTTGTATATATGGATGTTACATACATAACTTCATAATTTTTTCAAATATACTTTTATCAAATCTAATAGGAAATTAGCTTAATAGAGCATCCAGTAGATTCTTGCCCACATTAGAAAGACTCCTCTCATTTCAACAATGAACTTAGTTGAATAGGAATAAATTGTGTTTGACAAATTGTAGCTTAAGATGAAGTTATGGGTATACCTTAAGTGAAAAGGCATAGTCTAGTTGTAGTAGGTGCAGGCTGGCTAAAGCAAGGCAGTGTCACACAACCTCAAGCATTGAAATAGACTTGGGAGAAACTCAAGTTTGCAAAGAAAAATTTAGGAAAATTGTAGGTCCATGATAGGTGTTATCGGAGTATATGCTTCACCACTTTATAAAGGAAAGGTGGTATCACAACTAATTTCGGGAAATTTTTGGTGTCTTCATCACTATCACTATTGTGATAGGTGGTATCAGAGTTAACTTAGGCATTCTTCACTACATTTCAAAAGGAAATAATTGAGTGGAGGGAACCAAGTTGTTTTCAAAATTGTGTCAACACTCTTCACTACATATTGACAAGCTTGGACATAATAGAATCTTTTGGAACGATTATAGAAGTTTCCATAGAGTGACTTGGAGACTAGACAGAGCAGGTTCTTTTCCTTGGTGCAATATGTATCTAGACAAATCTTCCACACATAACTGGTAAGTTCTTTGTTGTTTCTAGGTAGTAGGCTTTAGGATTGAAGAAACATTAACTAAGAGTGTGAGGAGCTCTATGATTATAGTAAGTTTAGGGTTAGGCACGGTAGGGTGAATTTCACTAGTTGGGTGAGAAGAAGAAGAAGATATTACCTATAGGAGGTAAGCATGTGGTTGCTTCAGTGGTTGGATTGTGCAATTTTTTGGGTAGTAGGTAGAAGACAATATTGTCTTAGACTCATTGTACATATATAATAAAGTTGCAGGTAGAAAGTTACAACTCCCTATTTATATTACTATAACATTCGTCATCTAAATAAATTTAAGGCACCTACCTTGGGTGTCTCCTATACGTATGTGTTGTGGACTCTTTATGTGTTGGGTGTTACTACTCATTGCTTTGCTTTGTGTTGGCTAAGTATTGAAATATTGGCTAAGTGTTAAAGTATTGCTAGGATGTTTTAAAGGCCATGGTTAGACATGTGCCTATTGTTGAATGAACTTGGTTAAGTAGGAATTAGTTGCATTTGACAGATTTTAACTTAAGGTGAAGTTATGGGTAGACCTTAAGTGACGAGGTGTAGTCTAGTTGTAGTAGGTGCAAGATATTCAAGCTCCTATAACCAATGGAAGGTAGTTCCATATGACCTCAAGTGTCGAAATGAACTTGGGAGAAACTCAAGTTTTCAATGAAAAATCCGGACAAACTATAGGTGTGTGACAAGTATCATGTAATTTATCCCATGCACCACTCAAATAACATGGAAAAGATGCCATGCAACATGGGGCAGATCTGTTAATTGTCATGCTAATGGTAGGTTGTGTGGTTTCCCTCTAAATATAATGAAGAAGGTACCTTCTGATATTGTTTATTCGTTATGCATTATAGTTGGATCTGTGAAGACTTGGAAGGGGAGGTTCTTGTAAGTGTTACTATGTTCATACAATTGTCATTTGGTCTTATTCGTTCACACATTAGTCTCTTTTTCATATAATGGATAACCCATCCTAGAATTCTTCACAAATGGAATTTATTTTATGCTTCATGTTGTTTCCTTGTGCCCACTTTCAAGTTGAAACATAGTGTTATGTAGATACACTAGCTGGATGGGCTTACAAGTGAGTTTATTGATTGTAGGGGTTGATGTATGGATGCTTGGAAACAAAATGTGAAGCACTAGGTAGGATTAGTTTTCCTAGAAAGTGAGAATTTCCCAAGAGAAGCCTGAGGAAGGACTATGATGTCATTACTCCATGCTCTAAATGAATGTATAAACATTTTTTAAAGTATGGGAATCCATAACATGTCCATGAATTTCGTCTTATTTTTAGTGGATGATTTATTTCCCATATAAATTCTAGAGAACAATACCATATAATTCTACAGTCATTGTGGAGAACCAAGCTCTCTTCAACATGCATAAATTTTATTTTTATTAAGGTGGTGTCTTGTATTAGTCGATCTATGGATTCATGGATTGTAATTGATGGCATTAACTAACAGGCATTAAAAAAAAACCTAGGTCTATTAGTTCAAGATAGTGGATGGAAATTGATTCAAGTTTACTATCTCAGTTTGGCTACAACTATGGAGTCATTAGCAATAGACAATTTTAATTGACCTCATTCATCAATTACATCCACCTTGGATTTCCCTGGAAGAGGTAGAACATTGATGTTCTGAATGACACTTCCAATGGTGAGCACCAAATTTGTCACATTGTAGTCTTCAATCTTCTCATCATCCTACATAAACCTCTTAGGGATGAAGTCTTCGGGGGTTATTCCACCAGTCAGGATATTTGGTTCTCATAGATTATGGTGTGGGGAAGATCTGTGTGAAGGATGAATGGAAGTGTGGTGTGTAAGAACATCGATTCCTTCATCATGGATTGTAGATAAAGTAATTTGACGATGTCTAGTTCATCATTGGGAAGCTTGGGCCAATAAATTTTTTCTCTATTCAGAATTCATAATAAGCCAACATAAACAAGGAAAAAGATCAAGAATTCTCGTCCCAAGATAAGAAAACAACTTGACAAGAAGCATCAAAATTAACATGTCTAAAATTTCAAGAGGAAAAGAAAAATTAAAGGTAAGAATTAAATCAGTGAAGGTAAGAACTAAATCTCAACTCTAGGCATGTCTTTTTCTGTCTTTTGTATTGTACAAGACAAAGTGTTTGTGGTGGTAATTTTTTTCTATCAATAATTATATATCTAAAATAAAAATAAAACAATATGTACTATATGAGTGGGATTGGATTCCATATGTTCAAAACACATTACAGAAGAAATCATGGCAAGTAGACTTTATCGCATTGTTATTTGTCACCATTTCAACATCAAGACTTGTGCAAGAGATATATAGGCTATTAACTTATTTTCCTATCATATGTGGTTTTTCTTTGACACTAATTGAATAATGATTATTGTTCCTTGGGAAGATTAAGAGCATATGGTAGTAGATTTATCTCAACACTCATATACAATTCTTTGACAAACTTATCTCACATTCATGCTACATGATTTATTCAACATTGATAAACTGTGTCTCTGCCAAAACAATACAATAGAGATATGGACTATATAGGAAGTGAAGGCAGTGCTAAACAAACTTTGAGGGAATTGTTTTGTAATTTACCAAGGTTGATCATGATACCAGTTACCACAAGAATTGGGAGTTTGTTGTCACTTCTCCCTCAGCTTTCGATAAGAATTGAGAATTTTTTATTAATGACATTAGCCCTGACCTAGATAGGACTTGGCATGGAGAGGAAGTGGTGATGACGTTTTTTCAGATCAAGTGGTGCATTCACTATAACTAAATGTTTTAGCTATTGAAGCTTTGTCATAGGAAGTGGTGCATTAAATGCCACAAGCAATACTACTTAAAAACATAGAAAAGTTTGAAATCAATATTTGTTAGAGGAAGTAGTGCAATAAGCGCCCCATGTTTTACTACTTAAAAACTTAGGACAATTCGAAATATAAAACAAAGTGTTTGCATCATTTCCAAAACAAATAGAAAAGGTCGGACGATATAATCTCAAATAACCATGTTTCTCCATGTAGCAAAAATTAAAATCTTCGTTAAGCTAGGCTATATGAAGAATTGGAAAATTTTGAATGCATTAGATAAAGAGAAGGTCGTTAAACCTTAAAACACATAAATTGATGTGAATCAATTACTAAGAGTCCCTACTCAAGGCAAGTAGAGACTAATAATATATCCCAAAATAAACAATATTTACTATATTCATTGATACATAATGCTTAATATTTTGAATTGTTTGAGTACTATAGAGTTATCACATCATTTACATCCATATTGCATATATTCCAATACATGTGACATTCTTAGTAGGTTTTGGGATAAATAAAGACCCAACAATAGAGAAATTAATGTTGTATATGTTGGGATATATACCATTGCATATGAAGTTACTTCATATCCAATAGTATATAACCCAACATATATGACATTAATTGTTCTATTGTTGAGTGCATCATGTTCACCAATAGATTTAACATGCATTGTCCATGAAGTTTGTAAATACCAATGTGTGTGTTGTTAGATCCTTATTGTACCTACAATTACACATAAGAAATTCTCAACACATATCACACATAAAATAATATTTAGTGTGACCTATTGTTATCACCTCAAAATTGCTCACTTATGTCATTTCCAGTTGTTACACGTGAGTACATCACTATTGGCATGCATAACCCTCATATCCATCTCCTTTCCACCATTATATGACCTCAAACTTACCATAATTATCCTAGTCGACCCCTAAAGTTGACCAAAATTGGTCAGTCTAGATATTGGCCCATTATGTGCATGTGAACAATGCAGAAAACCCCAAAAAAACTACATTGTCCCTTTAAATTACTAATTTTGATTGTTTTGATCCCCCATCAATGCACCCAAATTACCATGATGGGTTATTAGTTACATGTGGACCATATCAAATCCTAGTTCCTATTTTTTACTTTGATCCAGTCATATTTAACCACTATAAGGAAGACCATGTCAAGGGGGTTATCCACTATGAAACTACAAATAAATCACTTGAGGTCACTCTATTGGTCCACCCACACAAGTAATATTATATTGTCAAATGCCATTAGGATTTTGAGGACCTCTTCCTCTTGATTTCATATTCTAGCTCATTTTCCTTAGTCATCAACCAAGGTTTGAGTTACAAATACACCAATGAAGAAAAATACCCATCCCAAGGAGAGGATTTGGAGCTCGTTTGACTTCAACAAACTCATCCACCAGGCATTGATTCTTTGTATTTTCATTGTGGTAATAACAATATCACATTGTTTCAATTCCTTTGTTCATATTAAGTAAATTTTTCTTACTTATTTTGTTTTTATCTTTTATATGACCTAGGGTTTGATGCATGTGAGTAAATCTAGGTTTTTATTTCTATGAAAAAAACCATTTGTCTATGGATCAACTCACAACCATTGAGTTCAAGGGTATTTTTCTCACCCTCGTGACAAATATCCACCAATATATTGGCAAATCCACTAGGGTGTTGATCTAGATCTTCTTCCCCAATTGTGGATATGCTTGTTAACCCCCCATACCTTGCATTCATAGATTTAGGACTTGAATTTGATTTTTGTTCCTGTAGTTTTGTATTTTACATAGGTTACCTAGTTGGAAACCCTTCTTTCAGCCTCAACTACAACATTGTAAATTCATCTTTTTATTTCTGGTACAACACAATTTTCTGTCCTATTTTCTACACTAGTCCAATGTAATTTTTGGGCCTATTTTCTACACTTGTTTAGTGCAACTTTTTGCCCATTTTGTTTCACTCATTCAGTACAATTTTTTTCCATTTTTTTGTAATCCAATTTTCTACACTATCTTAAATTTTCGTCTTTTTTTAGTTTTCTGGTTTTGTCCTAGTTTAAACAATTTCCCTATAGGGTCCTCTCGAGTTGATAGGTGGTCAGTGGTGTACTGTAATGCATTTTTAGGGAAACAATGTTGGTAGAGAATAGACCTCCTAGGGCTCCTAGTATATTCCACTTTTAGGGTTTCTCTTTGTTGCATTGCATCTTTTTTATTCATCATACTAATTACAAAACATTTGCCTCGTTGGATAGTTTCTTGAATTTGCTACAAATCATAAGAAATTTGGATTAAGAAAAACTTCCTCTTTGCATTGGTATTTGTCCTTAGTTTTTTCTTTTTATTTTCTCTTACTTTTTCTATTTTTCTCTTTACTTAATTTTTAGTTTTCAACTGTTGTTTTCTTATTTTTTTTATGTAAGCTAGATTGTGATATTACCTTTCAGAAGCAACAATTACATCATAACAAAAGGGCTCTGGTACAGAGGTTGTCAATAGAGGAAACCATCTGTTGTACCATGCCTCAAAAATTTGTGAGACGTGATCAAAAGGAAGGGAGGAAGGTCTGGAGGGATTATCGAAGAAAAATATGAGCTAAAGGTTGTTGAGGAGGAGGGTGGATGAGTGGAAAAATTGCTATATGGAGGGACTTTGGGGGAGAATAATTGTCATCATCTTCATGGGATGTAGATGACTCTAGTTGCATGCTTAGGTTTTCCTCTCTCTCGCAGCATGTTTGCATAAGAGTGATGATAGAGAGTACCCCAGAGAGGATGAGAATAAAACACCAGGGGAGACCTGATCAAGAGTGAGACAGGAGGGAAATGAACAATGTCCAATATAGTGAAAAAAAGTCTACAAAGAATGAGCCTAGAGGTATGATTCCCCATGGTGGTGATCCAAATCATTATGAAATCCATTAATGTGTTGTATTGTATTGTTCCAACCTGGATAAAATGCCATGTAATTGCAAGGAGGTTGTTGTCGTAACCCACAGGTGAAGAGGACGAAGGGACATCCCATGCAACATTAATAAAGTGAGTTCATCCCTCAGTCTTGGGATATGCATAAGGCCCCAAAGGGAGGCAACTATCACAATGGTTATCATGGTTTTCATATTCATTATAGCACCCCATCTCGGGGGTTGTCCTCCTTTTGAGATAATTTTGAGCATTCAAGGAAAAGAGGATGGGCAGGAGTCTATAAAGAATCATAGGAAAGGTCTTGGAGACCATCATATATTCCAACATTGGTTATTTTTTCATCAAATTTGTTTACCTCCCGACAGATGTGAGAGGGGATAAGGACTAGGCTTGGAAGAAGCATTGATTGGAGGAGTTCAGGGTTGATCAAGAGTCTCAAGCTAGGAGAGATTTTAGAGGGAGTGGATCCATTATGAATTATGGTAAAAAGATTAATGATGACTTTGGAGTCCCCTTCAATCACAAGCTTCTAGTAGCCAGATGATTAGAATTTTCAATGCATGTGTTTAACGCCCACAAATTCGTTGAGTTATTGGTGTCATTACCTAGGATGCCTACATTTATGTTGAAAATGTGGCCTTTACCATTTCTAAAGACAATTCTAAATCTAGTTGGGCTCGGATTTCCTTTGGACGCACTTAGGAAATTCAGCTTCATGAAATCAAGAGGCGGTCATGACCATTTAGAGGGACTAGGAGCCAAGGGAAGCTTATCCAAGGTAGAGATATGAAAGGAATTCGAACAAAGATTCCAACTTAGGAGAATGATATTTTCCTTAGGCTCACATGAGAGGTCCTCTAAGGATGAGGGGCTAAGTCTAAATGTTTCTTTGACATTCTCCTCAGTTCTATGCTATACTTGAGCTTCAGGAGTGTGCTCCACCTTGAAGATCCTCCTATTCCTTTCTTTCCAGATTAGCCAGACAACAAACCCAGGAAGAAGCTTCCATATACTATTCAAAATGGTATTTTTGAAAGATTATGATCTCCATCTTTCTATGGTAGATATGATGTTTTGACAATGTCGATTAGTAGTGTGAACTAACTGTGCTACTTGATCCCATATATGTGTGTTGAAGGAACACTAGTTGAGGAGATGCTCATAGGTTTATTCCTAGTTATTACATAAAGGATAGATGGAATGTCCTGTAAACCCTATTTTAATTAATTTGTCCCATGTGAGGATATAATTTTGAACAGGGAGCCAAAGGAACATGTTCAATTTGGGCCATAACTTTGCTTTCCATATTTTTTCCCGGATTGCATATTTAGGAAATAAATGGTGTTGAACTTTAATTGCATAGGCTTCCTTGATGGAAAATGACCCCTGGGTAGATCACCCCCAAATGAATAATATTAGGCCCCTGGTGGAGACAAATTCTTCTAATGGAAGCTTCCTCCTGCCACATTCCAAGATCACATCATGAGAGGAGCCCAAGATATTGATAGTTAGTTTTCCACTCTCTCCATGTTGATTGAGAAGAAAGGTCCTTCCAAAAGTCCTTAACCCTTGTGTCCCTTCTATTGCGCATTATTTGAATAATTTCCCGCATATTATATTTGAGATGAATGGGTCATAATTATTTCCATGAGTCAATAAAAAAGAGTGCACTTCGGCCATCGCAAATTTCTCAGAAGGGATTTTATTGGACTAGAGTGTGATTCGTCCATGCAACGTTCCAGATTAGAGAACCATTTTGGTGATCATTATATCTGATGAGTCTCCTTTCCTCTACAACTGGTGTATATTTTTGTCTCCATAAGCAGGCCCAAAGGTCTGATGGGTGTGTGAGCCACCTACACCAAATATTGGCACCCATTGCCTCATTCCGATTAAAGGGATTACGGAGCCTGAGCCCACCCAAAAGTTATAGTTTACAAAGTTTATCCCATTTTACAAGAGACCATGTTCTTCCTTCTTTGGAACCCTGCCACAATAATTTCCTTTTCATGTTGCAAATGGTTTTGAGGATCGATTTTGGGGAAACTAGAGTAGAAAAAATATAGATTAGAATAGCTTGGAAAATAGATTTCAAAAGAATGAGATGATTGTCCATATTGAGAGATCGAAATTTCTAGGAACTAAGTCGATGTTGTAGCTATGAGATAAGTCCAAGAGATGGTTTGCATGGAGTTGTCAATGAGAGGGACACCCAAGTATTTGGAAGGAAGGGAGCTCCGACTAAATCCTAGGATTCGAGTAAGAATATTTTGGATGGGAGCAGGAGTATTAAATAAAAATATTTTGGGTTTGGCCAAATTAATAGAGGTATCGGAGGCTACACTGAATTCATCGAGTATGTTGCATATTTTAAGGGCTTCCTGGGAAGTGGGTGACCCCATTAGCATTGTATCATCTATGAATTGACTATGGGAAGTTGGAGGATGAAGGTATGAAAAAGGGAGCACGTTAAGAGAGACAAAGTAAATATAATATTTAATATATCAACTGAGGCCTTCCACCATAATGATGAAAATAAAATGGGAGAGAGGATCCCCTTGACATATACCTTTAGAGGGATAAATTGTTTTAGAAAAAAATCCATTGATCGGGATGGAAAAGAAAGAAGAGGAAGTGAGGTTAAGAATCCAATCAACCCAGTCCTAGATAAACCCAAAAGAAAGAAGAATCTCTTTCATGTATTTCCAACTAAGAGTATCAAAATATTTGGACAAATCAAGTTTGATTAGCATTCCATGGATTCTGGAAGATTTAAGGGAATGGATCACTTCATGGGCCATGATCACACTATATAGGATTGGACGCCCTTCCACATAACCAGAATAATCATTAGAAATAATAAAGGGAAGAAGAGGTTTAAGTCTAACAGATATTACCTTGGTAATGAGCTTGTAAATCACATTGCAAAGGGCAATGGGTCGGATGTTTTTTAGATGATATACTCTTTCTTCCTTTGGGATGAGAATAAGAAACATCGTGTTAAGAGCATGAAGAAATCCCCTTGAGCATCTTGCCATCAACTAGTTTCCAAACCTACTCTCAAACCATCTTCCAATAGTGATGAAAGAAGTTCATTGTGAAGTCATCCAAACCATAAGACTTTCCAGTTGGCATCTCCTTCATAGCTTGGTCCACCTCTTCGATGGTGATCATCCATAGAAGCGTTGAATTTCGATCTTCAATGATTAAATGAGGGATGTGTTGGGTTACTTTGGCACTTGCTTCTGATATGTCAAGGCATGGCTCGAAAAGAATATTTTGATAATAATTGGCCAATTCTTGCTCCATACCCTCATGATACAATATTGTTTGTCCTTGATCATTATCCAGGCTTGTGATTCTATTTATGTCACGACGATGAACCTTTGATTTTTGGAATAACTTTGTATTTTTCTCACCTTCCTTGAGCCATTGAACCCAGAATTTTTGTCGTCGTAGAGTTTCCTCCTGCGCAATATCACTCTTCTAGTTGTTTCTTTATTCGATCTTCTTATACACGTAATTCTTCAGGATTTCCATCCAAGATGAGTTTTCATTGGAATTCTTTCATTTTCTGCTTCAAGTTTCGTTGCACCTGGAATATGTCCCCAAATTTAGACTCGTTCCATTCCTTGAGGTACAGTTTGAATTTATTTATCCTTTGTTGAAATCTATACATCAATGTTCCTCTGGAAACTATCTCATTTTCCACCAGATGGGAGCCTTCTCCTAAAAGTCGGGTTGTGATAGAAAAAAATTATCGAACCAAAAGGGCTTGTTACGAGGTGGAGCTGCTAAGTCTATATAGAGTTGAGTGGGCCAATGGTTTGAGCCTGAGATGGGAAGAATGATCGTTTCCATGGGAAGGCCATCCATCATCATTTTTTCTAAGATTAAAAATCTATCCAACTTGCAAGCTACCTAGTGGGGTCCCAATATTTTATTTGACCACATGTAAGTTCCCTCACTAAATTCCATAATGATTAAACTAGATGAGTCTATAAAGTCTCTCATAAATTCATTATATTGATCCAGATGCCTTTGATCACCGCGTTTTTCCTCAAGGGAAATAATGATGTTGAAATCCCCTCCCAGGATCCATTGATTACCTCTAGCTAGATCACCCAATTAAGTCAGCTTATTCAAGAAATATAGTTTCTCTTGGGAGGAATGGGGACCATAAGCATTGGTTATGTTTCCTGACTTATTTGTGCCAAGGACCTTAAAGGAATATGATATTTTCCATTTTGTGGAGACAAAGTTTTCCATTACTGCCAAAGTTGGATTCCATAAGAAGGAAATACTTGTGTCTGCTCCCCTTGATTTATTGTAAGCAAATGTACTTTTCTTTCAGCATCTAGAGAGAATATCTCCGGCCACCTCATCTGCACATTTGGTTTCTTGAAGAAGAAGTATGTTTGGTTTTCCCTCCATGATACTTTTGTGAATGATCCTCTATTTGGACCTTACATTAAGATCTCTTATATTCCATGAGACAATATTCATGAGGAATGGGGATTAGGGGAAGAGAAGAAGTCATCCATGAGCTTTTGAATTTGTCCAAAGTTGACCATGTAGCTACCAATATCTTGGATAAGTTTCCTCGTGGATTTTCGCCCTCGTTTACCCCCTTCTTTGATAGGATTACGTAGATATTTGTGTACCTCAAAATGAATTCCCAAGCTTCCTCTTGATCTTGATCTAGCACCCATTGTGGAGTCATGGTATACTTTATGTACTTTTCTTAACTAATATGGAGGCACTAGATGGAGTTCTTGTTTGTGATATGCCTCTTCTAAATGCACCAGATCTACCTCCATGAGCTCCTTTTCATCCCATTTCATTTCTATTTCACCACCTTCATTTGACACATGATATTCCCCTTGAAGAGCTTGGGGAGGAAAAGGCATGATTTGTTCCAGGACAGTCTTCTTTACTTTCCAGACTTTGGGTTGCTCAGAGACCGAGGATAATTTTGGAACAATCCCCTCTAGAGTGAGAGAGTCAGGGAGTTGATTGAGGATATCAAAATATTTATTGGTAGAGGGGGTAGAAGAAGGGACATGGGGTGATTTTTTCTGAACTTGACTTATTTTCCTTTGGACAAGATTAAACCCCTCTTTGGAATTTTCTAGGGTTGTTGTTGTAGCAATGTAGGGGGAATTGAGAGGGTAGTCATGGAAAACATGACTGTGCTCATGGAATTTACGACAATGGAAGGGTATGTTCTCATAATTCAATAGTCTAGATCCATTCCTCATATTGGGATTCCATTTTTATGGTGCCAAGTAAGGGTTTAGAAATATTCATATACACACATATATGATCATAAGAGGTATACCACTGATGTTTTGTTTCTTCAGTTGTTCTGACATAACTTACCAAGGTAATTCCTATAACAACAATAATTTCACCAATCCAAAACTCCTATAGGAGTGTGTACAATCTGATCCAGAATACGGAATAGGTAAAACCTTCTTTTGGGGGGATGAAGCATTCCGTCCAAAATCTTAAATACAACCCAACCAAGTTGAAAAAATAGGGCCCATTTTCAAAGATTTCGTCCTTATCCTTAAGATTGGTAACGATGATGGTAAAAGAACATTTGGATCCCAACTGAAGCTCATAGTGACCTTTGGGCTTCCACCAAGTTTGGATCCACTTGACGAGATCTTGTTCTGAAGGCCAGAGACCCAGGAATTTTCCAACGAGCATGATATCTCATGTATTGAGTTTTATATCCAACTCTGTTTGAGCTAACAACATACCTCGGGGTTGTCGCAACCTAAGGAATGAAATTACCTAGATCCCATGCCCGAGCCAATTTTGGATGAGAGGAACTATCCTCCATCTCCATCATTTTACCTTTTCTAGCTTCTTTGGGGTAGATTTGGTCCTTTAGGTGTGTTGGTTAGTCAAAGGGTGGTCGCATGCTTGTTGAGCCTGTAGAATCACCTTTCGTCACATCACTATAGGAGGGGGATTTAACCCCCTCAACAAAATTCATCCATGAAGGTTCAAGATTGAACAATTGTATGATATTAGTGTGCCAAGAGGAGAAAGATCAGATGTAGTAGAAGCCCTAGATCTTCTGGTTCATTCAAAAACCTAGCAGAGCCACTCCAAGATAGTTTTGAGACATAAGAAAAGAATAACTTAGTATTTTTTTCTTATTTTTATACAAATACTTTTAATTCAAAAGAAAATTTAGTTGAGTTGAAGAAAAGAACATCCCTTCTTTCTTAGTATTTGAATTACTCGGTTTAACTTTTCATTTTTGAAATTGCAAAGTCACTTGAATCCTAGTCCATAGTTGAGTTGAAATAGAAGTTTTTTTTTTCTAATTTACATTTATTAACACTTATTTCTGATTAGAATGTTCATTTGAATAAATAACATGCATCTTTTACTTTATTACTTTCCTTCTTTTGAGCTAGTATTTCAATTTCAAGTATCTTTAAATGCAAGCATTTATTGGACCTCCGCCAACAACCTTAGTACCTCTAATTATGGCACCTCAAATCCCAATAAATTTTGATCAAACTAAACTTCCTTTACAGATTCAGGTGTATGCACAACAAAATGTCCTAACCAACCCTCCACGCCCAACCAAAATAAGGGGAAATGAAAACAAAATTATCAACACCAAAATCAAGGCAATCAAAGTAACTAGAATCATCTATCCAATAATACTAGAGGCAATCAAAATACCACAAACTAGAGTCAAGATCATAATTCCCAGCCAAAATAGGGACATAACACTCGGCTTCTTACTAACCATCCTTGCACTCTTTGCAACATATATGGACATTATACCTATCTGTGTTCACTTATACCTGAGTTGCTTCAATTGAAAGATTTGACTGATAAAGCTCGAGAGGCACTGAATCATCCTATTATTCAACCTAACCTACCTTCATAATTATATATAGATATGTTTCATAACCCTTTTTCAATGCAAGGCTTCATGTCCACATCAAAATCCATCCCTTCTAGTCAACCTCCAAACCCCAACCCTTCTAGCTATGATACCTTTCGAATTTTGTCCATGAGCTTGGAAGATGTCAACCTTTCACTTTGAACCCTCTAATATGACATACCTCTTGAAGCATCACCTAATAAATCTAGTGAATTTCAATTTGTTAGTAATGGGCCTTTGTAGATTACCCCATGTTGAGTCCTCAACACACCCTTAAAATTTTCAATTTTTGGGTGCCACTTTTCTTTAACCATTATAGAATCTATACCTTTCTATTTTGGATTTACATAGGTTGTATATTTTTCCTTTGTTAAGTTTATGCATTTTTTTTCCTTTTTTTTCTTTGCATTTAAAATCTTAATAAAATCCAAAACAATCTCATGTTTTTCACCAAGAAAGGAAAACAAAAGAAAGAATTGAAAAAGAGAAAAATCACAACCTTCTCTGAAAAGTACCAATGAAATCATTGGGAGTCAGGGTCAAAAGAATGAGTCAACACAACCCAACGATAGATGCCAATTATATTCTAGAAGAAGTGTCGATGATTGGGATCAAGAAAAATTCATGCATATTTAGAAGTGGAACAAATTCCACCGATCACCGATAAGACATCAGTCATCGATGGAATGTGTTAGAGTTCTAATAATCAACAAATTTCATCGATTATCAATGGACCATCAACGTCGATGAAAATCCATGTGATTCAAGCATTAAACAAGTAGATTTTTCCTGATTATGATGAACTATGAGAACCAAGAAATCAATCTTAGCCATCATATCATGAATGAAGACAAATATTGACCATTGAAACGTTTTGTGTAAGTTGGGTCTATTTTGATGGTCGTACATGGTCCACTTCTTCTACCGCATTTCCCTACCATATTGCCAACCATATAAGTTCCACATCACCATATACACTCCTTTTTACATGTCAGCATGACACATCAAACTACCACATCATCGTATGGGTCATGGGGGCTTCACCTTATTGACCAATATCTTATCACGTTCATTCATAAAGGGGGTTCTAAAATTATGAAAAATAGAGTCAATATATTGTAGGTATTTGGGGGGGATGTAGGGTATGGGGGGGTTATAGGTACTTGGGGGGTATAAAAAGGGGTATTTGGTAAAAATAAGGGATATATAGTAAAAATAGATTTTTTTAAACTGAAAAATTTTGTTGGGAGGGGGGTTAAACAAAAGGATTTGGGTAGATATTTATCAATATCTAGTGAAATTAGGGGTATTCTTTAATATCCCATGAACAAACATGTTATGTCATAGGTTCATTGAGTAGATACCCCGTGGTATGGGTCTACGTCATCATGTTCAAGTAATCAACCGTACAATGACACAACATCATTCCACATCATGAACTATGCTTCCTATCATCCGTCCATGTCATTTTCAATACTTCATATTGCCACATCATCTATCACATCACCTGACATGTCATCATGGTATGGATGATCTGTCAATCCTTGACATTCAGAGTTTTAGATTAAGTATTTTAGGTTGGATATATGGAGTTTTTTTTATGTTGATGAACTCATTGGGCATCAACGTGATGGTTAAATTCTTAGAATTTTTGTGTGCACACATTTTGCCAATCATCGATCGACTATCGACGTCATCCCATATTGCTTCAATGATTAATATGTCATGACTAATTACCAATGTCGATGAGCCCTTCTCACAGCACAAATATGAGTCATCCAATCACAAGCAATAACAGATCCTGACCATTGGTCCTCCCGCATGAGCAATGCTAAAAAATGCCATGTTTTTCGCAAGCACAGAAAATGTTCTAAAAGTTGTCGATGAGAGAAGAAACCAATTTCATATTTTTGCGATAACTTTTGATAATGAAATCCATTTGAGACATGTATTATACCGTTAGAAAGGTTTCCCTGAGATATACAACTTTGTAGTTATACGTTGTTTATGGTTTTTCATTGTTGGTTTACGGTTTTTGAAATACATCTATGACATGTAAAATTCTTACGGTATTTTCATGATAACTTTTTATTCTCATCCCCATTTTGAGAATTCTATACATCACTGGAAAGGTATCGTCGAGAGATACAAATTTTATTTTAAATGTTTTTATTCATTTGTCTCGATTTTATTTATTAACTGCAGACTTCAATTCATGCATGCTCAACCTCGCAAATCTTTCCTTGATTAAATAATTCAACCCATTGTTATTTCTTTAGCAATTTCATTCTTGCATATATATATATATATATATAT
>JZKD02S1858227.1:410905-428974 GCA_000966675.3 Picea glauca
TGGAATTGAGCATATACAGTGCGTGGCTATCTTTGAAATAAAAGACTTCCCTGGGTTGATAATTTATTTTTCACTTGGTTGTTTAAAATTAATTAAGCAATTATAGTGACCAACACAAGACTCGCTAGAATGGTGGAAGCTTTATCTTTGATAAGAGATGTGCCAGATATACTCATTTGCAAGAATATGATTACAATGGGGCTCTGAAGGAATTTTATGATAAACATGAATTACAAAACCCTAGACACCCAAAAACCTAACCCTAGGAGATGAAGCGCAAAAATTCATGTGGGCCCCGTTGGGGTAAGTTAGTACATCAACTTTCCGGGGTCGTAACATTTGCATACGATCTTTGTTTTAGGCGTGTGATAGCCCATTGGAAAGGTATTTTCGAGAAATATACATTATTCCATAAAAATCTATCTCTATCTATAATTTGGCTGTGGCAAGCCAAGAAAACATTGTTTAGGGCCCCAAAATGGCCCTGAAAGTATAGAAAGATGTACTCACATGAAAAATTCCAAAATAATCCAGTTGGAATAGGTGGGGGGCCACCAATATCCACCTATATGTTTTGTAAGGCTTCAGGACAGCCTCAGAAGTGTAGAACTCATAATTACAAAGAAATGTCCCCATTACAGAGAAATGTGTTTAACTAGAAACTGTCAAGATGGGCCAGTTGGAATTCGGAATAGGTGGGTGACCAGCAATATCCACCTAGATCAATTGATTTATTGGCTTTCATAGTTCATCATCATCAGGAGAACTCTACTTGTTTCATGTTTGAATCGCATGGATTTTCACTGACGCCGATGGTCCATCTGCGATTTATGAAATCCGTTGATTGTTAGAATTCTAACACATTACACCGATGATCAATGGCTTATCAACGATTGGTGGAATTTGTTCCACTTCTAATACACATTAATTTCCCTAATCCCAATCATCAAAACTTCTTCTAGACTCTCATCGACATCGAAGGTTGGGTTGTGTTGACTCATTCTTTCAGTCTCGACCCTTGATGACTTCATTGGTACTTTTTGGAGAAGGTTGTGATTTTGCTCTTTTTTCAATTATTTCGTTTGTTTTTCTTTCCTCGTTCAAAACATGAGATTGTTTTGGATTTTCTTGATATTTTAAATGAAAGTAAAACAAAGGAAAAGAAATGCACAAAATTAACAAAGGAAAAATACGCAACCTATGTAAATCCAAAAAAGAAATCTATAGAATGGTTAAAAGAAAAGTGGTACCCAAAAATTGAAGATTTCAAGGGTGTGTTGAGGACTCAAGACCCCACATACTATCAATATTCCCCCAAGGTGACAAAGTTTCCTTTACGATGAAATTTTCATAACCCTTTTGCATGACCTTCCCATAATTATAGTAGAGATGTTGATTTAGCACAATCTCCTACAAATATTTTTTCATTATAAGTCCTATAGACTTTTCCTACACAACAAGATACTTTGTTATCTGCATTGGATGTGGTTTATAATTTGGATGATAGGATGATCACTTTGGATATCCATAAATTTGATCCTTTCCTTCTCCTTTATATTTCCTTCCAACTTTCAATAACTACAATGAACGTTGTCATTCATTGTTGCATTATCAATGAGGGTGCATCCACTGCATTATGTCTACTAATGTTTGGAAGAAGTTAGGATTTCCTAAACTTGTGTCATCTATAATAAACCTTCATGTGTATGATGGCCAACCCCATTGGACTGCAATATCCTTTCAAGAGATAGCTATATGTATGTGATGAATGTAGTTTCCTCCTTAGTTTTCTATACCATGAGTTTCCTCCATGAAGGGAAGATCATTACCATTAATTAGATCACTTACTAGTATCCCAAAGCTCAACTCATTCTTCACGGTGTATTTCCTTTTATGGATGGGAAACAAATCATCTCCTCATTCATTGATGTTTGTCTTAGAATCTTCAAATATTCCACATTTTTTGGCATGTACTAAAGTCCCCCATTGACAACGACACCTCCTGGTCCATCCAATGTTTGTATAGTGATAACATTTGAACATCCCATTACCTTAAAACCTTCCTCATTTGAGGATTCATCCCCATAGCCACTTGTCAATCCCACTACTCATGTTTCTTCCACGCTATCATGGGGAGGGAATATTGCTTATAGGTCTCCCTTTGGTAAAGTCCCATTATTGTTTCGCCCTCTAGGAATTGTCAATTACCCCATGATGGCTACATTAAACCTTCATAATCTCACCTTGAGGATCCCAATGTGGTACCTGGATCCTCCAACCCCTCATGTTCCTTTGAACCCAACTCCTCATTTTGTTTTAACACTTATGTAGCTCGTAGATATATGTCCTCTATAGAACCTATGCAAGCCCAACCAATCCTCACCAATTTTTGGAAATGAGTTGTGACTAGGGGAAAACCAAAAAAACATGGGGCACTCGTCCCTATGAAAATCTATGACCACCTTGACCACCACACTTAGAGTTATGCCTCCACATGATTTATGTGACCCCACTGGCGACACAACCAAAACTTATCCAATGCTTCCAGAATCGTGAGGCCTTTTTAATTCCAATGATTTATAACTAGAACCATCCACTCTCATTGTCGAGATCTCTCTCCCTAAATCATTGACAAACCATATTAAATACTTGTGCACCAACCATACATGCACTTTTTGTGATAATTAGGGATATTATTCTCACCATTTTCCACAACTGCCCTAGTTTCAAGATTCCCTTTCCATTGTTCATTGTCTTGATTCCACTTTTGAGCATAAAGTGACTACCTATTTTGGACAATGTTTCTCTTTGATGTGAAAATATTTTTTAGGAAGAGGGCAAGTTAATCATTGAAATTGAACCTCCTTCTGAGAAACTTGATGAAATACTACTCACATATTTTACTTTTTCAATTCCATGGGACTACTATCTTATGAAAAGTCATTATTTTCATTAGATGTTCATTAGGATGCCCCTTCGGTGCCCCCAGTCCCTTTGACTTCATCATTTCTGTAACCATCATCCACTGGTACCATGTCTTCATCCGTAGGAATGTCATACATGAGCCAAACTTCATCATGTTCTTATGGTGTTGATATTGGGGGAATATCACCCACCTATCTATAGCTAATCATTTCCCTCATCATCATATGATGGTGGGTGGGTCTCATCCTTGGGGTATGATGGCCCCTCTAGCCAATTTCCTCGGGCCTTGGCCAATCATTTTTTCCCTCCTCATAATAGGGTATTTATAATTTCAAGCCCTCCAAAAGGGGGTTTTTAGAATTTGTTTCTTTAATAATTCATTTAGACACCTTTTTTTCCCCTTAATAATTAAGGCATGTACTTCTTTAATTTGAATTTTTGTGCACTATATTTATCTTCATAAGCACCTTTATTCTTTGGTATTAGTTGAATTGTGTGTAGGAATTCAACATGGAATATCTCATCTCTCTATGGTATGTGGACCTATTCACAGAAAGAAAAAAAAAATCACTTGGCATATAGCTTAGCATCACTCCCTTGAGTATGTTTCATTGGCCTTTATTCCCCTTGGAATTTCCTATAGAACCACTCTCAATTGGGTAGATGGTTATCCCATCTATTTATTGCATTTGTCATTTACTCAATGATATATCTTTCCTTACATGGGTTTCCTAGTCTAGTAAATGTTGTTTCATTTTGGCACACATGTCGTCACATCCTCCTTAGGATTGGGAGTCTATATAGTCTACATCCCAATGTTAAGACTCATATATCTTTCCTCATCATGTTGACAATCATACCCTCTAGACTCCCACATTATTGGTTGGTATCTCATATATTGAATTATCATGTATTATATGTCATTAGCTTCATCCATATTGTGAATTTTTTTCATTTTTATACCTCCATTCACCAACCCTTGAAGAAATTGACATTCATTCCCCTACCCTTGATTGCTTCCATTTTCATTTTTCACATCCAACATTACAGTCATTTGTTTTCTCAGTAGGTAATTTAACTCCTTTCCTTGTCCTTAATACCCCCCCTGGTTTCCACCTCAAGATTCCTTTTGGATATTATTTCTCTTGACACATTGGGTAGCTTCTTTGATGGGACCCTTGTCCCTTCATGGTGATGTTTCCAAACCCCTTGTCACCCCTTTGGAAATACCTGGAGGATCTTATGTTTTCTTGGAACATGTTTCATTAGTGGAAACATCCCTTTGTTTCCCCTTTTTAGGGCATGTATGATGAGTCTCCCTAAAGTCCCATGGAGTCTATTCAATTCCCCCTAAGTCTTGCAACAATTTACCCTCATCTCCATGAGTTTTTCACATCCATATTTGTCAAGTTTTGGCCTCCTGTTGTCCCCCTCCTTTCTATCTTTGTAATTATTTAAACATTTGTTTATAAATATATAACTGTAGTTTTCATACTTTGGATGTTGGTCCTTCGAAGTCCCTCTTATTCCTAGGTACCAACGAACTTTCCCCTATCAACACTAGAACCTTCATTTTAGGGGTTAGTTGTACTATATTATGTACCTTGGTCCCATGGTACTTATTGATGGGTTACCTCATACCAAGTTGAGAGATTCCTCATCCCTTTTTGACTTGGTAAAGTCCCATGTGTTCGACTCTAGATCCTTCTCACATTGTTGATATTCATACACCTTTTTTAGTGATCTGAACTTAGTTGTAGTTTATTCGATCTAGAGCTTCCCTTATGACAGACTCACTTCAAATCTTGGGAGACCCTTATTTTTCAACAGGGCTTCTCTGGTTGTTTCTTTCCCGCTAAGGGGGCATCAATTCCTATGTATTGAATACTAGTTGTAGTGTTTCCTCTGCTTCTATGTTTTCCTTGGCTTCTTTCTTCCAAACATGTATATAAGACTGTTAATATCACAATATTTTTCTATGGAACTCCTTCGACATGATTGCATCTTGTATTATATTGTGACACCATTTTGTCTCATTAACCTGGCCCATTTATTCCATGGTCCACCATTGTATCATTCTTTGGAGATATCTCGACAAGCATATGCATGCCCACTTTGTTCCTATTGAGAGGTTTGTTGTTCTTAGGGGGTTCTCTTTTTCCCTTTTGTAGGTTGTACACTACACTCCCTCCTTAGTCCTTCCTGTACTTGGGTAAATAAGCTATGATGTATTTTGGTTGTATTATTTTCTCCTAACCTCGCACATTAGGGGGAAATATGTTATCACCTCAAAAATTTCCTAGTTGTGTCATTTTTAGTTGTTGCACGTGAGTAAATTTGTTATTGGCATGCACAACCCTCATCTCCAGCTCCTTTCCACATTATATGACCTCAAATTTATAGGAATTAGCCTATTCAACCCCTAAAGTTGACCAAAATTTTCTAGCATAGATATTGGCCCATTATGTGCATACAAATAGTGTAGAAAACCCCCAAAATCTACACTACCCTTTTAAATCACTAAATTTCACTTTTCCCCCCCCCTTCAACGCAATCAAATTATCATGATGGGATGTTAGTTACAAACCCTTATTGTTATTGTTAACTTTGATCCAATTATCTTTAACCAGTATAAGGAACACCATGTCAAGGGGGTTATTCACTGCACAACTATAAATAAAGCCTTCAGGTCACTCTATTGATCCATCCACACAACTAAGGTTATGTGTAACACACTGGAACCCCTTACTAACCTTTAAGGATATGGGGCATTAATATTTTTCTTATCCTCAATCCTCTTAAAGATGGTATGGAGCATATTATTATCTTCTTCTCATCGACAATTTTTCCAGTGGTTGTAATCACTCCCAAATCTGAGCTTGGGGTCAAAAGTTGTGGCTTCCTAAAGATTCTTGATCCTTCATTAAACAACTTCCATCTCAACCCCAAGTGGTTTCCACGTGGTTTCCCATTGTTCGTGTCAATTGGTGTGGCAGTGACACATCGGGTCTCCATTCTGAACTTTCGGCCCACCTCTCATCATCGCTAGGATTCAACATCCCAGATACTCGACCTTAATCATTGATGTTCGATGATGATGCTCTAAGGTATGCCTCCCTTGATCCTATGTCTCTCAGCTTCAAATATCAATGTCTAGGATCATGTCGGTGATATTTGTTAGCATAAGGTTTAACGTGCACCTCTCTATAAGGCTTCACAATGTGTAGAGGTAGGTAATCTTGATCCCAATGGTGGATATCTCTTTTCCTACAGATATACCATTGTTGTTCGATCTATCCTTTTCGTCGTCAGATATCCTTGGTTGGACACTATCATGTTAACCTCTCATTTACCAGTGATGACACATCTTGATCCATTTGTCCATATCTCCCCTTCATGTCTCCGATGAGATTAATGGTTACAAGCAGCCTTCCTCTCTGAGCTCTTGTCAACCATTTCGCGGTCAAAACCTATCCTATGGGATACTTTGGCTACCTTGATGGCACACCATGTCAGTCATGACATCATTATATGATTTCATCTTCTTTTCTTTCCTTTTGGAGAAAAATCGTAGGTGATAGACGACTGAGGTTTCTCCATCTCACTGCGAGATAAATGGTCCTCATTGCATCATTGATGAGGGTATATTTGATGCTTTGGCTTGTTCTTGGGTTTTCACTCACCCTATCTCCGATGACGATATACCTGGGATCTATGGCCCAAACCTCTCCCGATACACCATCCACTAGATCAACGGTCGTCATTTGCGCTTGGAATTTAGGTGGCGTCGGGCCTTACACTAACCTTAGTACTCTAGAACCCCAATAATTGACCCAACCATCATAGGGTCGAGATCTCTCTATCTATTAGTTCGATGAATATGGTACTTCCTTGCATTAACATCAGATTAAGGAAGGATTGTGAAGACAAACCTAGTCCGCTTAGGAACTTAAATATTTTTCGAATTCCATAGGGTCTCAATCCTAATTTTCCTAGGGTTTAATCCATTCAACACTATTGAAGGCTAGGGAAAATTAAAGGAAATCTTACACCACTTACAGGATTTTCATTCAGGAAAAATTAAAATGGTCGATTTTGAAATAGTTTATCAGCTCAGGAATTACATTTTATATTGATCCGAACATGCAAGAAACTGATTGTAGGTTCATACATTTGAAATGATCATGCATGCAAACAATTTCATACACATATAAATAAATTAGTCATAAACAGATTGAAAGCATGTGAGCACTTATCTATCAAGGAAATAGTCCAATCTGATTGACTGAGAGAGGAGCATTTCCTCTCGACCTTAGTCCTTGCTGCAGAGTGACTTGCTACAACATGCCACCCCCATTCCAAGCCATGATACCACCAAGGAAATTGACTCAACATGGCTCTGATATTGTCATGATCTAGGAAGGTTTCTCTCCTTCCTCCTTTGATACAACAGAAGTTTCCACCTCCCAATGAGTTTGGGTCTCCTTAGGTTTATCAGGTGGTTTCTCAACTATATTTCCTCTGCACAAGGGATTCTCTTCTCTACTTAACAATCCCTTAGCGACCTCCCCTTACCAATGTCAGTTTCTATCCAACAAGAACCAAGGTGTGGCCCTCTAAAGATCCAGTTCACGGATCCAGGTATTCTCTTCTCAGGGTGATCAATAACAACTTAGGCAAGCTCTTTGTGATTTCCTCCCAAAATATCTTCTTCCCCTTTCTCTTCCTCAATCGACACTCCAATCTCTGCATACTTTTTTCCCTTATTCAAATTTGTCTTCTTCTCTTCGTTGTTGTGACTCTTTTCTCTTCCTATGTTCTCTTCCTTCTTCATATGTTCCCTGCGGTGTCTCTCTTCCCTTCCTGTGTTCATTTTTCCATCCCCAAGAACTTATCGATACATCCTATCGACACCATCCATCGTCTTCCAGTTTCCAGTCTGAGGTGGTTTCGTGATATACTATGTCAGTTGTTCAATCTATTGTTCTTTCATGCAAACTAACTGTCATCAGTCAATAATTCATCCTCTACCAATTATGCAACTTATTCAATGGTCGTGTGGATATCATGTAAGGTCTAGTGTGTTGGTAGGTGGGTTTCATTTATGTTTGTAGTGTATATTAGCTTGTTGTGCAAGCTTACTATTTTCTTCACTTAATACATCACAATTCCACCTCCTACAAGAGATCAATCAGTCCTTTGCTGAATCAATTTCCTTTGGTGTATCATGAATAGTACTATCAATGTTGTTCCCTCTCAGTTGGTGACTTGGTGTTTTATATTAAAATATAATTACATTCCTCATAAAAATAATATATGAATGTTTGTACATAATTACAGTCTTGGGGAAAACATGGTGTTACATTCCCCTCCCCCTTAAAGGAAACATCATCCTGGGTGTTTTAAAACACCATGTATTTACAATTATATAGTAAACAAAAATGGGTATTCCAATCTCATGGAATCTTCCATGTCCCATGTAGCTTCATCTACTCCAAAGTTCTTCCATTGAACCTTGACTTGCGCGATGGCTTGGTTTCAGAGCATGGTTTCTTTCCTTTCCAGGATGCAGTGAGGTTATGGTTGGAATTATCCCTCTGTTTCCACCTGTATTACAGTCCAATCAATTATGTGATTAGAATCATGTGTATATTTATTTAACAAAGACACATGGAGTACATTATGTTCTTTAATAGTAGGTGGTAAAGAAAGTATGTATGTTATTGTTATTATTCTCTCTAGGGTTTCAAATGGTCCACAATATCGGGGAGCCAACTTAGCACACATCCCCATTCTTAGGGATATTCTCTTGGGTTTCACCTGGAGATACATTTGGTCCCCTATTTTGAATTCTCTGAGAGTTTGTTTGCTATCAACATAGTTATTTTGTCTATCCTAAGTGATCTTCAAATTCTATTTTATCTTAACCATGGCTTGTTCCATTTATTTCAACAATTTGAGTCCAAGTGTAATTTTATCCACGGGACTATCCCAACTAATCGAGAATCTACACTTTCTGCCATACAAAACCTTGAATGAGCTCATCTTCAATTATTCTTGATAACCATTGTTGTATACGAATTCCACCAATTGTAGATATTCATCCCACTACTTGGGATGATGCATAGCATGCATCTGAACATGTCTTATAACACTCTATTCACCCTCTCGGTTTGGCCATCTATTTGAGGATGGTAAGCCATACTAAAATCCAATTGTGTTTATAAACCTGCAAACAAGATTTTCCAGAAATTTGAGCTAAAATTAGCACCTCTGTCTGAAATTATGGTTTTGGGAAAACTATTCAATCCGAATATCTCCTTCATAAAAACATTAGCAACATCTATGTATTTATAAGTATACTTTACGGGAATAAAATGACCTTCCTTGAACAACATATCTACCACAACCATGATTGCATCATGTTGCTTGATTTTCTTAAGTAAACATGTGATAAAATCCATGGAAATCACTTCTCGCTTCCGTTCTAGTATTTGTATGGGTTGTAATATTCCAACAAGGTGTCGATGTTTGACTTTTACCTGTTGGCACTCAAAACATTTCACAATATAATGTGTGATGTCTTGCTTCATTCCAAACCAATAATATAGTTTTATAACAACTACCATCATTTTTTGTTAACCAAGGTGACCCACATATGGCCTTTTATGGAATTCATCCATAACCAGGTGCCTCAATTATGTTGAATTAGGAAGATGCATCCTGTTATGGTACAAAAATAGACCATCAATCCTTAGATGATATCCTTCGTACTTATTTTCCTTAGATTCCTATTGAACTATTTCCTTCACTTGGTTGAAGAACTCGTCTTCCTATAAGAGGATTTCAATCCTCTGCTAAATTTCAAACTCTGCTACACTTGTTGCTACTAAGTGTATGGTCTAGACACTTCGACTGAGTGTGTCGACTACTTTATTCTATTTTCCTTTTATGTGATTGATTTCAAAATCGAATTCATTGATCAATGTCATCCACCTGGCCTTTTTAGCATTCAACCTCAGCTGGTCAAATAAATAATTTAAACTACAATGATCGTTCATGAGGGTAAACCTCCTCCCAAGCAGGTAATATCTCCACATTTTCAACGTGTGCACAATCGCTATGAGTTCCAGGTCGTGGGTTACATATTTCTTCTCATGTTCATTAAGTTTTTGTTAATCATAACAAACCACTTTCCCATATTGCATGAGACCTCCTCCGAGTCCTTTTTTTGCAAGCATTTGTGCAAACCAGAAGGTATTTTCATGGGTCTGTGATCTTTAACACAAGGGAATTAGTTAGTACCTGCTTCAGTTGTTGAAAGTTATTCTCACACTCCTGTGACCACGTGAATTTCTTCCCCTTCCTTCATAATTAGGTAATAGGATTACCAATCTTGGAAAATCCCTTGATGAACCTACTACAATATCCATCCAATCCCATGAAGGATCTTACTTATGTCACATTTCTAGGGGAAGGCCAAATTTCCATAATTTCCTTAATCTTTGCAAGGTCTACTACTACTCCTTCAGTTGAGATTACATGGCCCGAATATTGTATTTCCTTCTTAAAGAAATCACACTTGTTGATTTCGGCTTACAACTGGTGTTCTCTTAACACCCGTAAAACCATTTTGAGGTGTTCTTCATGCTCCTCTCGGTTCTTAGAATACACCAAAATTTCATCCACAAATACCAAGAAAAACTTGTCTAAATACTTGTTGAGTACATTGTTCATTGAACACATGAATGTAATTATGGCATTTGTAAGCCCGAATGGCACCACAACAAACTCATAGTTCCCATATCTTATCCCAAAGGTTCTATTGTAGATGTCCTCATATTGAATCCTAACTTGGTGATAACTCGAACTCAAGTCTATCTTTGAAAAGAATGTAGCCCCTCTAAGATGATCAAAGAGATCATCTATTCTAGGAAAAGGGTATTTATTTTTTATGGTCATCTTGTTCAACTACCTGTAATCGATGCATAGTCTCAAAGTACCATCTTTCTTCTTTACAAGTAGAGTTGGTTCTCCCCATGGGGATACACTTAGCTTGATGTAGCCCTTATCCATCATTTATTGCAACTACATTTTTAGTTCTACCAACTCTGGGGTACTCATCCTATAAGGCAGTTTCGATGTTGGCACAACTCCAAGAACAAGGTCGATTGAAAAATCTAGGTCTCTCTTAGGAGGTAATCCGAGAACCTCCCTAGAAAATACATCTTTGTACTCCCACAACATCAGGTGGTATTCATCCCTCAGCTCCTTGTCTTCTACCAAGTTTAATATTTTTATAGCATATAAGGGACACCCTTTTCTGCTAAGTTTCTTAAGATGCAACATTGTTATTTTCCTCATGGAGACTAGATTTTGAATGCATTACAATATCCTGGTGTTGCCCCTCTCATCTTCACACTCTAATATCTTCTCATAACAATTTAATTTTTCTTTATGGGTGACCAACCAATCCATGCCCAACAACACATCGTATGAACCAAGGGGTAGGGTGTTCAGAACTGTTTGGGTATGAAATCCACTCATTCTAATTGGACAAGCTTCAACTACCTATGTCACTTTCCTCTTTGTTATGATGGCTAAATGGGCTAAGCACACCTTGGTATGCTTATTCCTCTTTAATGAATAGGTTTTCACCACTCGAGATGAAATATAATTGATATTATACCCTAGGTCAATTAAAACATAGATTAATTATTCAGTGATAATACCTTCTAGTTCCACCACAGAGGCTTGGTGGTATTCTTGTTGTTTCTCCATCGTTGCATAAATTCTCGGCACACTCCTAGATACATCATTGACTGTAGATGCCTCCTATACGTTATACACTCTTCGATTGTCCTACTATCGATGGGGACAATCCCTTAAAAGATGTGGCTCCCCACAACCCCAACACTGCAAGGTTCCTTTCTTGGGCTATTCAAGTCTTTCCCTTTCCTGCTTTGCTAGTTTGTTTCTACTTTGGGACGATTTGTTTTTTATGCTCACTCTTATTTGGTTGAACCGACTATGCATCCTTCCCAAAATTCTTGTGAGTAAAGGACTTGATTCCCTTATTATGTAATTCGCTCCTATCATTCTTTTTCCAATATTTGGACAATTCATGCTTATGCTTAGACTGATCGTAACAACATTTTCTTTCTAGATGGTGTCCACCAATGTCTTGGGTTTTTCAAACTCAATTCGGTCTTGTTAGGACTATGGTAATCCAATAAGAAAATTGTGTAGTCTATCCTTCTCGTCTTTAAGTTAGGGAACATACCTCAACAATTTCATAAATCTCTTTGCATATGCATCCAAGGTAATTTGTCCCAATTTAAGCTCATGAAATTGTTTCATCTTATCATCATAATACTTTTCGGATAGATAGGCTTTACAAAATTATTTCTCAAACTATTTCCATGTCAAAATTCTCTCTTTTAGTCTTTTAATTTACTTGAGATATTTCCACCAAATGGAAGCTCCTCCATTCAGGTTGAATATTGCAATCCCGACCTTGGTGTTGTTAGAGTAGTTATGTAATCAAAAGTAATTTTTCAATCCAAACAACCATGCTTAAGATTCTTATCCTTTCTTTATCTCTCCATCAAAGGTAGGCGACTTCGTTTTCCTGAATTCTTTGGTCAGAAAACGTTGATACTTATTTCTCTTTTTCTTCTTAGGACTATTGGATTCTGTGTTATTATTCGGTTGTCCTACTGAAGTAGTCTTCCAACTAGAGGACTCTGTTGAAATACCTCCACTTGATTCACCTTTCATCACATCTTGATGCTTTCTTCTGGATGAACTCCTTCCTACATCACTATGAGTCAATCCACACTTTTGAGCATCTGAAGGGGTTTTTACCCTCTCTGATTGTTGCAGTTCAGCATTGTTAGGGCCTTGCTGAATTTGTTTTTCGATTTCGGATAAGATCTACAGTAGGACCGCATTTAGCTCTACATGTTCATAATGGGATCTCATAAGCCTCACATTTTCTTCCTTCAAACTTCTTACTGTGGCCATCAAATTTGGAGGGGTTTCTTTATCCCTCTGACCATAAGATTCTTCATCTCTGAGGTGTAAGGTGTCATCCATACTGCATTTCACCATTCACTTTTTATTCATCCTACATGTTGAAACAACAACATAGTTAGCGTTTTTTGTTGGTACTTTAAATACATGTATTCCATACAACATAGAAGTTCCTTTTTAATAGGATTAAGAGGCCTTGGTGACCATTCAATCCAAGAGTTTGAAATCAGCTCTGATACCACTCTATAACACACCTGACCCCCTTACTAACCTTTAAGGAGATGGGGCATTAAGATTCTACTTCTCCTCAATCCTCTTAAATATGGTCTAGAGCATATTATTATCTTATGCTCGTCGAGAGTTTTCCAACAACTATAATCACTCCCAAATCCGAGCTTAGGGTCAAAGTTGTGGCTTCCTAAAGATTATCGGGCCTTCATTGGCCAGCTTCCATCTCAACCCCACGCGGTGTCCATGTTGTTGTCCATTGCTCATGTCAACCAATGTGGCAGTAACACATCAGGTCTCTAGTCTAGAATTTTGACCCACCTCTCATTGTCGTCGAGATTCAACATCCCATAGACTCGACCTTAATCGTCGACCTCCGATGACGATGCTCTAAGGTACACCTCCTTGATCCTACAACTCTCAACTTTAGATCTCTATGGCTAGGATAATTTTGGTGATATTTCTCAGCGCATGGTCTAACATGCACCTCCCTATAAGGCTTCACAATGTGTAGGGGTAGGTAATATTGATCCTAATGGTGGAGATCTCTTTTTCCGCAGATATATCGTTGTTGTTATATCTGGCCTTTTCATCATCGAAAATCCTTGGTAGGACATGACCATCTCAACCTCTTGTTTACCATTGATGACACATTTGGATCCAATGGTCCAAATATCCTCATCATGTCTCCAATGAGATTAACGGTTACAAGCAACCTTTCTCTTTGAGCTCCTCTTAACCATTCTGTGATCAACACCTATCTTCTGGGACATGAAGGCTTCCTTGATGGCATGCCATGTCAGTCATGACATCATCATATGATTTCATCTTCTTTTCTTTCCTTTTGGAGAAAAATTGTAGGTGATCGACAATTGAGGTTTCTCCGGCTCACTGGGAGATCAACGGTCCTCGTTGCATTGTCAATGAGGGTATCATCGACACTTTGTATTGTTCTTGGGTTTGCACTTACCCTATATTTGATGATGATATACTTGGGATCTACAACCAGAACTCTCCCGATACACCATCCATTATATCGATGATCATCTTTTGCACTCAGAATTTAGGTGTCATCAAGCCTTGCACCGACCTTAGTACTTGGGAACCCCAATGATAGACCCAACCATCGTAGGGTCGAGATCTCTCAATCTATTAGTTCAAAGACTACAATAATTCCTTGCATTAATGCAGGATTAAGGTAGGATTTTGAAGACATACCCAGTCCACTTGGGAACTTAAACATTTATCGAATTCCACAGGGTATCAGTCCTAATTTTTCCAAGGTTTAAGACATTCAACACTAGTGAAGGCTAGGGAAACTTAAATGAAATCTTACATGACTTACAGGATTTTCACGCAGGAAAAATTAAAATGGTCGAGTTTGCAACAGTTTATCATCTCAGAAATTACATTCTATATTGATCCTAACATGCAAGCATCCAACTATAGGTTCATACATCTGAAATGATCATGCATGCAAACAATTTCATACACATATAAATACATCAGTCATAAACATGTTGAAAGCATGTGAACACTTATCTATCATGGAAATAGTCAAATCTGACTGACTAAGAGAGGATTCCTTTCCTCCCAGCCTTAGGCCTTGTTTCAAAGTGACTTCCTACAACCCACCACCCCCGTTCCAAGCCATGATACCACCAAGGAAACTAACTCAGTAGGGCTCTGAGATTGTCATGATCTGGGAAGGTTACTCTCCTTCCTCCTTTGATATAGAAGAAGTTTCCACCTCCCATTGAGATTGGGTCTCCACAGGTTTATTAGGTGGTTTCTATACCGGATTTCCTCTGCATAAGGGAGTCCCTTATTTTCTTAACAATCCCTTAGAAACCTCCCCTTACCAGTGTCAGTTTTTGTCTAGTAAGCACCAATTTGAGGCCCTCTAAAGATCTAGTTCAAGGATCCCAATATTCTTTGATTAGGGTGATCAATAAAAACTCAAAAATCTCTCTGTTCTTTCCTCCTTAAATGTCTTCTTCCCCCTTCTCTTCCTCAATTGGCACTCTGATCTCTACATGTTGTTTTTCCCTTATTCAACTCTATCTTGTTCTCTTTGTTGTTGTGACTCTTTTATCTTCCTGTGTTCTCTTCCTTCTTCTTGTGTTCCCCATAATATCTCTCTTCACTTCCTATGTTCCTTTTTTTGTCCTCAAGAACATCTCGAAACATCCTACAGATGACATCCATCGTTTGCTAGTTTTCATCCTAAGGTGGTTTTGTGGTAGACTCTGTCAATTGTTCAATCGATTGTTCTTTCACGCAGAGTGACTGTCATCAGTAATTAATTCAGCCTAAACCACTTCTGTGACTTCTTCAATGGTTGCTTGGCTCTCATGTAAGGTCTGGTGTGTTGGTAGGTGGGGTTAATTTATATTTGCAGTGTGTATTAGCTTGTTGTGGAAGCTTCCTAGTTTCTTCACTTAATACATCACAATTCCACCTCCTGCAAAATATCAATCAATCCTATGTTGAATCAATTTCCTATGGTGTTTCATGGCCAGTACTATCAATGTTGTTCCCTCTTAGTTAGTGACTTTGTTTTTTGTATTAAAATATAATTACATGCCTCATATTAATAATATATGAATGTTTGTACATAATTACAGTCTTGGGGAAAACATGGTGTTACAGTATGCTTCCAAAATTCCTTTAGGATCTTAAGGGCCTCTTCCTCTTGATTTCATATTCTAGCCTCTTTTCCTTATTCATTAACCAAGGTTGAAGTTACAATTACACCAAGGAAGAAAACAACCCATCCCAAGGAGGGTCTTTGGTGCCCATTTGAATTTAACACGTTGATCTACCAAGTGTTGATTCTTCATCTTTTCATTATGGTAATGGAAATCTCACATTGTTTCAATTCCTTTGTTCATATTAAGTAGGTTTTTCTTCATGCTTTGGATTTTATCTTTTATATGACCTAATGTTTAATGCATGTGAGTAAATCTAGGGTTTTATTTATGTGCACTACAACCATTGAGTTTAAGGGGATTTTTCTCACCCTTGTGACATATACCCACCAACACCTATTTTCATATAAATCATATTTAAAATCAAACAAATAATACTCTACAAATATATTGAAGTAGTGGCCTTGCCATTATTTGAAGAAGTGTCAGAGAAACTTGATTTTTCCATCCTTATAATCCTAGGCATGGGATGGGGTATTCAAACTATCTTTCTTTCTCGTGAAAATTTTGTCTAAAATTTGGAGGAACTTTGTTTGGAGTTATAGTTCCACCTTAGTAAAGTGGAACTAAAACTCCATTCTAAAATGACAAAGAACCTCAAAATTTAGAAAAAATAAATGGATAGGGGTGAAACTTTGCGTCGTCAAAAAATGGGCTTGTTAGAAATTGGGTGATTTGAGTGCCCCTTATAAAGTTCCATGTATTTGATGCTAACAGATATAGATGAGGTTATGTGCACATAAAATGACATTGAATATGTGCATTTAAAATTGGCTTCCATCTCTTAGGCTACACATATGCGATTGAAAAGAACTGCTAAGTAATAGATTTGGGTACACAGATGATCCAAAAATCCTTAGATGTAAAAATAACTCATAAGCAACCGACTAGATTCAGTAAATGAAGATCACTTGACTATTTGCAAAAAACACATGTGAAATATGCTTACTTGTCCATAAACTTCATAAATACTGATGAATAACTTGAATAATAATGAGATAACACAACATAAAATAAAAGAACTCAAATTACATATATGGATGACATATATCTCTTTATCTTCAAAGTCCCTTTATAAAGCATGAATGTTCTCCATCATCTCAAAATACCAAATTAGATTACAATATGGCACATCAAAATCCAATTTTAAAGACACTCTGGAAATCCGTTGCTCAAATGAAAAACCAGAGTTTACCATTGAAATCCATGCAAAAGTCTGAGAAATTTGACTATAAATTCGACCAAATTTCAAACAGGTGTCGAAAAACCCTTTTACATGTATAACGAAACCTTCATACATGAAAAACTGAGATAATAATTTTACGAATGACCTATAATCTCAAAAAATGAAAAACTGAGATAATAATTTTACGAATGACCTATGATCTCAAAAAAACCGTCAAATTCATGATCCTTGTGGAAAAACAAATCTAATAAGTATAAAATTGCCTAGGACAAAGTTCCTTATGGCATGCAAAACAAGAAAATGACAAAACTTAGGAAATCTCTTCCACACACTTCAAGACAAATCCATATTGCAATTGGCCTTAGAATTCATGCCCGCATTGGAATCTGTGCACATTGGGATTTGTGCAAACATGGGAGAACATGCCCATTAAATAGGTCGTGGGCCTTTAACCGCCATCCGCATTACTAGCAATTTAAATATAAGTTTAGAAGCATCTCATAACAAGTGGGTCTTGTTGGCACAACGGTTAGATCGTTGGTATATTATCTCGGAGGTCCAAGGTTCAATCCTCCATATGGATTATTTTGTTGGTTTAATATGGTATATAGTTATAACTATATACCATACATATATGTGGTATAACAACCTTCGCACAGAATATTTGGTTATAGTTACATGGTTTAAACTATATGTTAAATATATTTTTCATTTAACCGATGTTTAATACCCCCACGCACAATACCTTGTGGTCACATGGGAGAGAAAAGTAACTAGGGGTTGGGGGATTATCCCTTGGCCCCTTTTCCCTTCCAATAAAACTTTAACCAAGTTTAAATATATATTACAACATATGGTTGTTTAGAAACATTTGTATGGTGCATTAGTAGTGGGGCTTATGTTAAGACTTTGGTGTTGGGTATGTGTTATATTCTTTGCATGTGTGTGTGTGTGGGTGCGTCAGATACGACGACTGCGTCTGAC
>JZKD02S1858227.1:443007-462620 GCA_000966675.3 Picea glauca
CTCATCTGTATGATAGTCTGCCTGAAGTCTTCTTCTTCATTCGGAACACGTTCATGATCTTCTGCATGTGCCATTCTTGGTGAATGTCTCTCTGCAACTTGCGGTGAATGAAACTGCTTCCTCCTCATTGGATAAGAACTTGGCTCAACAAGTTGACCTTCTCCTCTTGTGAGTTTCAACCTAGTGAGCATCAGAAACAAAACTTGCAAACAATCAAGTCTTCAAAACCAGTGCTCTGATACCAACTTGATCTAAAAATGAAGGAAGACTTGAAAAACTTGAATAATTATTGCAAGTGAAATGTTATGTGTTTAAAGAAACATGATCAATTTGCAACACATAAATTAAGGATTACTTATGCAAAATACACATAGACAACAGCATAAATTATGAACATCAGCACATAAACACAACAACTTGATAAAGGAGTTCACCCCTCTCTGGGCTACATCTCCTGGTCCAGCTTCCAATGGATCATTATTATTAAATTGCTCAAAGTGCTCAAAAACATGTCTTACAATGCTCAAAATGACAAACTGACTGCTCCAATGGCTTCCCAGCGTCCCAAAACCCCTGTCTGGGCTCTTTCGACACCTCAATCGGTCGAAAATTGAAGAAGTTAGGCCTCCTGGAAGTCTCCCTCTTTAAGCTTGTTGTCTCTGGTTCTATAAATCGCACCCTTGCTTTTGCAAACCTGGCTCACACGCTCATTTAAGCGTAAAAACTCAGTCCCGTACACAACCGCGCACCAGTACAAACCGTAGGACGGTTAAGGGCGCGCCAGCCCCTAACCGCCTCGACATTTGGGCACATGGCGCATATGACCGCACGCAAAGTATAAAGGTGGTTAAGTTGGTTTAAACCGTGCCAACCGTTTGAACCGCGTGCCAATACTTAACACATGGGTCTTGGTTTCAAACCCCACGCCAACACATGGTTCATATACAAAATACATTGCAATATATTGCAATTCATTGCAATACAATGCAATGAAATGAAATGCATGCCAACGATCGGGCCATATAATATATGTGGGTCATATGTATACAATGAGACCGTGGGTTGGGGCTTAGCCCCGACCCGTCCCCCTTTCCGTTTGATACAACCTTCAAACTTAAATATAAATGCGCCGACCCATATGACAAGGAACAATGGGCGGCATAATGGTTAGTGGAGGCTTTACAAAGTTTGTGCTATGGGAGGTCCAGGGGTCGAACCCCGTGGACTCCCAATACAATTTTTACATATAAACATAATGACCAAAGAATGAGCGACACGTGGCGCCCTCGGGTTGGGCCACGTGTCCTCATATTATCCGCCCAAAATGGACACGTGTCAACATCCAATTTGCCAACATCAATCAATAAAAATTCCACGTCATCCACCTGCCACATCACCATATGGATGGTACGGCCTTGCCACATCACCGTACGGACTGTACGGACAGGTACAGTCAGTACCCAAAAATTTTGCCTGTTTGGCTTGGTGAACAGATCACGATATCTTCTCCATACGGACTCTGTTTGAGAAAGTAAATATACTACCGGAATCAGGAAGACGAGACGGACACAATGGCACTATTTGTGTTACATTCCTAGAACTTTGAAAATTGAGCAAAATTTGATCCCCTGATCACCTAACACTCAATTTTTCCCCTTTTCTCCCAGAAATACAATCCTAGTCTTACTTTTCCTAACTCCATCTCCTCCTAGTTCTCCTTAAGTTCACGTCCCCATGGAAGGATCTAATCCTCCTAGAAACAGAATGGACTCCATATTGGTTGCTAGATACACCCCTCTTGTTTTTTCTCAACCTCTAAATGTTCTCCTAGTCGGTGGCTACCTTAGGCAGTTTCCCAAGTTCACGGGTGAGGGAGACATAACTGCAGAGGAACACCTTGCAACTTTTTATAGTTACGCAAATAATTATGTCATTGTGAATGAAGATGTATGGATGAGGATTTTTGTTCATAGCCTCGATGGTGAGGCTAGGAAATGGTTCAGGGTCTTGGCTCCTGGATCTATTGATGGGATTGAAGCCCTGGATAATGCATTCCTAAGACATTGGGAGGATAAAAAATATTTCCTCTACTATATATAGAGTTTGGATCACTTAAGAAAGAAGAAGGGGAATCTATTTCTGATTTCTCAAAGAGGTTTAATAAAATGTATTATAAAATTCCCACCGATATTAAGCCTACATAAACCTCTACCAAAATTACTTATGCTAGTGCTTTCGACCTTGATTTTTGCCTCCTGTTGAGAGAAAGAAGAGCTACCTCCTTGGCTCATATGCAATACGTGACCCTTGAAGTAGAGTCCAATATATTGGCAGTTGACAAACTTAGGAGTAAGGATGATAGAGACAGAAGAAAGGGGAGGTATTCAACCTCTGGTTCCTATGCTGCCCACCCTCAAGTAGGTGAATTGGCCAAGCTGGTAAAATCACTCTCTGCTAAGGTGCAAAGGTTGAAATTGGAAGGAAAGCAGAGCTATAGGAATCCCCTAAATGTTGATAATAGGGGAAATTTCAAAAGACCAAATAACGCCCCTCAGATCATCCAGAGAGATGAAAGGAATAGGGATAGGGATGACCAGAAAATTGAAGCTCCCCTCCAAAACAACCTTGTTGTTGATGAAGAAGGAGAGGAAGAAGATCTCGATCCTGAAATCCATTGTCCTGGAGATTCCTCCTTATTTTCTCATTTAACCCAATCTGCATATGAAGAGTCTCTCATGGATAGCCAACTAAATGAGTTGAGAAAGGGGGAAAAGACTAGAAAAAATCCAAATAGATATAGCCTCGGGTCTAGAAAGAAAGAGGGAAATCATGATACTTTTGATCAGCCTACTAGAGCAGAGAAGCATGCTAAAGGTGTGAAAGGCAATAGTAAAGAAAGGTAGGCAGAAAACCCCCAACCAGTGGTCAAAATCCCTATCCCAGGAGTGAAGGATATTATGAAGCCTCCCTCCTCTTTTAACTTCGAGCATGATATTCAAAGTATTAGGATCTTTGTGCCTCTATCAGAGCTAGTCCAGCATGAATATTTTAAAAGGTGTCTCTCCAAAATGTTGCAGCTCGAGCCTTCACCTCATTACATAGACTCAGTCAACCTCCAAGATGAAAATCCAATTGTCATACTAGGGCCTTTGGTAGAGGATAGAGGTGATTCCTCACCCCCTTTTTATACATCATTGAATATTCATGACAAAGTGTTTCACACTGGCTTGATGGATTCAGGGGCATCTCACAATCTCATGCCTAATATTTTCATAGATGAGCTCGGGTTGGAGGTTACAAAAATGTACCATGACCTGTATTCATTCGATTCCAGAAAAGTGAAATGCCTCGGGGTTATTAAGGACCTCTTTGTCTCCTTGTTCCAACTTCCAATGAAGAGTGTGGTCATGGACATAGTGGTATATGATGTTCCCCCTAAGTTTGGGATTCTATTGTCTAGATCATGGATCAAAAGACTAGGGGGGACCTTGCAGATGGACCTTTCATATTCCATTATTTCGGTGTTTAGAGGTGAACAAAGAAGGCTGAACAGGGAAGCACAATTCACGTACATCATTAGTGATGAAGAAAATCCGACCAACCACCCCATTTTCACAGTAGATACTGATCTAGGGACCAATATGTTACAACTCACTAATGGTGCTCAAGCACCCATCGAAATCAACAAGCATCCCATCACCTCTTGTAAATACCCTCCCTCCAAGGTCTCTATTTGGAAAATGTTTTTTGATGGAGCAACTTCTAGGGAAGGTCCTAGTGCTGGAGTGGTTTTTGTTTCGCCTACCCAAGAGACCATATCTATGTCCTGCAAATTGGAATTTGAAACAACAAACAATGTGGAAAAATATGAGGCTCTTGTCTTGGGTTTGAGATCTGCAAAGGAAGTGAAGATTGAGGAGCTGGAAAAGTTTAGACATGTTGAGTTGATTGCTCATCAAGTCAAAAATCTATACTAGGCTAAACACCCCAGGCTGAGGGCTTACAGAAATGAAGTCTAGGATATGATTGACAGTTTCTTCTTGGATTTTAATATCTCATTTGTTCCCAGAGAGGAGAACTTTGTGGAAGATTCCTTGACAGTCTCAACGAGTAATTTCAAGGTCCCTTCGCCCCCCAAACTCAAGTATGAGGTGGAGATAAAATATAGACCCTCTATTCCTGACACTGTCAAACATTGGAAGGTCTTTGAGGATGATATCAAGATAAAAAAGTTCCTTGAGACTGTGGGTGAATTTGTTGATATGCATATTGATCAGGATCAGGATTCTGAAGAAAACCCTCATGCTGATGTTTTTATGAATAAAATTGCTAACCATCATATTGTTCAGTTGCCTAGCAACCATATTCCAAAGGGGCTTGTCCCTTTGGAGAGATTGTTTGACAGAAATGATGTTGTTGTAAAAGTTGAAGGATCAACTGAAGAGGTTGATGTGACTAAATGAAATCTAGGAATAGAGGAGGATCCCAAATGGGCCAAATTGTCTAATGGATTATCAGAGGAGCAAATGGATGAGTATGTCATACTTTTGAAGGAGTTCATTTATGTGTTCGCTTGGACATATGAGGATTTGAGAACATATGACACCTGTATCATTAAACACAAAATCCCTTTGAAAGAAGATGCCAAACCTTTCAAGCAGAAGCTCAGACAGATAAATCCTATGATGTTGTCGATTATGGAAAAGGAAGTGAAGAAGATGTTGGATGCACAGATCATCATCCCCTTGAGGTTTTTGGAGTGGGTGTCTAATTTGGTTCCTGTAAGGAAGAAGAATGGGGAAATCAGGTTGTGTGTTGATTTCATGAATCTGAACAGGAGCTCCAAGAAAGATAACTACCCTTTGTCGAAGATGGAGAACATTTTGGCAGAGAGTGACTAGCTCATCCAGGATGTCTATGGTCGATGGATTCTCTGGTTACAATCAAATATTTGTTTTTCCTATAGATAGAGAAAAGACAACTTTCACGACTCCTTGGGGCACATTCATGTATGCTAAAATTCCCTTTGGGTTAATGAATGTAGGAGAAACCTTCTAGCGAGCCATGGACATTTCCTTCATTGCAGAAAAAAATAGATTTGTGGTCATCTATCTAGATGACATTACAGTATTCTCCAAGTCTGATAAAGAGCATTGTCACCATTTGAAAAGATTCTTCTTCAAATGAAGAAGATTCGGCCTTTCCCTCAATCCGAAGAAATATTTATTCGCCATGCAAGAGGGAAAATTGTTGGGGCATATTGTGTCAGCTGAAGGAGTGAAGATTGATCCAAGAACAGTAGGGGATATCCATTCCTTATCTTTTCCCAGATCCAAGAAAGAGTTTCAGTCTTTCCTGGGTAAAATTAACTTTCTGATGAGGTTCATTTCTAATTTTGCTGAGTTAGTTAAATAAATTACAGCCATTCTCAGAAAGGGAAATGAAGTAAAGTGGACTACTAAGTCCATAAATTCTTTCGACCAAATCAAGAGGGATTTGACTGAAGCACCTGTGCTCATCAACCCTGACTATTCTAAAAAAATTCTGATTTTTGCTTTTGCTTCATCTGATACACTAGTTGTTGTCTTGCTACAGAGAAATGTAGAGAGGTTGGAGCAGCCTATTTCCTTTTTCAATAGAGCACTGATGTTAGAAAAATAGGACCATGGAGAAATAGAATAAAACAAATGCGGAAACAAAACACAGAAGATACATAATACAATAGAGACACAGATTTACGTGGTTCACCCAGTGTGGGCTACGTCCACCAGAGAAATTGCCAGGTCCTTCCTTTATTATTATCCAGCATATGAAGGGATACAACCTACAAAAAACCCATTGTAACTTCCTCTTCTTTCTCTCATAGTCTCCTATCTCAGAATACAATATTCACCATCGACCATAGCCGCAATATTTTTCCCTCATAAAAGAGGGTTTCCTTCTAGGGAAAAAAACCCTAACATAATCTCTACCATTATATCTATGACCTTATAATGAACGGTCCAGATTTACAATGAAATTACAATATACATTTACAAGGCATTTTTTCCTTCGGGGGCCCGCTTGTCCCCAGACCTCCCAGCCGGGGGGATAGCCCCCCTGGACCCCGCAGAGGGGGTACCCCCCCCTCTACACTCCCCCGCTTGGAGGGGTGTAAATACTTATGGGGTGTAAATACTTCATGGGGTATAAACATGATTGAAATCAAGGACCTCTGAATCAGGAAGATAATCAATCTCCACAACCAACAACTGAGGGATGCAGAAATGAGATATGACATCATGGAGAAGAAAGCCTATGCTTTGGTGAAGGATCTCAAGGCTTTTAGAATCTATATTTTTCACTCAAAGATTATTTCGTATGTCCCCTCGACCTCAGTAAAGGAGATATCGATCCAGTCTGACATAGATGGGAAAAGAAGCAAGTGGATTGCCAAGATTCTGGAGTTTGACCTGGAGATAAAACCCACTAAATTGGTGAAAGGCCGAGGTTTATCCAGTTCACTAGCTAAATCAAATTGCAAAGAATTGGGGGTAAAATTCATGAATATAGACTCAGAAAAGCGGCAAACTGGGATTGTCGATGAGGACTCTCATGTCAGCCCCAACTTAGCAGAATGCACCTGGTATAAATACATCATACACTTCCTGCAAAAGTTGAGGCCTCCTGATGGTTTGGAAAAAAAAAAAGGTAAGGGCCCAAAACTGAAAGCAATCAAGTATTGTATCATTGATCAATTTTTGTACTGGAAGGACCCCTGGGAATTTTGTTAAGATGCCTGGACTCACAAGAGGCCCAGGGAGCTATGACTGATTTTCATAACAGTGCATGTGGGGGGCATCATTTTGGGAGGACCATAGCTTATAAGATCCTTAGAGCTGGGTATTTTTGGCCCAGCCTTTTCACTGATGTTTGTGCAAAGATTAGAGCGTATGCCAAGTGTCAGAAGTTTGCCAGGAAACAACATCTCAAATCTTTTCCTTTGAAACCTGTGATGGTTTCTGGACCATTTCAACAGTGGGGTCTTGAGTTCATTGGAGAAATCCACCCAGCCTCAAGTGGCCAACAAAGGTGGATTTTAACCACCACTGATTATTTTACCAAATGAATAGAAGCCATCCCCACAAGGAGCGCCTCCCACAAGGTGATCATGAATTTCCTTGAAGACATCATATCCAAATTTGGTTGTCCAAACAAGATTGTGACAGACAATGTTGCCTCTTTTAGAACTGAGCCATTAATTAATTTATGTGAGCAGTATGGGATCGCACTAATCCATTATACTCCCTACTACCCTCAAGGAAATGGTTTGGCAAAGTCTTCTAACAAGATCCTCATAAGAATCATCAAAATACTGTTAGAAGACAACAACGTTGACTGGGATTCAAAGCTGAAATTCACCTTATGGGCTAACCGGATCACAAAAAAAAGGTCACTGGGCATGTCTCATTTTCAATTGGTTTATGGGGCCGAAGTTGTTTTTCCTGCTCATCTTGCTTTGCCTATGGAAAAATTATTTCAAGGATTTCAAGGAGAACCTGACGATATGGTCAGGAGAATACTGCAGCTGGTAGAAGTATAACAGACCAGGGAGAAGATGCTTGATAAGGCACAAGATCATCAGCAAAAAATAAAGCAAGATTTTGACAAGAGCACAAGCAAGAAATATTTTCAGTTGGGAGATCTGGTGCTTAAGTGGGATGCCCCCAAACAAGTTAAATTCAAACATGGCAAATTTGAAGCCTTGTGGATTGGTCCCTTCAATATTTCTGAGGTATCTCCGAAAAACACCTATAAATTGCAAAACTTGGAGGATTCCGAAATTTTTGGTGGCCCTGTCAATGGGCACTTTCTGAAGAAGTTTTTTGTTTGAGCCGCAGACGGTGTTTCACCATTGTAAATATCATTCCTGTTTTATTTTTATTTTTCTTTGAATAATAGACTCCATAACCCAAAGCTAAGGGATTGAAACTGTGCATTCTTGGCAGCTCATAGGGAGCATGCCATCCCTCGTGGAGCCAAATGTTATCACATAAGGTTTTCAAGGGTTGTATATGTATGTCGATAATACCTTGAGTCTATATTTTTTCCCTGTCCCTGTCCCCCTCTCACATGCCAAGTCTTAATTTTTTCCCCTTTCGAGTGGTAAAATCATTTTTGTTTGCCCTTGTTCGGTTGAGCGCCCTGATTTCCCTTGATCTCATTTCCGAAAGAAGTCTTGGCCCAAAGCCTTTTTGTTTTTCTCTAAGGTTAAGCACTCGTCCCTTTTTGGTGCAGTCACTGGTCTCCCTATTTTACCAGACCACAACAAAGTTGTCCAGGTCCTTTCTCACACATGTCGCATCCATGGACACAAAGCACAACTTTCATAACAGTCCATTTTGGGCTCGAAACGCAAGTAGCAGGCAAGTTTGATTTTTCAGCGGCAGAGATTCCAGGAGCGGTTCAGATTTGTGGCCCTCGAGCAATCGAAATTATAAAGTTGCGTGAATTTTAAATGTTAGACAGATGTTTGAAGTTGAAAATCAAATGTCGTGTATCCTTCTTCAACAGACGGGCACGATCTATTTTGGATTTTTGGTTTCGGGATTAGGGGTGTTTCTCCCTTCGGCTTTCTCCGAAGCCTAAAGTTTTGAAAGCTTCGAGGTCCCAAAGTTCCTAAGTGGAACAAGGATATGATCTAAGTCATTGATCGTCAGTTAAAGAGGACCATTGATCTCCATGTGTAAAGACAATTCGCGATTCAGAAATTGGGAATTGAGAAGTGGGGTGTGTCAAAGATTCTCGAAGGCAAAGATCTGTGAAAAGATCCCAGCCATTGGTTGGAAGGTGGGACATGGCATTCGATCTGAGGGATCGCGGGAATGACTTTCAGGATTTTTGAAGTGGGGCAAAGGTGAGTTTCACGAAGCATGAAGTGTGAAGTAAATATGGACTGCAGATCTTGTGGGGCACATAGCGATGAGAGCAGTGGACTCGCAGCTTCACGAATCAGAGGTTTTGTGTGAAGTAATACACGGGTTCCCTAAAAAGTGAACTCCCGAAGAACCTATGGAGATAAACATTGGTTCATTGCCTGAGGTCACATGCAAGAAAAGGTGCAGAGTTCAAGTGAGCTGCATCAAAGGATGAAGATGCCTGTGTTAGTTGCAAAATGAGACCATAACGGTTTCATAGTGTCGAGTTGACTCAAATGACCTTTGGCAATACCTATTGGTTCCTTAGATGTCAAGCCCCATCATGATCCCAATGAAATTAGTTAATGGAAATGAGGATGGTGGTTGAAACCTCGTCTCACCCCATAAATGGAAAGTATGAAAGAACTGGCCGTGAAGGAAAACTGTCAGCCCATGGTTCCCCTGTGGACAGATTTTCCTGCAAGGCCATACTGGTCTAATCTCGCGTCTGATAGAAGAATGTATGCATCCTCTAACAGAAGAAGAGGTAGACGTTAAGCCTTGAATGTAGTATTTCGATTGCGCTCCTAGTGGTTGTAGATAGTTCTAAGTATAAATAGGTAGTTTTGATATTTTGTTAAGGTGGTTAATGGGTTGAGAAGAGCTCCCTATTTTGTAATTTTTGATACCATAATTGTTCTTTGGTTATGTATCAAATTTGAGACTTTCATATTAATAGAAGTCATCCTCTCTCATCTCTCTATAAAAATTGTGCTAAAATTCTCGGGCATGGAGGATCCAGTCGAGGGTTGTTATGTTGTTGTAATGTAGGTTTGATTACAGCAGTATCATGACCAATTTTAGTCATCTCCCTTGTTATATTTCCCTCTTATACTGAATGGCTCAATCATGGAGGATCCAGTCGAGTTGTTGTAGCTCCATTGTGATGTAGGTTTGATCATTGTGTTGTTGTGACTGTGTTGTTTGGACATATTTCAGTATCTGAAACTTGAGCTCAAGAGTGATCTTGGGTCTAATTTTTTCTTCTCCAAGTTGCTTGAAATCTTGATGCCCATAACAGTTTTGTTCACCTTTCTCACTAAGTCTTCCCTCTACTCACACCTAAACTCAATTCACCGACTGAAGTTAATGTGGCCCTCACTTCCTTGTGAATTTATTGTCTAGTTCTGTGTTGAAAATCATTCATATATTGAGTTTTTTCCATTGACATCCACTCATATAAAACCAACATCCACCAAAAACTATGATGGGTACTGAGCTTATCCTCCTGCAATCTGAGGGTGACTCTCAGTGCTAACACCTTAAATTCACAAACTTCACCATTCATTGTTGTAGTAGACAACCATAATCCATTGATTAGTAATAAACTAAACAACAACACTGAATATATAGATGTGAAAGAGAATGAACCATCAATATATTTGCCCTTCTTAACAGGAACGAAATCAACCAATGGACATGTTATTCTTTCAACTGTAGGTTGTAAACCTGGATCATTGATACTAGAATTAGCTAACATGTGTCATGTAGTGACAACTGTCAAATTCGTCTTCATCTGATGAGCTCTCACAATGAACTTAATTCCATCCTTGAAAAGATGATACTTATTCTTCTTCCTATAGTAAATGGTCTTCCTGTCATACAAGTATCGACATACCAAAACCATCCTGCAGATGTAAAGTGGAACCAGGTCTAACTCTACCTCATCAATGAAATTGGATGTCATCGTGAATCATAACTTGCATTGCTCAGTTGCATGTACCTAAGCATTATCACAAATCCAACCCAAAGGATATGGTTTCAGATGAGGCCTAGTTTCCAATCCCAACTTATAAACAACTTTCTCTGAAATAAGATTCCCTTGTGATCCACTATAAACAAGTGTATCAATATTAGTGTGCTTTGAGATAACTCATAAATGAAACAATTATTTTATTTTCCTTTCATCAGGGATTACTATATACTTTGCAGAAGAAGTACACGAGCTGAAACTTGCAACATAATATTTGCCTTTGATGCCCATAGCTATAACCTTAGTCTCATCCTCATAATCTGATCCAAGTTCCTAAACTATTGTTGTGGCCTTTTCTTTACCCTTCTTAGGCTAAGCCCACTTTGGCTTCAATTCTAGATGAAGCTTCCAATAGAGCTTCTCATTATGTCCTTTCTTCATGCAGTGAGAACATGCAGGATTTTTCTTTTCATACTTCTTCACTATAGATGTCTTCTTACTCTTCCCTTTTCCCTTCAATTGCTCCTCAAATTCATGTGGCTCCTCTAACACATTCTCAACATGTTTTCATCTACTAGCTTCAATATGTGTAGCTTGAACTGACACTTCGTCAATATTAGTAGGATTGAACATCAATATAGTATGGCGAAGATATGAATGCATACCACCAATATACTTTAGAAGAGTCTCAGGAGTATGTAATGGAATTACCAAAGATAATGCCTTCCTCTTAAATTCTTGTGTATAAGCTTGAACATTTTTCCTTTTTCTTTGTCTCAAATGTTGCCAAGCAATCATTGATGTTTGCATATAAGCTAATGGATACAAATTATTTCTTAGTGCAACATGTTAGCACAAGTTTTTGATAAAATGGGGTTTTTCGTTAGGAAATAACCCCTTGGTAAAAAAATCAAGAAAGGGGTCTTAGCGTGACCCACTTTATGTTTCTTATCCTACATTTTTTTATGGCTTAGAATGTTGGTGCAATGTCCTAAGGAGCACACATATCTCAGTGGTTGAGTATGGCGCACTTATATCTATGGTCCACATCCAATATCCTGCTAACACCTATCCTCCACTCGCCCGACCACACACCTGTGCCTTCCCCACTTTCATTTCTCCCCCTCTCACCTCCCGACATCTGTCTTCCACTCACGCTCCATGTCCTCCACTATTTTTTTCAACTTCCCCCTAACCTGTCACACTGCTCTGCCACCACATCCCTTTCTCATTCACCACATCACCTTCGTGCCTTTACACCTCATCTTCCCGCATACTGGCGCTCACGCAATCCCAGTCACCGCCAACCACAACCTTCCACATGGCCACCATTCACTCATTGTAGCCTACGAGTTTGTACCAAGAACCTCGCCAATTCGATATTATCAGTGTCCACGTCCGCCTGCCAGTGTTCCTTGCAAAAGTCCAGCAAAGATACAGGTGTCGAGTTGACTCAGGCATGTCCTGATCCCGATGCAAGTAGTTAATGAAAGTGAGGGAGGTGATTGACACATCGTCTCACCACATAAATGGAAATCCAGAAAGGACTGGAAGATCTAATCTCGCGTCTGACAGAAAACTGCATGTCCGGTTTGACAAAGAAGGTCTAGACGAAAGAGCTCGCGTCTGACAAAAGACTGCATGCACAGTCTGCAAAGAAGACACAGAAGTCAAGCCTTGAATTCATGACTCGATTGACCCTTTGGTGGTTGTAGTCACTACTGAGTATATATGTGTATTTTTGATATTTTTTTAAGGTCGATGGTTGAGCAAGGCTCCCACATTATAATGTTTTGATGAAGCACACTGGTTCTCTGGTTATGTACATGATTTGAGACTTCTTGTTTAATGTAAGTCAAATTTATTCTTCATCTCGTTTGCCTCTGATACTGAAGTGTCCATGATTGAATGATTCACATGGATTGTTATAGATGTATTGTGATATTGGATGTTTGATTATAGTGTTGTTATGGTGTTCTTCAGTTTCCTTAAACTTTGAATCTAACAGGATCTTTTGTTTGAAGTTTTACTCCTTAGGCTGCTTGAAGACCTGATGTCCATAACAAACATCTACACTTTCCTCACCAAAGTCTTCCTTCTACTCATCTTTACTACAACTTACTGACTGGAGTTGATCAAGACCTCAATTGCTTGTGCGCGCTAGTCCAATTTTTCGAGTTAAAACGATATTGTCTTGAGTCTTATCCATTTGAACTCTTTAAAATCAATTCATAGTGACATATAACTTGATGGGTATTGGGCTTACCTTCAATGAAATATGAAGGTGACTTCTAGTGCTAAGATTCTTGACGTCGTTGTCGGGGAATGAATTGAAGACATTTCCCTGGGATAGAGCGACAAAGATCTTTTGATTCTGAAGGTGCATCAGATATCAGTACCATTGAAGATTGCAACTTGCACCTGACGACTCCACTGTTTCGAATCCACTTTTCAGTTGTGGCTCCGAAAGGCAGACACACAAGGTCCACTCCACAACTACCTCTAGCAATGTCTGAAGTTGTCCCAAAGAAAATTATCATAAAAGGAAAGACCTCTCAGGAAGGTACTTCAGCTGTTGTACCAGGTGTTTTTGGTAATTTTCATAATCCTTCTTTAAAAACTCCAGTAGTTGCTTCTCATTCTCCTGTTATACCATTTTTTGGAGTTTCCATAAGCTTAAATTTTGGGAGTGTTCCTGTTGATTTATCCCCTCTTGGTATCAGTTTGGAAGGATTAATATTTGACACTCATGTTTCCCCTGAGGTTGTACCGTGGTTTAAACCCTGGACCTTGGAATTTTTTTCCACTCCAGGATTTTCCATTCCTCCCCCTATTAGTGTTGATTCATTTACAGAAGGGGAAAGATCTGTTCCCTCGAGCCCCGTAGCCTCTTCTCCAAATCCTCATTTGTTCCCCATTCCTTACATAAACATAGTCCTAGTCTCACATGTACGAACTCCATCCCCTCCTGGCTCTCCTCCGGTTCACATCCCAATGGCAAGTGCTAATCCCCCTAGAAACATAATGGATGCCATAGTGGTTGCTAGATGCACCCCTCTTGTCCTACCTCGGCCTCTAAATTCTCTCCCAGCTAATGGTTACCTTAAACAATTGCCTAAGTTCACGGGTGAGGGAGACCTAACTGCAGAAGATCACCTTGCATCCTTTTATAGTTATGCAGACAATTATGTCATTATGAGTGAGGATGTATGAATGAGTATTGTTTTTCATAGTCTTTATGGAGAGGCTAGGAAATGGTTTAGGGCATTAGATCCTAGATCTATTAATGGTATTGAAGCCCTAGATGATGTGTTCTTGACACATTGGGGGGATAAAAAATATTTCCTTTACTATATTGCAAAATTCGGATCACTTATGAAAGGAGAAGGGGAGTCTGTTTCTAACTTTTCAAAGAGGTTTAATAAAATGTATAATAATATTCCTGCTAAGATTAAACCTACATAAACATCTGCCAAAATTACTTATGCTAGTGATTTCGACCTTGATTTCTGCCTCATGTTGAGAGAAAGAAGAGCTACTTCCTTGGCTCATATGAAAGATGTGGCCCTGGAAGTAGAGTCCAATATTTTGACAGTTGACAAACTTAAGAGTAAGGATAATAGAGACAGAGGAAAGGGGAGGTCTGAAACTTCAACCTATGGTTCCTCAGCTGCACACCCTCAAGTAGACGAATTGACCAAGCTGGTAAAGTCACTTTCTGCTGAGGTGGAAAGGTTGAAACTAGAAGGAAAACAAAACTATAGAAATCCCCCTAATGTTGAAAACAGGGGTAACTTCAGAAGACAAAATAACACCCCTTGTATTATCCAAAGAGATCAGAGAAACAGGGATAGGGATGATCAGAAGATCCAATTCCCTCTCCAAAATAACCTTGTTACTGATGAAGAAGGAGAGGAAGAAGAGGTTGATCCTAAAATCCACTGTCTTGGAGACACCTCGTCATTTCCCCATTTAACCCAATCTGCATACGAGGAGCCTCTCATGGAAAACCAACTAAATGAGATGAGTAAAGGGGGGAAGACCAGTAGTAGTCCAAATAAATACAACCTCAGGTCCAAAAAGAAATAAGGGGGGTTTGACATTCCTGATCAGCTTACCAAAGCAGAGAAGCCTGCTAAAGATGTAGCAGAAAACAACAAAAATAAGAAGGCACAAAACCCCCCACCATTGGTCAAAATCCCTGTCCCAGAAGTGAAGGATATTTTGAAGATTCCTTCATATTTTAGCTTCGAGCATGAGATTCAAAATATTAGGATCCCTGTACCTTTTTTAGAGTTGATAAAAAATGCATAATTTAAAGAGTATCTTTCCAAAATGTTGTAGCATGAACCCTTCTAAAATGCCATCAATTCAGTAAATATTCAAGATGAAAAGCCAACAATCATCTTAGGCCCTTTGGTAGAAGATAGAGATGATTCATCCCCTCCTTTCTATACATCACTGAACGTACATGATAAGGTGTTTCACAACTGTTTGATGGACTCAGGGGCATCTCATAATCTCATGCCCAAAACTATCATGGATGAACTTGGATTAGAAATCACAAAGACTTACCATGACTTATAATCTTTTGACTCTAGGAAAGTGAAGTGTCTTGGGGTCATCAAAGATCTGGTTGTGACCTTGTTTCAGTTTTCCATGAAAAGTGTGGTCATGGATATTGTGTTGGCTGATGTTCCCCCCAAGTTTGGCATGCTCTTGTCAAGATCTTGGATAAAAAGACTTGGGGGAACATTGCAGATGGACCTCACATATGCTACCATTCATGTGTTTGGGGGGGAGCATAGAAGACTTTATAGGGAAGATCGGTTGGCCTACATTATTAGTGACGAAGAAAACCCCGCCAACCATCCTATTTTTGTGCTTGATATCGATTTGGAATCTAGTTTATTGCATCTCACTTATGCTCCTAACCTCCTCTTAAAATTAGAAAACATTCCATTACTTTTTGTGAAGATTCTCCTCCAATCACGTATGTTTGGAAGATGTTCTTTGACGAAGCCTCTTCTATGGAAGGTGTTGGTGTTGGAGTGGTCTTTGTTTCACCTACTCAACAAAATGTATCTTTGTCCTACAAGTTAGAATTTCAAACTACCAATAGTGTGGCAGAATATGAAGCTCTTGTTTTGGGTTTGAGGGCTGCAAAAGACATGGGAATTGAAGAGATATCAAGGTTTGGGGATGCCAAATTAATTGTCAATTAGATTAAAAATATTTATCAGGATAAGCACCCTAGGCTAAGAACTTATAGAAATGAAGTGTGGGACCTAGTTGACATCTTTTTCTTAGCTTTCAACATTTCATTTATTCCAAGAGAAAATAATGCCATGGTTGATTCTTTGGTTGTTTCAGCAAGTAATTTCAGAGTCCCTCTACCACCTAAACTCAAGTATGATGTAGAAGTGAAATATAGACCCTCTATACCTAACAATGTCAAGCATTGGAAAGTGTTTGAGGATTATCTTGAGATCAAAAGATTCCTTGAGATTGTTGATGATTTTTCTACATTACATATTGATCAAGATCATGATTCTGGAAGTAATCCTCATGCTGATGTTTTTCCTAAACAAGATTGCTAATCATCATATTGTTCAGTTGCCTAGTATTCATATTGAAAAGGGTCTAGTCCATTTGGAAAGACTATTTGATAGGAATGATGTGGTAGTGAAAGCTAAGGGTTCAACTGAGGATGTTGTTGTAACTGAGTGCAATATTGGTACAAAGAAGGATCCAAAATTTGTCAAGTTGTCAAGAAGATTTTCAAGGGAACAAAGGGATGAATATGCTAAACTGTTAAAAGAGTTTGTTGATGTGTTTTCCTAGACATATGAAGATCTCAGAACATACGACACAAGAATCATTGAACACAAGATCCCATTGAAGGAAGAGGCCGAACCATTTAGGCAGAAATTGAGACAAATAAATCCTATGCTGCTGCCTATTATGGAGAAAGAGGAAAAAAATATTTTGGATGCCAAGATTATCGTTCCTCTGAGGTATTCTGAGTGGGTGGCCAACTTGGTCCCAGTGAGAAAGAAGAATGGATAAATCAAACTTTGTGTCGATTTCCGGAACCTAAACAGAAGCTCTAAGAAAGATAATTACCCCTTGCCAAAGATGGAGCACATATTATAGAGGGTGATAGGTGCATCTAGGATGTCCATGATTGATGGCTTTTCTAGCTGCAATCAGATCTCTGTCTTTCCTGAAGACAGAGAGAATACAACCTTCACTACACCTTGGGGTACATTTATGTATGCTAACATGCCCTTCATATTGATGAACTCATGGGAGACCTTTCAGCGATCCATGGACATAGCCTTTATTGGAGAAAAGGACAAGTTTGTAGTCATCTATTTGGATGACATAACAATGTTCTCACAATCTGATAAAGAACATTATGATAATCTAAGAAGGGTCTTCTTGAAATGAAAAAGGTTTGGTCTCTCCCTAAATCCCAAGAAGTCAGTGTTTTCCATGAAGGAGAGAAAATTGTTGGGGCACATTGTGTCAGCTGAATTGGTGAGGATTGATTCAAGCAAGGTAGAAACTATCCAAAGCTTGGCACCCCCTAGATCCAAGAAAGAAGTTCATTCTTTATTGGGGAAAATAAATTTTTTGAGAAGGTTTGTTTCTAATTTTGTTGAATTGGTAAAGTACATTACAGCCATGTTGAGGAAAGAAAATGAAATCAAATGGACTGGAATCTCGTAGTTATTTTGATCAAATAAATAAGGCCTTGACTGAAGCACCTGTGCTCATCATCCCTAACTACTCCAAGTATTTTCTGATTTTTTCCTTCGCTTCATTTAACACGGTAGAAGTTGTTTTATTACAGAAGAATGTTGAAGGGTTAGAGCATCCCATTGCCTTTTTCAGTAGGCCCTTGAGAGATGCTGAAATAAAATATGACATCATGGAAAAACAGGCCTATGCTTTGGTCAAAGCCCTCAAATCTTTCAGGGTCTATGTTCTGCATTCAAAAATCATTTCATATGTCCCTTCAACTTTTGTGAAGGAGATTCTCATCCAGGCTGACATAGATGGAAGAAGGAGCAAGTGGATTGCCAAAATCCTTGAACTTGATCTTGAAATAAATCCTACCAAATTGGTTAAAGGCCAAGGTTTAGCTAGGCTATTAGTTGAATATAATTGCAAAGATTTAGTGGTTAATTTCATTAACACTTGCTTAGAAAATCAACAAGCTGAGTTGTCTAATATAGGTCCTCAAGTCAATCCCCCACTGGAAGAATGTGCTTGGTACAAGGACATTATATTTTTTCTACAAAAGATGTGACCTCTTGATGGTATGGAAAAGAACAAGGTAAGGTATTTAAAGATCAAATCAATTAAATAATGTCTTATTGATCAAGTCTTGTATTGGAAAGACCCTTTGGGAGTGATTTTGAGATGTTTAAACCTACAGGAGGCCCAAAGGATTATGTTTTATTTTCATGATAGTTTATGTGAGGGGCATCACTTCTAGAGAACCACAGCCTATAATATTCTCAAGGATGGATATTTCTGGCCCAGTCTATTCACCTATGTTTGTGCAAAGATCAGGGCTTGTGTTAAGTGTCAGAAATTCTCTAGAAAGCAACATCTCAAGTCTTTTCCATTTAATCCCGTGGTAGCTTCAGGACCCTTTCAGCAGTGGGGCCTAGAGTTTATTGGAAAAATTCATCCTTCTTCAAGTGGTCAACACAGGCAGATATTGACTGCCACAGATTACTTTACCAAGTGGATAGAATCCATCCCCACAAGGATTTCTTCCTACAATGTGATCATTGATTTTCTTGAGGATAATATGGCAAGATTTGGTTTTCCGAATAGAATTGTCATTGATAATGATCCATCTTTCAAGGTTGAACCATTGATTCAGTTTTGTGAATAGTTTGGAATTGCATTGATTTACTCTACTCCTTACTACCCCCAAGGGAATGGACTAGCAGATTCCTCTAACAAGAACCTTATAAAAATAATCAAAATATTGTTAGAGGACAACAAAAAAAGCATGGGATTCAAAGCTCAAATTTTCTTTTTGGGCTGATCGAGTGACAACAAAGAGGTCTCTTAGTGTCTCTCCTTTTCAACTTGTGTATGGAGTTGAGGCCATTTTTCCTTCTCATCTTGCCTTGCCTGTGGAAAAAATATTTCAAGACTACCAAGGGGAACCTGATGATATGATTAGGAGAATACAACAACTGGTAGAAGTGCAATAGACTAGAGAAAAGTTACTAGACAAAGCACATGACCATCAACAGAATATTAAGAAGGCCTTTGACAGGAAGGTAAGTAAAGAGGATTTCCAGCTGGGAGATCTAATACTCAAATGGGACATGCCCAAGTAGGACAATGGAAAGCATGGTAAATTCGAAGTATTGTGGATTGGTCCCTTCAAAATTTCTGACGTTTTTTTAAATAATACTTACAGGTTGCAGAATTCGGAAGATGATGAAGTTTTTGGTGGCCCTGTAAATGGGCGTTTTCTGAAAAGGTTCTTTGTTTGATCCACGAGTGGCTTTCATACCATTGTAAATATCATGTTTTTTATTTTTTAATAATTGACTCCATAACCCAATGGTAAGGAACTGAAGCTACTGGAGTTTTTAGAGCCTCGTAGAGAGGTCTCTATCCCCCATGAAGCCTATGTTAGCACAATGTTTTGATAAAATGGGGTTTTTCGTTAGGAAATAACCCCTTGGTAAAAAAATCAATAAATGGGTCTTAGCACGACCCACTTTATGTTTCTTATCCTAAGTTTTTTATGGCTTAGCATGTTGGAGAAATTTCCTAAGGAGCGCACAGATATCAACAACTAAGCATGGCGCGCTCAGATCTACAGTTTGCATCCAATATCGAACCCCACCTACCTTTCTGCCTTTAACGAGGGGGGAGGGGGGTTTGATTTGGTCATTTTCTATCGCAGGACCCCCACTATC
>JZKD02S1858227.1:462670-476874 GCA_000966675.3 Picea glauca
CTCACCTCCTGACATCTATCTTCCACTCATGCTCCATGTCCTCCACTATTGTTGTCGACTTCCCCCTGACTTGTCACACTACTCTGCCACCAGAGCCCTTTCTCATTTGCCACATCACCCTCACGCCTTTACACCTCATATTCTCGCATACTGGTGCTCATGCATTCCCATTCACCGCCAACCACATCCTTCCACATGGCCACCATTCACTCGTTGCAGCCTGCGAGTTCGCGCCACACACCTCGCCAATTCATCATCATCATCTTCCACGTCCACCTGCCAGTGTTCCTTGCAAAAGTCCAGCAAAGATACATGTGCCGAGTTGACTCAGGCTTGTCCTAATCCCAATGCAGGTAGTTAATGAAAGTGAGGGAGGTGTTTGAAACATTGTCTCACCACATAAATGGAAAGCCAGAAAGGACTGGAAGATCTGAGCTCGCATCTGACAGAAAACTGCATGCGCAGTCTTACAGAGAAGGTCCAGACTAAAGAGCTCGCGTCTGACAGAAGACTACATGCACATTCTACAGAGAAGACACAAAATTCAAGCCTTGAATGTATGAATCGATCACCCCTCTGGTGGTTTTAGTCACTCCTGAGTATATATGTGTATTTTTTATATTTTGTTAAGGTCGATGGTTGAGCAAGGCTCCCGCATTGTAATGTTTTGATGAAGCACACTAGTTCTCTGGTTATGTACAGGATTTGAGACTTCTTGTTTAATGTAAGTCATCTTTCTTCTTCATCTTATTTGCATTTGATACTGAATTGTCCATGATTGAAGGATTCACATGGATTGTTATAGTTGTATTGTGATGGATGTTTGATTACAATGTTGTTATGGTGTTCTTCAGTTTCCTGAAACTTTGAATCTAGAGGATATTGTGTTGGAATTTTTTCCTCCTTAGGCTACTTGAAGACCTGATGTCCATAGCATAGCTCTACTCTTTCCTCTCCAAAGTATTCCTTCTACTCACCTTTACTACAACTTACTGCCTGAAGTTGATCAAGACCTTAATTGCTTGTGTGTGTGCTAGTCTAGTTTTCTGAGTTAAAATGATATTATCTTGAGTCTTATCCATTTGACCTCTTTAAAATCAATTCATAGTGACATATAACATGATGGGTACTGGGCTTACCTTCAATGCAATCTGAAGGTGACTTCTATTCCTAACACGACAACAAATTCAAACCATGAAGAAACAATTTTACCATGTTGAATAAGATCAACTTGTGTCTGACTCTCCCACCATATCAAGGTTGTGCCTCTCAAGCGAAGAGTAGCCTACTGTATCTTTGAAGTGTCATTTATGATTTTTTGTACCCTACAATACACTTGAATCTGTTTGACCCAATTATTCAACTTCTCTACATTCAACTCTCCATCATAAGTAGGCAAATCAAACTTTACATCTAGCTTTAACAAAGGCAGATCATGAGAATGAGAAGATTTCTTATAATTTTTCTTCCTCTTATGAGAAGAATGTTCACTTCCATTGGGAGAATATGATGATGATGATGATGATTTTGATGATGATGGGGATGAAGGAGGCCCTGGAGGTTCTTCACCTTCTCTTTCTCCTTCAACTTTTACCATTGTTTCAACTGGACCACCTTCATTTTGATGAGGATTTAATCTCCTTCTTTCTAGATCTTCCCATAATTTATTAACCATATTTGTCATCTCAAGGAACATCCTTCAAAATTCCTTATCGGTCTCAGAAATAATATCTTCATGCTCCATTTCTCCTCTTCGAAATACACGTTCAATCTTAGGATTAAATTCTTCAAGTGTGCCTTCACCTTGCTTAGACTTCGACCTTGTAAGCATTCACTTGCAAATAAACGTCAAAACCAACCCTGATACCAACTTGATCCAGAAATACTTAGATGTAAAAATAACTCATAAACATCCTACTAGATTCGGTAAATCAAGATCGTTTGACTATTTGAAAAAAACACATGTGAAATATGCTTACTTGTCAATAAACTTTATTAATAATGATGGATAACTTGAAGAATAATGAGAAAACACAACAGAAAATAAAAGAATTCAAATTACATATATGGATGATATATATCTCTTTATCTTCAAAGTCCCTTTATAAAGCATGATTGTTCTCCATCATCTCAAAATACCAAATTACATTACAATATGGCACATAAAAAGCCAATTTTAAAGACACTTTGAAAATCCATTGCTCAAATGCAAAAACAGAGTTTACCATTGAAATTCTTGAGAAATTATGAGAAATTTGACTATAACGTCGACCAAATTCTGAATATGTGCCGAGAAAGCCCTTTTTACACATATAACACCACTATGGGTCTCATACATGAAAAATTGAGATAAGAATTTTACAAATGACCTATGATCACAAAACATATTTCAAATTGATGATCCTTGTGGAAAAATGAATCCAACGAGTATAAACTTGCCTACATTAAGACAAAGTGACTTATGGCATGAAAAACGAGACAACACCAAAACTTAGGAAATCTCTTGCACACTCTTCAAGACAAATCCATATTGTACTTTCCCTCAAAATTCATTCTCACATTGGAATCCATGCAATTGGGATGTGTGCAAACATGGGAAAACATGCCCATTAAATAGGCCACAAACCTTTAACTGCCATCCACATTACTAGCAACTTAAATCTAAGTTTAGAAGCATCTCGTAACAAGTGGGTCTTGTTGGCACAATGGTTAGACCGTTGGTATATTATCCCAGAGGTCTAGGGTTCAATCCTTCATATCTGTTATTTTGTTGGTTTAATATGGTATATAGTTATTGTTATCACATAAAGTTGTTAAGGGTCGCAGGACAACCAATTCCTTTGTTTCACAGGAAACGTCCAAGCGCAAGACTCAAAAGCAGTCCATTTCAGGTTTGAATTATAGACAAGAAGACAGGTTCATGTTTCAATGACATAGATCCCGTATGCAGTTCATATTAGTGGCTCTCAGACAATCAGAGTTTAAAATTTGTGCAAGGATTAATGAATAGCCAAGCAGCCCGAAGTCCTGAAGTAAATCTGATCCATTGAAGGCTGAGGACGTGTGTCGATAGATCTCACACTTCGAGAATTCAACACTTCGGAGAAGTGCACAAGCAAGTAGGAGAAAACTCCTGAAGCCCAAACTCCTGAAGTAAATCTCGGCCGTCCAAAACAAGAGAACACGTGGAGTCAGATATCACACTTCGGAGAATTGCATGAGTAAGCAGAAGAAAAAGGCTCGAAGCCCGAACCCCCGAAGTGAATCTCGATCGTCCAAATCAAGAGGCCACGTGTCACCATATATCTCACTTTGGGAATTTATCACTTCGGAGGATTGCGCGAGCAAAAAGAAGAAACACTTCTGAAGTAATTGAGAGTCGACGATATTTGTAGCAGGAAGCAGGGTCCATCCAAGAGTGGTGTGTGGCAACAAAAGCAAGGCTTTCCCAGATCGCAGATCGTGACCAAATCGATGACCACGCTTCATTGTGGGGATGAAACATGCTCGAATGATAAAATTCTTGAGCGTTCCTGCAATTGAAACCATGGTATAGAGGAAGAGCTGCGTGGTAGATGGTGGTGAATTGCGGGCTCAAAATCAGTGTGCATCCAAACTTCTTATGACGGCTCCGCAATCACGTGCTTATATAACGAAAAATCTGAGAGCAACACGTGGCTGCCCCCTAGGCATTAAGTTGCTCTCCAATCCCGAGGAGGATTCAGTTAATGAAAAAGGACTGGTAGTTGAAGCCTCAGCTTAGTCCATAAATAGAAGGCGTGAAATCATTGGCCGAGGAGATAGAACTATCAACCCGAGGTACCATGATGGACAGTTTCGTCTTGCAGTCCCATACTTATCTAAGCTTGCATCTGACAGGCGGAAACACGCATAGTCTAACAAAAAGATGCATAGACAAAAATATTTAAATGAGATGGCCAGATTACACTCCTAGAAGTTGTGGACTGATCTGATTATAAATAGATCAGTTTAAGTTTTGTAAATGGAGGTGTTTTCAAAGGTTGGAGAGTCTAGGGAATTTTAGGAGCAGGACTCTGTATTTTTCAGTTGTAATCCCGAGGGGCATGGATTGTAAATATTATGTTATTGAAGATTCCTTTAAGTTGTTTTTATCAGACTGTCTTCTTAGTTTACGTGTTGTTATGTTTTTCTTTTCTAGATGTAACATCCTTGATTTATGGATTCCTGATGCGGTAGAGGATATGTTGTCATCTTGTCCATTTTTCATCGTTTATAACTTAGACACTTGTTGTTTTTCTTCTTGTCTGGATGTAGCATATTTGATCTATCGATTCCTGAGGCAGTATAGGATCTGTTGTCATCTTGCCCATTTTTCATCGTTTATCACTCAGACGCTTGTTGCTTTTCTTCTTGTTTAGATGTAGCATCTTTGATCTATGGATTCCTGAGGTGGTAGAGAATATTCTATCATCTTTCCCATGTTTCATCGTTTATCACTCAGACGCTTGTTGTTTTTCTTATCTGGATGTAGCATCTTTGATCTATGGATTCTTGAGGAGGTAGAGGATCTGTTGTCATATTGCCCATGTTTCATGGTTTATCACTCAGACACATTTTGTCTTCCTTCTCCTCATCACCACATAAATTCTTTGTCTGATAGGAAGTTTAAATGCCTTCATTAGCATGATACCTATGACTCCATAGCCCAATGGTCGAGGAATGATCTACAATTACTTTTGTTATATTTTCCTCTCTCTGCAGTCTTACTGATTGACCTACTCAAACCATTTCAATTCATTTACATTTTGATGGGTACTTGGCTTATCCTATTGTAGTCAGAGGGTGATTCTCAGTGATAACATTAATGGCGTTATTGACAGGGACATAAGTGAAGATATATTCCCTGGGAGAATGATAACGAATAGATCCAGTTTTAGATGGTGAACTAAAGATGGACACATTATTCTGACTACTTATCTTTCACCATGGTGACTCTATTGTTCGAAAATCTATTGGTGACTCCATTGGTTTGAAATGGACAAGATTTTAGCTCAGAGGTATGATTTCTGTGATTTTGAAAGATAATTGGCTTCCCTAATCCATTGCCTAGTAGAGATGAATGGGAAAGTAGCCTTCCTAAATTTCAAGGAGAAGAGTGGGAGGTACGAGCTGAACACTTGCTGGATTTTCATGATTTTATTCATCAACTTCATATCGTGCATAAAGATGTTCAGATAAATATTTTTTAGGTATTCATTAGAGGGGATTGCTCACGATTGGTGTAGATCTCTTCCAGTTGCAAGTATCAACTCTTTGACAGGATTTCATGCAGCTTTCAATTCCTTTTGTGAAGAATATTTTACAGTTGAATGCCTTTTTGAGGGATGTTGTAATGATTTTTCTTTGCTCCATAAATATTTTGCTAGTCATGAAAGCCATATTTATGATGAAGCATTCTTTAAAGAAGAAAACATTTACCATGAAGATAAAGAGGTGTTGAATGATATTCATCATGATAACAATAGAACATAACATCTGGCATCATATCAAATGTATATGTTGTCTTAAATGTTCATAAAGATCAACATCTTCTTTTGAATATTCTGATGACGAAGAGCAAGTGTATTCTGTAGTAGATATTTCTTCTGACTGCGAAGCTGAGATAGATGATAAGCTAGTTAAAAAAACTAGGAAATATTCCTCTGTTTTTTCCTAGCTTTTCAGAATTGAAGGAAGATTTTGTTTGCTTCTCTTATGAAGAAAATGCAGAGGATATTTCTGTTCTTGAAACAAATGTTTTTGGTTGCCATGCTTATGATGAAAAAGTTATTTCAAATATTGACCAAGAAAAACCAATTGTTGATGAATATCCCAGCGAAGATGATGAAGAGCAGAGATTTTTCATGGCTTCTTTGGAACCTTGTAGCATGGATCCTTTGTATGATAATTATGAACCTGATCATTGGGAGGGCCATGAAGGAGAAAAGGAAGAGATAAATGTGCAACTTATCTTCTATCCAACACTTGTAAATTGGAAAATATCACCTGGGATTAGCCAACCTGCAACAATCCTTTACTCACTTGTACATGTGAGAACATCAAACAACATGTGAGCAATGATGCAATGAAGGAGGTAATGTTTTGTTAGCGTTCCAAAACATGTTTTCATTCTGCTGTCATACTTCCCTTACCTTTTATGGATCATTTGCAGTGAAAAGATGAATTATGTTACCAAATAGTTTGGGGGGCTCTGGTGGAAGTTTGTTTTCACCGAGCACATTGTAAAAATTAGTTAGTTTAGGATGGTATATAAATAAGCTCCTTCTGGAGCATGTATGTTTATTTTCTTTTTGTAAGTAAAGTAGTGTACATGTCAGCCTGTTGGACTCAACAAGATGTATTTAAGCTCGACTCCACAACCCAACAGCTAAGGCACTGGAACTGCTTGTTCTTGGTAGCTCACAGGGAGCATGCCATCCCCTATGGAGCCAATGTTATCACATAAATTTATCAAGGGTCGCAGGACGACCAAGTCCTTTGTTGCACAGGAAACGTCCAAGCGCAAGACTAAAAATAAGTTCATTTCAGGATTGAATTATAGGAAAGTAGATAGTTTCATGTTTCAACGATGTAGATCCTATATATAGTTCAAATTAGTGGCTCTCAGACAGTCAGAGTTTAAAAGTTGCGTAAGGATTCATGACTATCCAAGCGTCTCGAAGTCCCGAAGTAAATCTGAGCCATTGAAGGCTGAGGACATGCGTCGACAGATCTCACACTTCTGGAATTCGACACTTCGGAGAAGTGCATGAGAAAGTAGGAGAAAAATCACGAAGCTCGAACTCCCGAAGTAAATCTCAGCCATCCAAAACAAGACAACATGTGGAGTTAGATCTCACACTTCAAAGGATTGTGTGAGCAAGCAGAAGAAAAAGGCCCTAAGACCGAACCCTCGAAATGAATCTCGACCATCCAAATCAAGAGGCCACACGTCACCATATCTCTCACTTCGGGAATTCAACACTTCGGAGGATTGTGTGAGAAAGCAAAAGAAAAACTCTCGAAGTAATTACGAGTCATTGATCTTTGCAACAGGAAGTAGGGTGCATCCAAGAGAGACACGTGGCAGCAAAAGCGGGGCTTTCCCAGATCGTAGATCACAACCAGATCAACAACCACGCTTTATTGCGGGGATGGAACATGCTCAAATGATAAAATTATTAAGTGGTCCCGCAATTAAAACCATGGTATAGCGAAAGAGCTATGTGGCAGAAGGTGGTGAAATGCGGGCTCAAAAGAGGTGTGCATCCAAACTGCTTATGATGGCCCTGAACTCACATGCTTATATAATGACAAATCTGAGAGCAACACGTGGTTGCCCCCTAGGTGTTAAGCCGCGCTCCGATCCCGAGGAGGATTCAATTAATGAAAAAGGGCTGGTAGCTGAAACCTCAGCTCAGTCCATAAATAGAAGGCATGAAAGCTCTGGCCGAGGAGACAAAATTGTCAACCTGAGGTACCACGATGGACAATTTTGTCTTGTAGGCCCATACTAATCTGAGTTTGCGTTTGACAGGTGGAAACACACATAGTCTGACAGAAATATGCACAAACGAAAATATTTAAGTGAGATGGCCAGGTTACACTCCTGAAAGTTTTGGACTGATTTGATTATAAATAGATCAGTTTAATTTTTGTAAATGGAGGTGTTTTCAGAGGCTGGAGAGCCAAGGGAATTTTAGGAGAAGGGCTCTGTATTTTTTAGTTGTAATCCTGAGGGGCATGGATTGTAAATATTATGTTATTGAAGATTCCTTTAAGTTGTTTTTATTAGTTTGTCTTCTTAGTTTACATGCTATTATGTTTTACTTGTCTGGATGTAACATCCTTGATTTATGGATTCCTGAGGTGGTAGAGGATCTGTTGTCATCTTGCCCGTTTTTCATCGTTTATCACTCAAACGCTTGTTGTTTTTCTTCTTGTCTGGATTTAACATATTTGATCTATGGATTCCTTAGGCGGTAGAGGATTTGTTGTCATCTTGCCCATTTTTCATCGTTTATCACTCAGACGCTTGTTGTTTTTATTCTTGTATGGATGTAGCATCATTGATCTATGGATTCCTGAGGTGGTAGAGAATCTTTTGTCATGTTGCCCATGTTTCATCATTTATCACTCAGACGCTTGTTGTTTTTCTTGTCTGGATGTAGCATCTTTGATCTATGGATTCCTGAGGCGGTAGAGGATATGCTATCATCTTGCCCATGTTTCATGGTTTATCACTCAGACACATTATGTCTTCCTTTTCCTCATCACCACATAAATCCTTTGTTTGATAGGAAGTTTAAATGCCTTCATTAGCATGACACCTATGACTCCATAGCCCAATAGTCGAGGACTGATCTACAATTACTTATGTTATCGTTTCCTCTCTCCGCGGTCTTATTGATCCACCTACTCAAACCATTTCAATACATTTACATTTTGATGGGTACTGGGCTTATCCTATTGCAGTTGGAGCGTGATTCTCAGTGCTAATAGTTATAACTATATACCATACATATATGTGGTATAACAACCTCCATGCAAAATATTTGGTCATGGTTACATGTTTTAAGTTACATGGTTTAAACTATATGTTAAATATAGTTTTCATTTAAACAATGTTTAATACCCCCCTTGCAAAATACCCTGTGGTCACATGGGAGAGCATAGTAACCAGTAGGCTCCAATAAAACTTGAACCAAGTTTAAATAAATATTACAACATATCTTTGTTAAGAAACATTTGTATGGTGCGTTAGTAGTGGGGCTTGTGTTCAGACTTTGGGAGGTTATGAAGGTCACGGGTTTGACCCTCGTTGACTCCATAATTTTAACATGCACTAACCTATATTGGCCAATGGGAGGTTGCCACGTGGAAGCCTCTCATTGGATTTCCAATGCCACATGTCAATATTTAATCCGACCACTTGTGTGCCACTTATTCATCCACCTGGAGGTACAATATTCCCTATCAATTGACAAAAACAATGTGCCGCTTGTCACCCTTGTAGTGGTGACATATGTCACTTCTTTTCCCCATGTACTTTGACCTTTGACTTTTGCATGTTTGACCTGAACTTTGAATGCTCATAACTTTTGCATACGAACTCCGTTTGACTTGTCGTTTGCACTGTTGGAAAGATAGAAATGAGCTCTACGCAATAATGTCATTTTCAGGATGATTTGAGATGATCAAATTTTGAGCATTTATGGATCTCCTAGGACCTCTATGAGCATTTCAGATTCTCCTAAACCTTTGTGAGCATTCCTTAGATCCTCCTGGATCAAGTGATCACTCAATTAGGCGACCTTACACCATTATACTTTGACTTGTCAAATCCATCTTTTTACAGTGTAAACTTTAATTCTTCTCCACTGAAATTAACTTCAGACAATGAATATTAACTAAAGACAACATTGCATTGCATCGATATTTCTTGTTTGGAGTTTTGTATGTAGCAAACAAGGTCTTTTCCTTCTCTTGTGTCATTTAGATTTCACTGTATAGGCACTCCTCTTCTCTTCATGTGCATAACCTAAGTAATCTTTTCGTTTAGAGTTCTTTTAGCTTGTGCACATGAAGTTTTGGAAGGCCCATTTGAACACGTTGTATATCATGTGAGCATTAATATACTGGCATGCTTTAAAGTGTTATCATTGCACCCCAAATACACTTAAGCGAAGCTCTCGTATATTCTTTTATTGATCTCCCCCCCCCCCCTTTAATGACGAGGTATCCATCGGACCACTAGATGTTGTGACTAATCTTTTCTAACCAACTCAAGAATAACAAAGTGACGAGCTCACTACATAGGCCATACCCTTCTTCAACATAGAGAAACCTCCATGCCAATTGGGTGTTTATTGCTTTCTTGACATCCTAGAAATCCAAAGAACCGGAGGATGTTGGTCAAACCATCTTGCCCTATAAAACTAAGCATAACCTCTCACATCTATATGTACAAAAGCTATTTAACATGACTGACATTATGCACCCAATTATGTTGGATTAACTATAAATAATAATAAATAATCTAAGTTTAAGGTCATGACTAAGCCAGACACCAAATTGGTGTATGAGACCCCCTTTTTTATGGACAATGGACCTCTTCCGCGCAACGATTTGACCACTAAAGTCTATGAAGGTATACATACCCTATCCCTCTCTAGGTTTGAACTTGTGACCTCTTAGGAGGAAACACATACTCTTAACTATTAGGCCTACTAAAGCTGTAATATATTCTGGTTCTGGATCCATTAGGGATCACTTGGAGGCTATAGAATCACACAATAACTGCAAGGCTCCATCATCAAGCATTTATTCAAAACACACCTCCCAACATATCACAAAGTCAATTTATCTCACAACCTCTATGTGACTGTCCCTTCCACACTTCAACACCCCAAAATGGTAATAATTACAAAAAAAAAACCAATAAGAAGAAATTTTATATAAAATCAACTTATAACCTCTAAAGTAATAAATAAATTCCAGACCCCAATCTAGAGAAAATTTATATAAAATCAACTTATAACCTCTTATAACCTCTCAAGTAATCAATAAATGTGAGACCCCTGCGAGACCCCACTCTATAGAAAATTTATATAATATCAACTTATAACCTCTCAAGTAAGCAATAAATGCGAGACCCCAATGTGAGGAAAATTATATAAAATTAAGTTATGATATCTCAAGTAAGCAATAAATGTGGGGGGAATTTATATAAAATCAACTTATGACCTCTCAAGTAAGCAATGCGAGTATAGAGTAGTTTATGAGAAATTGTGAGAAAGACCATCACGGATCTGTGAATACAATCTGAGTGTGCCTAATGGTTAAGAACATGTGTTTCCTCTTAAGATGTCACAAGTTCAAATCCAGAGGGGGGTAGGGTATGTATACCTCTGTAGACTTTACCAGTCAAATCGCTAGGCGAAGAGGGTCCCTTGTCCCATAAACAAGGGGGTCTCATACACCAATTAGGTGTCTGGCTTAGCCGTGACCTTAAAAAATGGATTATTATTATTATTTATAGTTTTGGAAGACTCATTCACAATTACACTTCTTTTTTGTTTTTTATTTGCCAAAATTCCAATAAGACACAATACACAAAATTATCTTGTCTTGTTATGGGATTTATTTACCTAAAGGGGAAAGTATCTATTAATTTACTATAAAATTTAAAGTTAAAATGTTTAACAATTCAAATATTTCAACGTCAAACTTTTAATAATAAAATTATACATGAGCATGTTACATAAAAAAATACTATTTTAAATTATTAAAATGTTTTAAATGGTTTTTAAAGTTTTTTTAGGGTAAAAGAAAAGATTAAAGAGATATAGTATTTGGTTTTATGTATAAGATTAAGATTATAGTTTTATATATATGAGAATTAAAATTACATGTTATTAAAAAGCTTATTACTTTATTAAAGTAGTTTAAATCATAAAGAATATTGTTTTTTTATAAATATTATTTATCATAAAATTGCTTTTACAATTATAGAATAATATTAAAATCACTTTTGATTAGTTAAAAATTCATCTATCACTCATATAAAAAAATAAGTCAATTACTCAAAACCTAAAAACATCTTAAAGGAGTGAAAGCCTCTCATACATATCACCAAAATATCTCAATTACTAATTACTCCTTATCCCATGCAAAAGTTATCCCAATTCTTAGTCTATCAAATATTATTGAGATTAAATCCCTCCAAATAAACCAATTTCAATTTTTTTTATGATTTAATTTTTTTTTTATCATAAGAAGAAATAGATTTTCTAAAAGTTAAAATGAATGTGATCTTTTTATAGTTATTAATATAAATAAAATTAAAATATCATAATAAAAAATGTTTCTTAGATTTATTTCTTATTTAAAAATAGTTGAATAATGAAAATTAAATGTATGAGTGAATTTTGAATTTTAATAATAATAATAATAATTTTTTGAAAATGATAAAATATATAATATAATTTAAAATATTAATTGAGAGTAAGAATAGTTATCAACAATATAGACTCACTCATCACCATTAATTAAAAAAAACTATATGTTAACTCAACAACATTATTTATGGAAAACCATTATTTATGAAAAACCAATGGTTAACTCATCTTTATCCTTTAAAGAAAACCACTCCACACCATTTTCACTATTCCCAAATACCTTTATATACCTTTATATCTTAAGTCATTAACATGTTTTTTTTATATATAAGAAAACGACATCATGTAGTTTCTGATAATATCTAACCTTTATTTAATACATAAGATCAAATACGACTCCCAATTAAAATTTACCCAATATTGTTTATATAAATAATTATTGTCGTAATAAACAAAAATTAAAATTATGTTTCTAAATACTATTTGAGAATAAATAAATAATAACAATTTTAAACAATATTCAAAAATTTTATTTCAAACCTAAGATTCATTTTCTAAAACTAAAATTTTAGACATGTGACATTGTTTGTTTTTAATAGAAAATTTCAATGTTTCACATATAATGTTTTAATAAAAAACACATGTTTTAAACAAATTTTTTAGATAAATTTTACCATAAATAATTATCACATCTTACAAAAAAATGGCAAAGAGGATGTTTTGGTCTTGCTCTGAGTTGCGGATCTAGGGTTTTGTAGTCGTTTTGAGCCACGCAGTTCCATCCACGGCCCCGCTGGGGCTCATGTCTCGCAAGGAGGGAGGGTCGACGGGCACCTCCTACAGCCAAGCCACAGTGAACGGGAATGTTGCAGAGGGTACGAAACGACCGACCTTCGAGCCGTCGATAGATCTGCGTTCAAAATTGATGGAGGAGGGAACATTCAAGGACCAAGAGATGGACATTGATCCAGAGAAAGAGGCCATCCCTTCCACTGCGTTAGCTCCATGGTTGCTAGGTAAATGTATTCCACAAGCACCACAAGCCCCAAAATATGTTATTAGCTCACCACGCATAGAAGAGCAAAAACAGTATATGAGAGATTATGCCCTGGTTGGAAAATCCCTGGGGCTCTGACCTTCCGAGCATGATCTGATCAAATGGATACAATATTGGTGGAAGACAAAAGGTCATTACGAGCTCCAACTGGGATCCAAGGGGTTCTTCAAAATCATCTTCCATAACCTTGAGGATCGCAACCACATTTTCGATGGGGGGCCATATTTTTTCAACTCGGTGGGTCTCTTCTTGCGATTCTGGACATAAAAGTTCAGCCCGGAGAAGGAGGACTTTGCTCATGCACCTGTATGGATCCGATTATACTCTCTCCCACAAGAATTCTGGCTAGAGGAGGTCTTGGCTGGCATTGGCAACACCATTGGCATCTATGTCAAATCTTCTAAAGCAACCAAGCAGAGGCGCTATACCTCCTATGCGCGAATTTGTGTTTATCTGAACATAGCCAAGCCACTCCCAGGATCCATCATATTGGAATATCAAGACGAAGACTGGACCCAAACCATCGACTACGAACACATTCCGTTCCGATGCAGGAAATGCCACGAACACAGCCATCTTTTTAGGGAATGCCCCCTCAACATTGTTCAGAAAGAAGGGAACCCTGAAAGCGGCAAAGACAAGGACAACTTTGTACAACCAGCAGGGAAAAGATGACAAGGAGGAAGAAAACAACCAACCCAAGTAAGTAAAGATCCCTCTACTAGAAATAAGTTTGCGATATTGCAAGATCAACCGGAAAACCACACAACCCTTGCAACCCCAAATGTACCACCTCCGAACTCTGGACCTCAGTCCACAAGCTAAGGAACTGAACGGCCCCAACAGGGTAAGGAATCCGATCTCCCTCTCCTAAACATGGCTCAGGACCCGCAAGACCTGCAGGAGACAGAGGACGGGGATGCGGAAATGGAGCTAGAGGAGCACGATCTAGCTGGGGTGGATCTGGAGCACCTTGAGCACGCATACAGGCAGCAAAAACTTTACACCATACCCAGAGATCAACTATAGAAGGTACACAAGGTCTTTCTTAACTCCTCAGCTGGGTCCTCATCCCGAGCCAACAAATCCTTAGGAATCCAGGGTAGTCAATCAAAAAACCCAAATAAAGCTCAGAAAGATGAGAAGAAAAGAGGGAGGAAATCCACTAACAAGCTCATACAGGAAATAGGCAACTTCATGGTAAACTTGGGACAAATCCACCTGAT
>JZKD02S1858227.1:476992-521572 GCA_000966675.3 Picea glauca
GAAAAACCAGACATAGTAATGTTGCAGGAAACAAAATGCACTTTAGAAGACATTGACATGCTACTTCCCTACTGCTGGAAGCAAGGGGTAGCGGCCACAATTGACGCCATAGGCACTTCTGGGGGATTGGCTATACTCTGGAACACCAATGCGGTGTCGCTGGAAAACTTCTTTACCACTAAATGGTCCATCACAGCAAATTACAAGCTCATAGGCTCAAACAAGCCTGGACACCTGACCAATGTATACAGCCCAACTAGCCCAAGGGATAAGCAGGCCTTCCTCATAAGACTGAACTATATATCTACTCTAACACAGTATAGCAGATGGACTGTTGGTGGAGGTTTCAACATCATTCACGGCCTGGAGGAAAAAAAAGGAGGATCAAGATGACTGGAACGGGACTCTAGCGACTTCAATAACCTCATTGACGATCTTCACCTTATTGACCTGGAGGCCATCAATGGTACTCACACTTGGACAAACAAAAGGACTGGAATACACCAAATCGCTTGCAAATTAGACCGTTTCCTCATCTCTGACTCCCTTATGATGGAAGGTACGACAATGGAAGCTACTATTTTGAACCTCTCTGGCTCAGATCACTGGCCCATACAGCTATGGATGGATGTCCCAGCCACACCTAGTAAGAAACCCTTCAGGTTTGAACAGTTTTGGCTTGACCATCCGGACTTCCAAGAAAACATCCAGGACTAGTGGAGGGCGGCAGAGGTCCCATGTGGATCCAAAATGTTCAGGTTTCAGCAGAAATTAAATAATCTCAAACATACTCTTAACTATGGAACAAACATACCTTTGGCAATATCTTCGACTCCCAAAAACAACTGTTAGAACAAATGGGCGAGATCCAACATCAAATCAGACTGCAAGGGTTAACAAGTGAGCTAAAAGCCCGGGAAATAAAAGTAAACCAACAGCTCGAAGTCAGGAAAAGACAAGAAGAAATCTTATGGAAGAAGAAATCGCGTATCCAATGGCTCAAGGAAGGGGAACCCAATACTAAATTCTTTCACAGAACAATCATCCAAAGGCGACACTCCAATAAGATCACATATCTTATCTCAGATGGGGGGGAATCCATTCACTCCCATGGGGACATGGAGACAACCTTGATCGACTATTTTCAAAATCTCCTTACAGAACCCCTCCCGGATAGACCTGAAGCCATCAATAAGGTTACACGGGATGTGCTCCCTGGTTACCCAGGAGAAAAACTTAGCACTTCTCCGGCCCATCACAATCGAGGAAGTGGACGAAGCGCTTCAGAACACCCCTAAATGCAAGGCTCCTGGACCCGACGGCTTCACCAGTGATTTTTTCCATTATTGTTGGCTGATGATCAGAACAGAGGTCTGGGAAATTCTAGAAGACTCCAGGGCCACTGGACAGGTCCTCCAGGCTCTCAATGCTACTTTCCTCACCTTAGTTCCCAAAGAGGGGCAGGCACATCATCCCAAGCAGTTCAGGCCTATAGCTCTGTGCAATGTCATCTACAAACTCTTCACAAAAGTGATAGCCCAGAGACTCAAGCCTATCTTGTCGTCAATCATATCCCCGGAACAATCAGGATATGTTGAGGGCAGACAAATCCTGGACAACGTCATCCTAGCCCATGAAGTGATTCACTCTCTGCAGAAGACCAAAACTCTAGGTATGCTCCTTAAATTAGACCTCTCTAAAGCCTTTGACAAGATAAGTTGGGAATATATCCGAGCAATGCTCTTAGCTTTTGGATTTGATTAGAGCTGGGTGAGATGGATTATGAATCTAACCTCCACGACCTTCTTTTCTCTTCTCATTAACGGTGTTCCATCGCGACCCTTCTCCCCCTCAAGAGGAATTAGATAGGGAGATCCTCTCTCCTCTTTCCTCTTCATCATCCTAGCCGAAGGTCTTAGTCGCTCGATCCATGCAACAGTCGAAAACAACCTTTTGACAGGTCTACCCTTGCATGGCATCTCCCCCCCTATATCGCACAGCCAATTTGTGGACAATACCCTCTTGATGGGCAACCCGACTGTCCATGAAGCCAACTCTCTCCTGGAGATCCTCCAAACCTTCTCAGACGCCTCAGGCCTCGACTGCAATAAGGAAAAATCCCAAATCTTCTTCTTCAATACGCCCCCTCCGATCCAGTGCCATATCTCTGCTATCTTAGGTTTCAACTGAAGCTCCCTTCCATCCAAATACCTTGGCATTCCCTTAATTGATAATGCCCTCCGGAACTCCTTCTGGGAACACCTCTTATCTTCCTTTACCAAGACGTTGTATTCTTGGACCTACAGAGTCTTAAACCTTCCTAGTTGTCTTACTCTCCTTCGAGCTGTTCTTCAGGCCCTCCCGATTTATTCTTTTTCAGCATTGGCTGCCCTAAGGTTTGTCCTGACAACTATCAAAGGCTTACAGAGAAACTTCATTTGGCAAGGTCTCAACACAGGGAAAAAAATAGCATTAGTCAGCTGGGACAAACTCTGTCGACCAAAGGAGCAAGGAGGCTTGGGATTACGGGATCCCTTCATAATGAACAAGGTTCTCAGTGCCAAAATATGGTGGCGCTGGTTAAAAAATCCCAAGGACCTCTGGGCCAGACTTTGGAGGAAGAAATACGCCCCAAATGTGGCCAAGAAGAACCTAATTCAGTGGAATGGGGACAACCCTGGCTCCCTAATTTGGACAGCGTACAAGCAGAACATATAGCTGGTGACTCGGCATGCCTTCTGGGAAATCAGGAATGGGGAGACAGCTCTTTTCTGGAAAGATTCATGGCAACAATGGTCAGTTCTGGACACTGAGGACTGGGCTCAAGACATATGCACCCAAGCTATATGAGCAGGTCGGACAAGAGTAGCTGACTATTGGCAAGACACCCCCCCAGAGGACACATGGCGCTGCTGGAACTTGAACAGGGAACGCATCAACCTGGAGGCACACATGGACTTGGTACCCTGGCAAGAAGAGATGGCCAAACGAAAAATTCCCAAAATTGCGGGGGAGGATATCCTCCGGTGGGGTTACCAACCACAGGGCACCTTCAGCATGCAGGAAGCCTACTTGGTCAAGGCTCAAATAGACCCCATCCCGAACACGAAAGCTTGGCACAAAATCTAGAATCTTAAACACTGGCCAAAAATCACCCTCTTCCTTTGGCTCGTTTCCCATTCAAGCATCCTAACCTGGAATAATCTCTCGAAACGGGGTTTTGTAGGGCCCTCAATTTGCATACTCTGTGGAGAGGCAGAGGAAACTATGAATCATCTCCTCAACTCTTTCCCTTACACTGCTCAAATATGGGATCAAGCGGCACTTATCATGCGCACCTCGAACCGCAACAGGGATAACATCTTGGAGACCATAACAAACTGGAGGGATCGGGCTTTCCAATCCCCCCTCCTCAATCGTATTTGACAACTTCTTCCAGGCTTTATCCTTTGAAAAACCTGGAAATAAAGGAATAGACGAATTTTCAAAGGCAGCTCACTCCCGTGGCAACATTGCTGGTATCAATGCCATTGTAATATCATGGAAACTATCCACATCCAGTGGTGGTCTGACGCAGACCTGACTGGCACACCCTCCGAACTCCCCATCTTTCAGCATTGGACACCATTTCCTTCTCTTTAGGCCCCCCTCTCCTCTTGTCCCCCCCCATCTAGAAGCCCCTCCTTTTGGTCTCCTCCCCCGGAGGATTTCATCAAACTCAATTTTGACGGGGCCTCTAAAGGAAACCCAGGCACTGCAGGCTATGGGGTAGTCTTCCGCAATCATTATGGGCACATCCTTCTCATAAGTGCAGGCTCCCTCGGTCATTCTACAAACAATGCAACAGAACTCTGGGGTCTTATTAAAGCACTGCAATTAGCCTTCAAAAACGGTTTCACCAAGCTAATCGTCGAGGGGGCTCTCAAATCATCATCAACCTGTTGCGAAGAATTTTAAATGGAGCGAATCCGGACAGACTAACGCCTAGTTGGAGACTTTCCCATGGGCTACAGATCATCACAGATTTATTGCAACCAAATCAGGCTATCGTCCCTGCCCACATCAGAAGGAAGGCAAATCAAGTTGCGGACGATCTAGCTAATTTGGGTACCAATTGGAGTGGATCAAAACTTCTATGCAACTCAACCCTGGATCCTGATCACCCTATTCTCCAACATTGTATCCGCAAAGATGGATCGGTGGACTCCCCCCCAGATGGGGTGATAGTGCGGCACACTTGGCAAGCAGCGGAGGTAGGCACCAGCCACCGAGGCATGGAGCCATGTGACAGGCTCGTGCCACCACCCGTCACCCTCCTCCGGCATTAAATGGCTCCTACCTCGACGTGAATGCGCATTTATGCAATCCTCATCTCCTTATGTGCGTCCTTGCATGGCTTCACCACAGATAAACGTCCCCCATCTCTGCTCGAGTGCCGAAGGGCTCCTCCCTTCGCGGCCATGGTCTGATCTGGTTCGAATCCTCCGGCTCTTTGCAGGCCTTACTTGTTTCCGTGCCTTCCACTTCGACTTGGTGCACCTCGCTTCTTTGGATAGCCACCAGCACAACCTCATGCCATGCCCGAGGGGGAGGCCGAGGCGAGGCTCTCCATGGAAACCTCACCGGCCTTCACTCTCGCCTCCTGACTCACCCTCCATCTGCTCCTCCCCTCCCCTCCAGCCCGAGCCCATCACTCCTCCCTTTCCAGCTCCGTTGGTCTCGTAGCTGAACTCTTTGGCAATCATCCCTCAGATGTCGGGCTCACCCTCGCGTCTCTGTATCGCCTCCACTCTAACTGAGCTTGACCCTATACCAGTCTTTGATTTTCCAAGAAGCTCAAGCGGCGCGCCCCCTCCTCACCGTAGGCCTGGGAACTCTGAATACCAACCCTCTAACTCCTACAATGGGGTGCAACTCAGAGAAAGCCTAGACATCATTTACAGACTGGTCTTTGAACTTTGCCAGGGGGTGGAGGACCTCCATTTTCGCTTGCAGACCATAGACGACAAGATGACGACCCTTCTTCAGCTCCTCTCCTCCATGCGTGAGGCCTTTCCCTCAGACTTGGGCTGAGCGACTTCAGAGGAGGTGCCCCGAGCATCAACCAATGGAGGAAACGCCAAGGAACATCGCTCGGTAGAGAATGGGATGGAGCAAACCGGGGGCATGACAACGAAGGTGGACTAGGCAAGTCGACAGCTGCAGGATACAACGACAGATGCCGATAGAGATGTGGGCAAGGTGACAGGTGAGGTGCTATGGGCGGATAAAGTGACGTATGTCGAGGAGGAACCTTGGACGAGGGACCTCCAAGCCACATGGCCAGGCTATCTGCCAGGTGTTTAGGCTTATAGTTTTATTTGCAGTCATGATAGTTTCTTTTAGTTTTACCAGGGGAACTAGTTTATCTAAAACTTTTCTTTCTTAGTTTATAGCACTACTTATGCTTAACTCCTCTGCTGGTTGGACTGGTTTCCCCTCTGTTGGGGCAGTCCAGTAATTACAGTGTGACTATTGGTGTATTTTGGAATTCCACTGTGGTTTTGGAAGGTTTTTAATATACAATACTTCTTACTTAACAAATTTTTTTTTATCACATCTTACATATTATAATGTCACATCTTAATAATAATAATAATAATCTATTTAAAATGATAAATTGTCCTATCTCTTTTTTTAAATGAAGTGGCTTTTCCAGCTAATCAAAGTACAATTTTCATGGACAAAGTTCCTAACATAGAAATAAACTTTAACTTCCAACCTACCTCTTATCAAATTTAAAACCAATTTAATTAAATAAAAAGAAAGTATAAATGCAGTTTATCCTGGCTTGGTGAAGACAAGCAATATAAAAGATAATCAATATCCACATGCTATACAATATTGAATGATAAGAGAGGATAAATATAAGCCCTCGGATTCGTATTTGAATTGAATGATGAGAGAATTAGTATGCACCATTAAATTTGAAGGTTGTAGCTTCAATTTTTTATTAAATGAAATTTTTGGAGATATTTACTTTAAATATAAGTAGAAATTATTAGATTTATATATTTTTGTAAATCTTAATATTCAGGAATTTTTCAACATATTGAATTCATTTTTACATTCAAAAATAAATTTTAAATAACAAAAAAAAGTATTTTTCTACAAATTTATATCACCTGATTCCAACATTAAAATAAAAAAAGCATACCAATCATTTGACAACATTCAATACTGGTTAGCAGCGTTATTAATGTTCACCGAACCTGAGTGGCGTGAGATAAAACATTTACTACATCGTACAATGCCTTCACGTGGGTGATGCTCGAGCGTGCGTTCAATAATTGCCACTTTGGAAAATTCCAGAATAATGAGATTCGGGAATCGGAGCGCTTGTCTTTGAACCAGAAAGGCGGAGGAATATGAATATAATTTTCACTCCCCGGGAAAGAGTTTATGTGCCAACTAATAACGCGGATTCGTACTACCCAGAGCTAGGTCGGGTTGATAATGCTCTAGAATTGTTCTCCGGTTCCGCTGCTCTGGTCCTATTTATATGTTATGTTCGATTTTGATATGTGCAAAGCTCGGGAGCGTTTCGAGATTGATTGAATTGTACAGTACCTGGATCTGCATAAATGGCTGTTCTAAGAGTTGCTCAGGACGGTAGTGCCAAGTACAAGGATGTCCAAGCTGCCATTGACGCTGTTCCTGTTGGCAACAAGCAGCGAGTAGTAATCGAGGTTATGCCTGGAGTTTACAGACAGCCGGTCTATATTCCCAAAACAAAGAATCTCATCACACTCCGAGGATTGTGCGGAGAAGAAACTGTGTTAACTTGGGATAACACGGCCAATAAGCCCATTAGACATCATCAGGTATTGAAAATTCTTTTAGTAATGCTCGTCTTTTTCAGCTATGGAAGAATGACTTTGGTTCATAATGATTTTCAGGAGGAAAGCGTGATTGGCACTGGGACGTTTGCCTGCGGCACAGTGATAGTAGAAGGATCGGATTTCATTGCTGAGGGGATTACATTTGAAAACTCAGCGCCTCAGGCAAGATTGCATATTTATTTTCAACTTGTTAGAAAATGAATTTTCATAGCTGTTTTAGCAGGAGTTATTGTGCTGACGCCTTGGAACATTTGCAGGGATCTGGACAAGCTGTTGCTATCAGAGTAACAGGAGATAGATGTGCATTCTACACTTGCAGATTTCTTAGCTGGCAGGTAGGTCTCTGCCTGCCTCTGTTAATTTATCTAATAATTGTCAACTTTTTTTCCTCCCAAAAATATTAATTTTATATTGCTTATATGCATTAAAATATGCATTAAACTAGCACAGCAGTTAAATAGCTGCTGGTGAACGTCTAAAGGTTGATAAGATGAAACGAATCTTTAAAAGAATATATTTAATTTTATTATTGATTAACAAATAAAAGGTTGGTTCCATTTATCTAGTGTTAATATTTTAAGAATATTCGAGTCATATTTAATCATGTCCATAGAAAACTTATTAAGCACTAAACCCAAATATTAAATCTATCATTAAATTGGAAAAAAATAAAAAAATAAATAACCCAAAAACCTTGAATACAATATCTTATACATTTGTTATAAACACATCTAAAATACAATTATTCAAATTTTTCATCAAATTAACTTTAAATATTATAATTTCACATATCTTAACAAAGTTGAAAAACAAGATATCCAGCTAAAAAGTCATAAAAAAGAATAATATATGTAATCCACAGCCTGTCCATGCCATAGACTAAAAGCCAACCTTAAAAAACCATCATTCTTTTTTCTACATATATGATATCTATAATTATTAACTTATTCTCATAATTTTAATATCGTATATATTCTCAAATATGAATCCAAAATACATATATATATATATAAAAGCTTATATGAAGCTGAGACTTATATCTTAACTTTGCTACTTTTACTCAGATTACAGTAATTAGTCAAAGATTATTTTAATTAGTTACTCATTTTGCATTTCACAGCTAAAGCTTGAGAGCTATCGCAATGGTTCTGACTTATTTTGATATTCCAGAGCCAGGAAGTAAGTATGGGAGTTTGAGGTTGGGTAGACTGCATGTGTTTTAGGTTTTTCTGAGGTTATGTGTAAATTTGAAAACCAAAAATATGTGTATTGTGACGAAATCAAGAGCAAATCAAAGTTCCATATTTAACCATACTCAGCAGTCAGGGTTGAGGTTCAATTCTCAGCCCATGCCTGTATAGGCCAGAGCCTCACAGGTACCTAAATTATTTTAAATTATCATGTATTTCAGAGCAGGAGTTAGAAATCCTTAATGATTTTAAGTTATTTTGAATTTCAAAGCCGAGCATGGGCGCTGATATGTCTCAGCGCATGCTGTAAAATGAATTTTGCCCAAAGGGTTTTAGGTTTTTCCTAAGTCGTTGATCAGTTGGAGACCCCAAAACCCTTAGAATTTTTATGCTTTATTCAAATCATGGGTTAATTTGAAGACCCTAATCATGAACAAATCAGAGTTCTGTGTGAAACCATGATAGGCATCCAGATTTCAGTGAGAGTCCATATTAAAGGAGTGCGTACCGAATAAACTTTATCCCATCCACTGAGGGGGACTGAGAAGGTTGACAATAGCTATAATCGGTTTTTATTGGACCCACAAAGCTGACTAGAGCTACCATCAAGATTATTAGACGGAGCAGGCTGACAAAGCTACTTCCAATGAAGGTAAACATTATTTACTTTAAAAAAAAAAATATTAAAAAAATAATAATTTTGCATTGTGATTATGTATGATGTTGTCTAAAATTTTATGTTTTGGTGTTTTTAGATAAATTTGAGCTAAATTGAATTTTCTGTTATTTAAATTGTATTTTTGAATGTATAAATAGATTCAATTTGTTGAAAACCTCTAAAACACTTGGATTATATAGACTTAACCACTCTAATATCCAAATCCAATAATTTTTTACTGGATTCCAAACAAAATTAAAAGATAATACCCCTAAAAAACTGACATCAGTTATCAATTTATCATCTGTTTCATTAAGCTTATTAAGCTAAAAAATATGTCTACTGGCCATTCATAATTATTTGTCAGTCCCAGCACAAAATGACCCAACACAAAATGATTAAAAATTTGCCTTGTGCTTATGTATTGCCATCAGGAGGCTGAAAAAGCTGACAATGGTTATCATTTGTTTCATTAGGTAAGAATGCTGACAATAGTGATTATTGATTGCTGAGAAAGTTGATAATAGCTACCATTAATATTACTAGTGTGGTTTAATGTTTTATTTTTTATTTATTTATTTATTTATTTTTTTATCTATATTTTTTTAAATTTTGTTGGAAATTGTAGGTTTGAGTTGTTGGCTGAATTTATTTATGCATTCAAAAACACAATTTAAACAATTGAAAATTGTGATTTCACCAAAAATTATATGACTAGATTCCACTAATAGTTACTGAAAAAAACAAAAAAGTAAAACTTTTAGAATCATCCATTATCAGTTTTATGAAAGAGAAAAACAAGAATGGATATACATTGAGAGAAGACTGACAAGAAGTATTACTAGTAAAAACTATATATATATATATAGATGATTTAAAGGTTTTACAGAGACTTGTCTTGTATATATGAGATATTTCAAATGTTTTAAACATTTTATAAATATGTCTCTTTTATATATATGATAAGTTAGAAATCCAAAGAAGAGGTGATCACTTTTTTTACTTATTTATAAATTTAAAATTTATTTTTCACCATTTTTAAATTCATTTTTAAATTTAAATTTTATTTATTTATGAAACATGAATATTCTTTATTTTTTAGCATGAGTTTAGAACTTAGCTCCTCCCAAATCTCTCTATCTCATTATTGGAATCTTTTAGTATCTATATGGACGAGGCATCTAGATTTAGAATTAATGAAATATTACTCATGATACCTCTCACTATGAGGATTCCCAATTTATATGCCAAAGACATCTTCCCTAATAATCTAACCTGAAATGAAATGAACTAATAATGAAAAATTCCCACCAAACAGCTGGACCACAACTCAACCTACTATAAATTTAAAATTTTAACTTTAACTAATTTAAAGTATTAAAAATAAAAACATATTAATAATCTATGAATAATTGAAACCAACATAAAATTAAAATAGACGATCTTATCCATTTTCTAAACACCTCAATCTTTCACATGGATAAATTTCCAAGCACATTTAGCACATTTTATGAATTGTAAATGGTGTGAGTTAATAAGTGAGTAAATATATATATATATATATATATATATATATAAATCTATAATTTTAAAATTAATTAAAAAATTGTATAATCATTTTTTTTTATTAATTATATAAAATTTAACTTGAATAATTTTTTTTATTGAATTTTCGGAATTTTTAACCCAAATCACCACTCCAACTCTTTCAATATTTTTTAATACATGACATTGTAATAATAATAACATGCAATGTGTTGGTTTGATCATGATTAGGACACTGCGTATCTACACCATGGAAAGCAGTACTTGAGAGATTGTTATATTGAAGGCAGTGTCGACTTCATCTTTGGAGATGCAACGACATTGTTAGAACACTGCCACATTCACTGCAAGTCTCAAGGCTTCGTCACCGCACAGGGTCGTAGATCTAAGGATGCTTCAACAGGCTATGTGTTTCTCAGGTATGATCACAATATTGTCAATGGAATGGATTTGTTTGAGGGCTGAATGCTTATATTTGTTTCCTTTCTTAATCTTACTGATCAACGAGTGATGGCCGTCATGCAGGTGTGTTATTACTGGTAATGGGCAGAGCAGTTATGCTTATCTGGGACGCCCATGGCAATCATTTGCCAGAGTTGTATTTGCTTACACATGGATGGATGCTTGCATCAGGCCAGAGGGTTGGCATAACTGGAATTCACAGGAGAAAGAAGGGAGTGCATGCTTCTATGAATACAAGTGTTTCGGGCCAGGGAGTAATACGTCTGGGCGAGTGAACTGGGCGAGGCAACTGAAAGATGGTCAGATCGGGCAGTATGTGAGCCAGAGTTTCATCGACCCAGACAAAAAGAAAGCCTGGTTGGAAAACAAGATCTCAATGAGAATACCAGTAACAGCCTAACGAAACTTTGAGGCTTTCTCCTTTGAGGGGAGGGGTCCTCCATCTGTAGTGTTATTGTTTAGGTCAAGTCAGGTTTTTTTCCTCACTGTGTGTCCTCGTGCTTGCTTTTGACTGTGATCTTGTTTTTCGATGATAATGTATTGGACAGAAAATAAGTTTTTAATACAGGTTTGTTAGATATGCAAATATTATTAGGTTTGTTAGATATGAAAATATTATTGGTTTGTTCACATCTCATATGATGACAAAGATTATGGACTAATTTCTTTTAATTGAGATTGATCACAAAGATTATAGATTTTTTTTTATTGTACGGATTAGTAATATAATTATATTTGTTATTATGGTTAGTGTTATATATATAGATATAGAGTTGGACCTATAGCTTCCAAAACTTAACTTCACTTTGTGTGGCACATTGAAAATGTGGAATTGATTTCCCTTCATATATCCTTGTAAGTTAGATGTCTCAAAATGCTATTATAGGAAGAGCCTTGAAATCTTTGAATCTTGGTTTTGAGATCCCATTTTTGTGGATGTTTGCTATTGTGTTTCTCTTTCACCTATTTTTGAAACATGAAAATCATTCATTTCATCCCATACATGATTTGCATATTCTCAATGAATTAGTGAATGACTCTTAGTTTTCTTATTTCTTTTTCATAATACACACCAAATAGGTCATTTGGATTATTTTTGAAATGAAATGAAAGCAGAGATATTACAATGATATACACATAAATATTGCGAGAAAGAGAGAAATACAATAATACATGGTTTCTATTAATGAAATAAATGTACAAAGACACTAAAAGTTTAGAGTGCAAGGTTTGCTAGAATGGTGTCAGCTTTATGTCTGAGAAGAGATGTGGCAGTTACGCTCATTCGCAAGAAGATGATTACAATGAAGCTTTGAAGGTATTTTTATAATAAACATGAATGCTAACACCCTAGACATCCAAAAACCTAACCCTAGGAGATGAAGCACCAAAAGTCATGTGGGCCCCGTTAGGGTAAGTTAGTACATCAACTTTCCATGGTCGTAACTTTTGCCTATGATCTCTATTTAGCTGTGTGATAGCCCGTTGGAAAGGTATTTTCGAGAACTGTGCATTATGTCATCAAACTCTGACCCTGTCTACAAATTGACTGTGACAAGCCAAAAAAACATTGTTTAGGGCCTCAAAACAACCCTAGAAGTACAAAAAGATGTACTGACATGAAAAATTCCAAAATAAGTCAGTTGGAATAGGTGGGCAGCCACCATTATCCACACGGATGTTGTGTAGGGCTTCAGGACAACCCCAAAAGTACAGAACCCATAATTACCAAGAAATGTTCCCATTACAGAGAAACGTGTTGAACTGAAAATTGTCAAGATGCGCTAGTTGGAATTTGGAACAGGTGGGTAGTCACCAATATCGACTTGGATCAGTCCTCCCCCCTTAGGAAACAATGGTCTCCATTGCGTTGAGTTCCTAGGAAAGAGAGAAAACGTTTGCTGAATCTAAATCTTGGTGAGTTGCGTGCCTTGTTGGAGAAGTTGTGATGCTTGGTGTGTGGAAGGTTGTCACGAATCTATTGTTGTCTGGTTGAATATGTTCCACCAACCTGTTGTTTCTAGGATTAACGAGGCATTGTGTAGGCACCATTGTAGTTGAAGAAACAATATCTTCTTTCTCTTCTACAATCTTCTTCTGGTTGATAGAAGGTGTTGAGGTTGCAGTGGTTGCAATGGTCTTCTGTGCATCCTTTGAACATATTGTGAAGAGGTTGAATTTTGCAGTATGAGATATTACTTTGCGACACTGTTTTGGTGGAACAATAGTCGGATTTACCTCTAGTATCCTATAGAGATGACCCCCCAAATTAATAATGACACTACAAGTTTGAGACTCATAAACAACATAACGTTTACACATATATGGTTGGACCAAAACAACATCACATACATCAAGAGGGGCAACATCATACACTACCTCATTCTTGAAGGGTTGGATGCCATAGGACATGAAACACTATTGGCCGACACAAAGATATCGTCCCTAGTGAAGTCACTCAATGTTGTATGGTTGCAGGTGTGGTGTTGTCGACAACCCCAACTGTTTGACAACCTCAGCTAATATGAGGTTCTTTTGGTTGCCACTATCAACAACGAAATGCCCCATATATTTCAGATTCCTCTGTGGAACTTTTCTCGTATTAAGTTTCGCACCAATGTTTGACATGGGGGAGATCCTTGAGGAGTGCGAAGGTGATCTTTTCCCTATCGAAAAAATTGTGAACATAGAAATAATCTTCTAGTAGAGTTAACCATTTTTAAGGCATTTGCATCTATCTGACCTTCAAATATGAGAATATCAAAGTTAACATGTACCTTGAAGGGAGAAGTTCCTCCAAATGGCCACTTGATGAAGATGCGCTTGTTGTTATCTGAAGACGTTGAAGGATGTGGGATGAATTCTCCAATATTTTGTCCCTCTGTCGTGCGAGAGCTTGCTCAAGCAACAGGTTAATATAATATTATGCTTCATCGTTTTTATTTTCTTCTTCCATGGAGAGTTTATTGGGTGTGCGAGAATGATTGTCCTCAAGAGAGACAATCTCCAGACCCAACTTGCTATACTCATACCTCGTTGGGGACATGCACTGAAAAACGATCAAGAGCAACTTGCTCTGATACCACTGATTCGGATGATTTTCAGAACGAAATGAAAGCAGAGATATTACAATGAAATACAAATAAATATTTCCAGAAACAAAGAAATACAACAATACATGATCTCTATTAATGAAAGAAATGTACAGAGATTGTAAAAATACAGAGTGCAAGACTTTCTACAATGGTGACAGTTTTATCTTTGAGAAGAGATGTGACAGCTATGCTTATTCGCAAGAAGATGATTACAATGAGGCTCTAGAGGCCTTTTTATAATAAACATGAATTCAAAAACCCTAGACATCAAAAAACCTAACCCTAGGAGATGAAGCACCAAAATTCACGTGGGCCCAATTGGGGTAAGTTAGTACATCAACTTCTCGGGGTCGTAACGTTTTCCTACGATCTTCGTTTTAGGCGTGTAATAGCCCGTTGGAAAGGTCTTTTAGAGAACTACACATTATGTCTTCAAACTCTAACTCTGTTTACAATTTGACTATGAAAAGCCAATAAAACATTGTTTAGGGCCCCAAAACGGCCCTGGAAGTACAAAACGATGTAGTGCCATGAAAACTTCCAAAATAAGCCAGTTGAAATAGGTGGACGACCACCATTATCCACCTGGATTTTGTTTAGAACTTTAGAATAGCCCCAAAAGTCTAGAACCCACAATAACCAAGAAATGTCCCCATTACAGAGAAACGTACTGAACTAAAAACTGTCAAGATGAGCTAGTTGGAATTTGGAACAGGTGGGTGGCTACCAATATCCACCTAAATCACTAGGTCCTTTGTTCGTCTTTTTCTAGATAAGAACCTTGTCTATGATTTCTAACCACATCAAAGTTCTTAATTTCATGGGAAAATTGATCTTCTATAATGCTTTCCACCAAGATTGAATGTTTTCACGTCTCTCCTCAATAAATATAGATTTACATCCCAATTTAGGAATATAAAAACATGGAGTGGGGTTTTTGTCTATACTACGCCATCTTCTTCCTCTTTTTTTTTTAAATGACTTCCCTTTAGTTTCATTATAAAACCTTCCCATTCAACGCCTTCATTTCCTTCCAACATAATATGAATTGTGCTTTTTCAATCTTGGTTCCAAAAAGAAATTAATTTTAGGGAAGCAACTTGAGAAAGATTGTAAATGCCTTTCTCGTGAAAGGTAGAAACTAGGTTTTTAAGCAACTTAAAGGCATCCCCACAACCAACCTAGGTGTCTGCGCTTATCCTGACACTTACCATTATGCACTTTCCATGCAAGCCCACTTCCAACTAGGGGTAAAGGCAAGACCATTCCTTCCATATGATTGAAACTTTGTGTGCAGATTTGTTTGGCTTCCTAATCCAATCTAATCGGGTTCTATGTATATTTTAATTATTACATAACTCCAAGGACCCTTTATTTCATAGTAAAATCCACACAAATTTAGTTTCAAGAGCCTTCCAAAAGTGATGGATGTTTTTGGGAGCCCATCCACTAACTTCCTTGGGCCTTGCTATGGATTACCACTTAACTAATGGAATGCCTATGTTTTCCATTTTTCTACCCATATAAACCTAAAACTAATCCTGCTAATATTCTACAAGACCCCTTTTAGAATAAATGACAAGGAATGCCAAAATATTGGAATTTCCTCCAGTTCTACTTTAACCAAAATTTGCTTCCCACCTCTAGATAGCCACCTGTTGTCGTGTAACTTAGTTATGTTTTCAAATTTATCTATTAACCACCTCTATTCATTTATCACATAGTCATTATGCTTAATGAAAAACCCCAAGTACTTCAAACCTTCTTGTAGATCACATTGATGATAAGAAACAAATTCCTTTTTGTTATGAACCATTTTGACCACAAACTTCCCTTGGTCTTGCATACCCTTTTTTTATTTAACAAATTCAATCAAAAACACAATTACTTCCTCTTCATCATTCATTATAGTCAAGAGAGACCGTGAATGTAATACCACTAGGCCAAACCCCAATTGAAATGTAATTACAGATATGTGCATAAGCTGGTGAGCCAGGAACTTCTTATGGTCAATGAGCTTGTTTTGTATTATGTATTTTCATTTTGAAATTAATGGAAAAACACAAATGCATGTAGACCATCCCGACAAGAAGAGTTTGGGGGGATAAACTCCACTAGATGGGAAAGGGGGCTAAGCCATGGGCCTTAAAGAAAGAAATAATAATAAAATATTTCCGTCATAGGAAAAAGGAAAGGACATGATTTTGTCCTAAGTATTTTGAAAGGGGAAACAAATCACCAAGTGGTTCAAAGGAATCTCGGGGAAGTGACAAGTGGCACTTCAAGAGCATGCAAACAAAATAGCAAACCTTAGTGCATTTTTCTCATTCCATCCATTTGTTCCAGGGGATTGTTATGCTCTCCATGATTCATACCATATCCCTAATGTTGTAAGTGATGCTTATATATTTCCATTTTGGCTGAAGAATGCTTAAGGAGGATTTGTTGGTAGTTAAGTTGAAGAAACGAGTTGTCAAGCCCGTGTGCATTCTCTCCAAGTGAGAGAATTGTAGGGAATTTAATTCCAAGAGGTGCCAAGTTGAAGTAACAAAACTTTGAATATTCATGTTTGGCTTGTTGGTGAAGCCTGAAAGGGAAGTGGGGAAGCCATAGGGGAACATTTCCTGGGTGGGAGAAACATGTGGGGAAATTATAGACTGTAGACTGGTTGTTGAACTTGGCACCTGAATTGGAAATAATGTTGTTGCTAAAAGACCTTACTTGGATATGATTTCCTTTCCCAAGTGGAGTTTAAGCCCTAGCTTAGGGGTGACATGTTGTTAATTTGTGGGGAAAAAAAGTATAATATTTGGTGGTTCAATTATATTAGATAAGTGTCCACTATGTGCTTGTTTAATTTATTATTGAATGAGAATGTATGAAATCCTGTGTTGGGTATTACTGTGCAATTATTATGAGTTCTTGTCATGAATAATTGTTATTTTTAACTTATTTATAAATTAGATGCTCTGTATATGTTCCAGTAGTTTATATATATATATAAAGTGGGGTAATTACCCATCTCTATTCATAAGTAGAGTTATCTATTTGGAAAACAAAAATTGAGTGGAATTCGGTACTTGGGCTGAAATTTCCCTTGTCCAAGCTTGGATAGTGCGTTGGACACATTTTTCTCCTACATGGTGATGGAAAAAGTCTTAGCCAGATTGGATGAATTCCACCAGCTAAGGATGACCTAAATAATCTTTGAAAAACCTTAGAGCGAAAGCCATATTCTTTGAAGTCTAGTTTCAGATTGAATAATCTTAAAAAAAAAAAACATGTTTTCTTCAGTACAAATTGTAACCGTGGATCTCGACACATCGAGTTAATCCTAGCCATTGATCGAAATATATTTCAATCCAGAGCATTCCATTTCTTAGGGTACTTGTCAACCATTGGATTCTTCAGAGGAAAATTGAGATATCCTGACTGTTAATCAGGGTCCTCAAATACGAGGATTTGTCAAGGATCCAGGCTGCTGCCAACTGTTGGATCCATCGGGTAGTAGTTGGGGGAGAAATATATGCCATTAGATTTATTTCAAAAGGAGCTTCGGGGTATAACGTTTGTAGTATACCACTATACCGAGAATCGAAGGGAATAATTCGATCTGAAATCTTGATCATTCATCGGAGATGGGGTTGTCGGAGTATCCCTGATTAGAGTACTCTGATTGGGAGGATCTGAGAAGTCCTTGTGGCCATAGATCAACTAGGGACGATCAGATCTCCATTGTTGATCTTGGTCAAGCAGGTTCAATCGGATCCCGTACCATGGAATTTTTCCCAACCTCAAAGTGCTTGGCATGGGTCGGTGGCTCGGTGCCCGGTGGGCAAGGTTCCCACACAGAGTTCCAAATCCCTTTATTATGTATAGATGTGAACAAGAAGGTGGCATCATCACGCGTGACACGGAATGTTATAACCCTAATTTGCACCAGTCATGCATACCTAGCATCGGGCCATCGCATTTTCCATTTTTTCCAAGCCACTACTGAACAACTCTTCTTAAAAACACCATTTTTGAAGGCACACGCGCCCTGCTCCATTACTGCACGTGTGTATACGCTAGATGACCCACTACAACCCGCGTATACCTACAAAAACACGAAAAATAGAAAGTTGCAGACGGAATACAAATTTTCGGGTAGGTTTCCTAAAACCGTTTGACTGCCTACATCCGGTCATTCAACCAAATACCTAATCCTTTTCAGCCTATAAAAGAAGGGGTAGGGGTCCCATTTGGAAGGAGAAAATAATTGTAAAGAAACTCTACCCGATTTTGCATTCCCTTTGCCCTAACCTTTTGCAACCATTGTGTGAAGAGAAGCATATACAAAAGCAGTTGGAGCACAGTTGAAGAGGAGCCTAAGCCCAGATTCGAGGAGCAGTGGTCGATCTCACTATTGTAAGTTACTCTTGTGAGATTAATAAAAGAAGTATTTTTCTCGTCCTGCCATATGAGGTTTTCAATGTTTAATATTGATTATATTTTGATAGAATCTCTAACCCATTAGTTCATAGATCATATGCATGTTTGGAGTTCTTTGTTTGTCTGTTTATAAATGAAGATCACTTTTGGGAGGAGATTTGTATTCAAGGACCTACCGAACGTTAAAGGATCGACATTAAACAAAGAAACTAAGGTACAATAACTTGATCTTTTTAACCTTATATTTACAAATGGATAATGGGGTTTATGATTGGGATGATGGTAAGAAGTAGGAGACTTTAGGTCATTTCTGCATGCATTACAGAACCCTTAATGCTAGTTCATAGGGGGCTTTCTCATTCATAATAGAATTGGCGACCATACTGGGGAAATCTCTAGGGTTTTTGGGGATACTTTTTGGGTGTTTTAAATTGGTTTTATTACCTTTTTTTTCTAAGTTTCTGCAAGAGTCTAAGCTAGTAGGGATTCTGGTCTTCCATACCAGTACTCCTTGTTTTCATTACTCAATTGTTTTTCTTCTTTTCCAGGAAGTCACAAAGGTGCATGCGGCCTGTAGTGGGCCTACATGCGTGTAGACACGCCCTACCTTTATACAACCCACGTGCATACTCTGGCTGATGACGTGTTAACTATGTGTCTTAGTTCATAATTTTTTTTTTAAGAGAGTCAGTCATCCTCTTCCCTGTTAGAAGTGATCATTCTCAGGGGTTTTTCTAGATCTAGTTCTGGTCTCTGTTGTTGCAGTCTGTAGCCTAGGTATAACCTCAGATTAGCTTGGTTTTAAAAAAGTTTCCTTGCATCTTTTTCTGTCAAAGCAAGTTTTTGTGTCTTCAAGGAATATTGGTTCTCAATACCAGTACTCCCTGCTAGTGCTTGATTGCTTGTTTTTTAATTTTTGAGGAGTTGCAGAGGTGCAGACGGCCTGTAGTGGGCCTGAATGCGTGCACATGCGCCCTGACCTAGCATAACCTGCATACATACATTAGTTGTTGAACTACCAGTAGCGTACCTGTTGAGATTTTTTTTTTTTTAAAGAGGCAATCATCCTCTTCCCTGTCAGGGGTCACACCTCTCAGGGATTTTCTTGATCTAGTCTGGGTCTATGTCATAACAGTCTGTAGCTTAGGTTTGATTACAGTATAGCTTTCTTTTTCCAACTAGCTAGTGACTGCTTGTTTTATCTCATAGATATTTTTTCTAGTGCGTGCTGGTTTTCAAACGATTATAGATAGCCCTAGTGTGTCTTTGATCTTCTCACATAGTGGAGGATAAGGAGTTCCGCTGGTCGTGAAGGATTTTGGGCCTGCCGCCGGCTGACCTTGAACCCCCCCCCCACCACCACTAAGGCGAAAACTAGACCAACAAGGGTCTTTTGAGACAACCGGGTTACAGGAAACTGTGCCCGACCCATCTTCGAGAGAAGAACAATTGATTCTGGAGGACTCAACCATTTCAGACCTTGGAGTGGAAGCTCTTGGTCCATACGAACCTCTGAACATTGATCTATCAACGCTCGTTGTCGTACAGGTTTATCCTTACGAGCGCCTGATAGTGTCTCAAGCAGCAATGGAACCAAACACTACTACTTCTTCTGGGAATACTCGTATTCCCTCAACGAATGTCACCACAAGGGGTGTTCCACCTTCTAACCAACCGTTGTTGGTCCGAGCCACTATGGTCTCGACTGCTTCTACCTTGAGCATCGGTCTGGTTCCGTCTATGGCGGCGATCACTGCTCCATTTACCCAGAGTGCGACATGCCCTCCATTCTCATACGGGATGCCTGGCTTCAGTCCGAGTACTGTACATTCCTCCTCCAATCTACAGACTTTAGGTCTAGGGGAAAGGAGTTCCAACGCTGTTCTGCAAGGATTTATGGGGGGCACTTCAACTCCCTTTATTGCTTTCCCTTACGGCGGGGGTCATATACCTTCTTCGTCCCCTTCGCTTGGAGGTGTTCATTAACACTTTGCTGGGTCAAACGTAAACTCGTTTGGAGCAGGTAGTCAAGCACTCCCTTCTTATAACATGTCGGTTGGTTCGACACCTTTCTCTTTGTTCGACGCGTTTGGTCACAATGTCTTCTCCTCAGTTGTCGTCTCGGCTGGGGGCAACCCCGGTTATGGACAACAACATCCTATACAGGGTACTATTCCTGCACATGAGGCACACTTAGGAATTGCTTCCTCACAAAGACCTTGGAATCTGTGGCAGGGACCAGTTCCCTTGTCAGGGATGTTGATCGGGGGCAACCCTTTCCATACCCAATGGAACCCTAGGCAAGGCTCAGCACCTATGCCCGTCGTATTGACAGGGGGCAACCCTTCCCAAAATTCTTTGAATACGACGCAAGCCCAACCCTTTACATCCTATTTGGGGAATCAACCGATGATGTCTCAATAAGCGCAGAATGCATACGTTGGTCACGGCCATGTTTATTTCTAGAGCCCTCGCCAACAACCTAACTTTTCCTCGCAACCTGGTGCCATCCAAACTCTAGGATCATTTTTCCCTGGTTACAATCCACAACCCAAACTACCCTTTCTAGCAACTATGCACTTGTCAGACTTGACAAGGTTATTAAACGACCCCATCTGTCACGATCCAAGTTGGCCTCCTATGCCGACCAAGTTGCCTTCGGACATTCCAAAGTTTGAAGCCAAGCCTAACAAAGATCCTGGCGATCACGTGACTACCTTCCACTTATGGTGCTCGTCCAACTCTTTGAGAGACGACTCCGTCCAGTTGCTATTGTTTCAACGCACTCTCATAGGGAGTGCTGCAAAATGGTACATCGAGCTCGACCGCTCACAATACTCTTCCTTCGGCGAATTGGCAATGGCTTTCTTAAACCATTTCCAATTACCTGTGAATACGACACTGACACTGAATTGTTGGCCAACTTCGAACAGACAAAAGAGGACCATATCTCGGATCACATTCGAGAATGGACATGCAGGAAGAGTTTGATAAAAGTGTCAGTCCCACCAGCATTCATGCTAGAGCGGTTCCTTAAGTCTTTGGTACCCCAATTATCTAAAGACGTTGCAACATCCGGGGTGTTTTTCGAGGAAGACGCGATAATGAGAGCTCAACAACTAGAGATGATTTACTCTCAGCCTGGTTTACTTTACAAAAATTTTCCAGATGCATCGAGGTCAATACTTGACAAGACCAGATAGAGGTCTAGACCACATGCCGACAACATTATTGGTTCAACATAAACAAAGCCCACTGATCCATTGTCAAATAAATTGCAACAATTGTCGATACAACAGACAACGGCCGACCAGACCACCTGTACGGTTGTTCCCCCTACCCAAAAGTCGGATGTACACAGTGTGCAAACAACAAACCCAAAGGCCACCCAACAGCTTGGTGGAAAGAAGAAATAATGAAAGAAGGGTAAGGGGGATAAGAAACCCACCGATAATGCTGGCAGGGGTGACACTGAAAAGAAGAAGTCAAAGTATCCTTGTAATCTTTGCAAGGAAGACCATCCAACCCATTAGTTCCCTCGGCTTGCGGAGGCATAGAAGTTATTGGCACAACAACAACCTATCATGTTAATGAACCCATTTCCACATGGGCAAAATCTAACTCAAGCCTCCTCGAGCGTGGAAGGGGGCAGTCAAGGACCCCCTCCGTCTGTGAGTAATTCTTCGTCCGCAAATGTGTATATGATGAAAGGTGATGCCTATATATCGACTAGAACACATGATTACAGAAATCCAAGCACCTCTGAGAAGGGAAAAGAACTCGAAAACCCACCTCTTCCTCTCTAGATTGAGAAGATGTTGGGTGAAACAATGACTCGCATCCCAAAACATGCATTCAAGAAAGCTTCTTACAATCCAAATGCATAGGCCGCCTAGAACTACTCTGTGGTGGAAGATTTATCACAAACCCCTTGTGTGATGTCTTCTTTGGAAGTCCTCCAGAGTTTCCCTTTCCAGAGAAAGGCTCTGTTAGCCGCCTTAGGATCTGCTGAGACTTGTAATCCGGGAACGATCATGCTTGATACGACTGACTTAAAACTTCGTCTTCCTTACCACGTATCTTTTCAAATAGTAGTGGCTTACACCACAAATTTTTTTATCTGGAATATTTTTCGTATAGTGGTGGATGAGGGCGCCTTGACATGCATGATGTCTTTGGTGTGTTGGAAGGCCATCAGCCAACCCGTTTTGTCTACATCACCTACTCTTCTTACAACTTTCGACGGTCGTTCTTTTCGGCCACATGGGATCATTCCCTCCTTCTCTGTGCAGTTAGGGGGGAAAACTGTGTGCGTCGAAATCGAAGTGGTCGATGCGTCTCTCGACTACAATCTCTTGTTAGGAAGGATTTGGACCTATGCTATGCAAGCAGTGGTCGTGACAGTTTTTCGGCTCTTATTGTTTCCACACGAGGTTCGGATCGTGACCATTGATTAGTTATCCTTATCTCGTCTTGACCCTTCATTGGGGGTCTCCATGGTCCCGATTATTGACATCCCTTAGACCGACATCGTCAATGTAGGGGTTGGTTTGTGCCCACCTTTGATGGGTACTTTCGATTACCTGCCTCCGACCGACAATGACCATTTTATGTTGGTTGTCCCTGACCAGCCTCGGGCCGAAATTTTTCAACTCTCGTCATTTTGCACGACGTACTTTAATGATACGTGGAATCTTCCTTCCTCATCAGCTACGATGGAAGGGATAGAGCACCATGGCATGGCCATGCCTCTATCCATGACATAAGTTGCATACTCGATTACTTAGCAAGCTTCTGCCAACTCCGACCCAACTCTTGCATAAGAGTTAGATCCGGTGCTCAAGCCTATTTGGGTTCAAGGTTCCCTTACTGATATAGGTTCTTTAGACTTAGTCTTGCCCTCAGACGAGGCGATTATTGAGGAAATGACTAGTTCAGACAGACCTTGGGATGATGTTCATCATAGATCTTATTTCCTCATAGATTTAAGACGAATTGAAGCAGGTGAATTCACTCTGACTATGAATGGAGATAAAACTTGTCCTATCAATCATTTGGCAACGCACACAGTTTACGCCGAAGGAAATATGGCAACAATAGCTGAAACAATACCTATCGACATCTCCAGAACCCCTAGTGTCATGGAGAATATCTTCGTCGGACCAGACTCCTCCCCCGAGGAGATTCAAATCTACACGGATTTATTTAAAGAATTTTTCGACGTGTTTTCCTAGTCTTACGAGGAAATGTCAGGCATAGATCCAAGAATCGTCGAACATGAAATCACGACTTATCCCGGTATTAAGCCGTTACGGAAGAAGCTTCGTCCGGTCAATCCTAAGAAATCAACAACTATTAAGGCTGAAGTAGAGAAACTACTTAAAGTTGGTTTCATCTACCCCGTCCAATTGACTCAATGGGTGTCGAATCTCGTGCCAGTCAATAAAAAATAGGGTACGATTTGCGTATGTACAAACTTCCATGATCTGAACAAGGCCTGCCCAAAAGATAATTTCCCCATGCCTTTTATTGACCAGATAGTCGATGAATGCACAGGTTGCGAGGCCTTTTCTTTCATGGATGGTTTTTTGGGATACAATCAGATGCAGATCAAACTTGAAGACCAACACAAAACCACTTTCATTTGTTCGTGGGGTACATTCGCTTATCGAAAGATGGATTTTAGTCTAAAAAATGTTGGAGCTACGTTTCAGCTGGCCATGTCTTTTGGTTTCCATGACCTCAAACACATATTCGAGGCTTATCTCGATGATTTAGCGTCACGATCTTGCAAGAGAGCTGATCATCCGACACACCTCCGACTTATCCTTGAACGGTGTCGCTACTACCCAATTCACTTGAATCCAAACAGGTGCAGTTTTTGCATCACATCAGGTCGTCTGCAAGGTTTCATAGTTTCGATCATAGGGATCATGGTCGATCCTCTGAAAGTTGAGGCAATAGTTCAGTTGCCTTCCCCGTGCACCATCCCTCAACGTCAAAGTTTGCAAGGAAAAATGAACTTTTTACAGCGTTTCATCGCAAACTATGCCGAGATCACAAAGGGTTTTATGCGTTTATTGAAGAAGGACGTTCCTTTTCATTGGGATGAAGCCGCTCAACGCTCTTTCACGGCGTTGAAACACGCCCTCTCATCTACCCCTCTGCTTCAGCCACCCAATTATAATAAATATTTCCTATTGTACTTGGTCACTGCGGAGTCGACCATCGGTATGGTTTTAGATCAAGAGGATTATTTGCTCCTAGAATACGTGATTTATTACCTGATCCGAGGCCCAGTTGGACCGGAACTCAATTATTCCCACATTGAAAAACTTGCGTTGGTAACAGTCCATGTTGTCCAACGGTTCCGTCATTACATTTTGTTTCACAAGACCACCGCCGTTTTCATTGTGAATCCATTTCAATACGTATTGACATGACGAGTCGTCGGCGGAAAGATCAGTAGATGGATAGTTATCCTCTAGGAATTCGACTTGGAGTTTGTTTCAGCAAAATCCAAAAGGTTGATGGTCTTCGCGGAACTCATATCGGAACATCTGGTCGAATCAGGTGATGTTATACCCGACGAGTCGCCTATCAAAGGAGACATGTTTTTTATCGCATCTTTTGACCCTTGGTATGGAGATGTGATTGTATATCTCCAGACTTTGAAGTGTCCCGCCTCTGCTTCTCGTGATGAGCATCGCCGTATACACCATCAGGCCAAGAACTAACTCATACTCGAGAACACTTTGTATCGTCGAGGTGTAGACTGCATCCTTTGCTGATGTCTCACTCATGAAGAAGCGGAAATCGTTCTTAACGATTGCCACACTGGAGCATGTGGCGATCATTTGTCTGGTTGGCAACAACCCAAAAGATTCTACGAGCCGGTTACTTCTGGCCAACATTAATCAAAGATTGTGTTGAATCGGTCAAGAAGTGCCACCCGTGTCAGATCTTCTCTCGAAAGATGAGGGCACACCCCGCTCCCATGTTTCTCGTTATTACCGTTGGTCCCTTCACTAAATGGGGGATTGATTACACTACATGCAACCTCCCTTCAGAAAGGGGGCACTGCTATATCATCGTAGCAGTAGACTACTTCGCCAAGTAGGTCGAAGCTATGCCAACGTTCAAAGATGATGGGGAGACACCAACTCTCTTTTTGTTCAACCAGATAATAGCAAGGTTCGGTGTCCCGAGAGAGATTGTCACTGACCATGGCAGTCACTTTTAGAACAAAATGATGACTGAGTTAACGTCAAATCTTGGGCTGCGGCAAGAACATTCATCACCCTACTACCCACAAGCGAGTGGTCAGGTGGAAGCTGTAAATAAATCTCTTAAGACCATTCTACGACGAACGATCAATTCAGCCAAGTCAAATTGGCATTTGATGTTATACTCGACATTATGGGCTTACCAAACGTCTGTTAAGACTACAACCGGTTTCTCACCTTTTCAACTCGTTTACGGACTGGAAGCAGTCTTGCCCATCGAGTGCCAGATCCCATCTTTAAAGTTGGCAGTACAGTTATTGCCAGACACTTAACCACTTGAAGAGCGTTTATTATATCTCGAGCAACTCAATGAGCAGTTTCATGATGCGGCCTTAGCTAACGATGCACACAAACAAAAGTTCAAGTGTCAGTATGATCGATCCGTTCATCCTCGAATTTTCTCTAAAGGCAACCTTGTCCTGGTCTATGACCAAGATAAGGACCCCTTGGGGGCAGGCAAGTTCAAACCCATGTGGTTCAGACCTTTCATCATAAAAGAAGTACTACAGAAGGGCGCTTATCGTCTAGTGGACTTTGAGGGAAATGTTTTGGCAGAGCCTAGAAATGGGCTCTACCTCAAGAAGTATTACTCGTAGGTGAGCCGCCTTGGGTGACTTTTGTAACATATGTATAGTCTTTGTACTATTACTTTTAGTTTTGTCTTTTGGTTTTATGGACGTGTTGTTTTTTATGTTATCTTTTTCACTGTGGTAGATGTCAAGTGAATCAGAAGTGTTTGTTGGGTTCGCGGACAACGCTAGTCGGCACACTCGGAGGCTTGCTTCCGCAACTTGGGTGATTTTCACATCTCAGGGCCATTTTCTATCTTTAGGAGGCATCTGTTTAGGTGACACCACAAACAATGTCGCTGAATACAACGCAGTTCTTGAGTTTCTTCGTGACGCTTTGTCGCTTGGTATCTCTCACCTCCGGGTCTATTTAGATGCTCAACTGGTTGTGTCTCAGTTAAATGGAGTTTACCGCGTTCATGATCCTACTCTACACCGACGGTTCCTTAGGGTACATCTCTTAGAACGAAGCTTTGATTACATTATGTATATCCATGTTCCTAGGAGATTAAATCAAGTTACATATACTCTAGCTAATCATGTATTAGATTGGCATCTTGCACACATGTAAGAAAAACACACACACACACATGTAAATACATTCAAAAATAAATGTAATCCATAAAACACAAAAAGATGTAAATACACATATATATATCGCAAAGTATCGAAGTACATAAGTGGGCGCGAGCGCCTCAAAAAATATGTGTCCAGTAAAGAGTCACGGGGCTTATGCCCTCAAAAATATACAAACGGTGCCCTCGACACATAAGAAGTCTAGTCTAAGCTAAGGGCAGGGCTTGTCGGACCTATCATAGTGAACAACGGCTTTAGCCAGACATTGAAAAAGCTGGACCCAGGTAAGCACGGTGAGGTTTCTCTTTACCCGTCTCAATACTCTCTCAGCCTCTCCGGCTGGAGGTCCACCGGCCACAGCTGGTCCTGCCTCTGGTCAAGGAAACTGCCTAGTCCTCGAAAAGTCTACTGGACGCACTGGCCCCACATCTGCATAGAACAGATACATAGTTGTCAGATACTCTGGTACACAAAAAAAATTTGATATATATGAAAAAACATAAAAATTAAATAACTTCAGAAAACAAAAAACAAACTTACCCATCTCTACTCGCTCCTCTCCGGGAGGTACCGACATCTCAGGATCTCTAGATAAGTTGATCCCGACATAGGGGTAGTCCTCTATGACTGGAATCTATCGCGCCCACCAAGAAAAAAACTTGTCGTCAAAGGCCTCAATAGTCCTTCCTCCCCCCTGTCGTGGTAACAATGCCGCCCATCTACATAGCGTGGGGTGAGAGGCCTGGTGCCCTCGTATCGTCTCTCTAGGACTGAAACTAGGCACTCTCAAAGAAGAAGAAAGCACAAAGAATAGTCCCAAACCCAAAGTTTCTATGTCTCCGCATTCGACACTCTGTTAGTTGCCTCTTGATGCAATCCAGTAATGTGGTGCTCCAGTAAAAAAATTGTGCATTTAAGCACTGAACCACACAATTCATGTGCGCCCAGGAAGCCTGATGCAAAGACATAGACCCAGTGATCCACCCAATGAGCAACACTATCACCTTCAGTGATAAGTTTGAAATCTTGCTTATCGGCACCTGTGTGCCCATTTTGTCTTTGTCGGCTTCACAATGGAGTCCAATCAACTCCAATATGTTGTGAGGACCGGAGGGAAAAGTGTGAAAATTGACTGGTTCCCCTCTCCTTGAGAGGCGAGTCAGAAAGTAGATATCCTCGGTCATTGGAGTCAACGACTCTTTGTCAAGCATGAAGGCCTTTGCGTCAGGATGCCAATAATCAACCAAGGCATTTAGTAGCCTAGGTTGTGCCCGCATGAAAGGACAATGGAAAAACTTTAACAAACCACATTGTAACAATGCGGCAAGAGAATCAGAGTCCTTGTCGACCAAAATATCAATGTCCTCATGCTCTCTTTCTCTCCAGTGAACATACATCCTGTAATAGACAAAGTTCAGGAGGGCTAACTCTTGTTTTTTTTTATTTTTTTCCACAAAATGAAGGGTACACGCGAGTTGTAGTGTGAATAGTCACGTGTGCATGCGTGCAGTTTTTCTCCTGCCCATGTGCACACGCAGGCTGTCATAGGACAACTTGCGTGTACGTAGGGCCGACCTTTTTAAAGGTCGACGCCCCTCCAAAAAAAAAATTAAATGCATAAAGGATGAATTGAATTGCAAGAAGGGTTAGTATGTACTTACTTGGTCCAAGTGGAAGTTCATTCGTACACTGAGGCTCTTGGAATCAACCCTTTTCACAAAGGGGTATTTTTGGCTTTTAGTCAATTTCTAAATTTGTGATGGTGATAATGGGCTGCCAGCTTCTATTTATAGACTTTTTGGCCACTTTTTGTCGCTTTTTGGACCCCTTTGTCGTTTTTTCTAATCTGAAAATCATTTTATATGGTTCAAGAGTTTCATAAGGGATGTTACAATAAGGGTTACTTTGGGTATTTGAAATTTTTTGGGCGATTTGGGTCATTTAAAAGATCTTTTGGTGAAAAGGCATTTTTTCAACTTTGTGCATGTAATATAGATTTCCACTTCCACTGGTTGCACCTCGTTGTCTTTTTTGATTTTCCATAGGATCAATCCCACCGAATTGCGACGCAGAACCCTCTTTTTTCTTTAGAAGTGTCGTAATTTGGTGGTAGAGCCTACCTGTACATGGACGCCCTAGGTAGATCCTGGTTGCATTTTGGCGTCCATGCTATCATTGATGACTATAGGCTGGGGAGTCCTTTTTAGTTTTGCCTGATTATGAGTATGAGCCTCATTTTCACGATTCATTACTTGACCTCACCCTCAGGACTCTCAAAACACTACGGGTCTTCTTTTAAGCCCTTTTCAGACCCTCTAAAAATGAAAAGATTGTCGAACGACCTTGTTGACCTTCACGCTCGCTAAACTGAAATTTGAAGGCATGTCTGTTCGACGATATTTTACCCCTTTTTCGGTCTAGATGGTCAATTGTACGAACAAAGGTATACTTTCGGAGCTTCGATTCCCTAGAAGAGTATTCTCGGGTATGATTTTAACCATTTTTCTGGCCTGAGGGACTACATTTACAAAAAAGGAACCCCCACGGAGTCCATAGTTAAGCTCTTTTTAGACTCCCTAAAATTGAAAAGATCGCCAAGTGACCTTGTTCCTTCACACTCGTTAAAATGGTCCAGAAGAACATCCCATACAGAGTCCATAGTTAAGCTTTTTTCAGATTCCTTAAATATGAAAACATTGCCGAGTGATCTTGTCTTTATCAAACTCGTTAAAATGGTTTTGAATAGACATCTTTTCGATGCTATTTTACCCATTTTTCGAACCAACTAGACTACCTTCGAAAAAGGTACCCCAGTGGAGTCTCCTTTTACGCTTTTTCAGACTCTCTAAATATGAAAAACCATCAATTTTACTTTTTCTGGGCCCATTAAAACCACATCGAAAGATGTTACCATTGTGTTTTATTAATTGCATTTGCATACCTGCGTCTTTGGCCTAATGATGGCTCCATGTTTCCCTCAACTGAACCATCTGAAGCATGCCTCATATGCAAGCCCTATAGCTCTTTGCCTCTGCGTCTTGACACCTTGGCCCACAAAGGATTTTTCTTGAGTGTCATTATCCTGCATATATCCTTTTGCTCTGAGCATCCATGTGTTCTTGGTGTTTGTAACTAGTATGTCTGTGACACCTGATCCTCCTTTGTAACGTAGCATTCTTTTATTCTTTTTCAAGCTTTCCAAAATTATTGAAAAAGACAAAAAAAATCAAATATATCCCAAAAAGAGGAAGGGAAAAGTATTTTCTTTTTGTTGGCAGCACAATGAGTTGCCCTTGGAAAAAACACATCCTTTTGTTTGTTCATCAAGATTTGGGATTTAACCTGACCTTAGGAAGTTGTTCTCGCTACATAGATTTGTGTCCTCCTCCGTTTGATTATTCTTCCAAACATTTGGAGAGTTTGCATTGCCTCCTGCATCGTAGACTTATGTCAAATACCATGCTCCCTGAGTCATCTTTTTTCATCCTATTGTCCAAGGGAAGTTTTTACCAAGCCTAAGTCGGCCCCTCTGCAGTTTGTCTCCTTCCCTCATGCTCGGCCATCTGGAAAGTACAATCAAGTCTTTGTTCGAAATTAATGAAGCCCTTAGCCTGATCATCAAGATCCTCTAGTCCGTTCTTGACAAGCCATAGAAAACCTATGGGTAGTGAATTCGTACACTCATATTACACTCCTACCCGAGTTGCGAAGATTTTGAAGTTGTTGCTCAAGATATGAAGGCCTCATCTCCAGCCATCAGGCCTTATTAGCTTCTAGAAGATGAATACTATACATGTATATCTTTTTGATTTCGAGATATAGATCCGTTGTGTATTGCTTGCGAATACACTTTATATAGTTATATGACATGGATCTGCAGTGTATTTGATTGGCAGCCATAATTTTATTTCATCCTGAGCATGGGTATGCCAACCTCGGTGAGACAATTGTTATTTTGTAGATGGCACCTCTTGAACTTTGGTCCCTGGGCTCACTTGTTTCGTACATTGGTAAAGATTGGTAATGTATTTCTGCCATCAGATGCTCTTCTGACCTCATACATTAGGGGGCATCTGTTATAACCCTAATTTGCACCAGACATGCATACCTAGCATCAAGCCATCTCATTTTCCATTTTTTCCAAGTCACTACTGAACAACTCTTCTTAAAAACACCCTTTTTGAAGGCACACGTGCCCTACTCTACTACTGCACGCGTGTATATGCTAGCTGACCCACTACAGCCCACGTATACCTACAAAAGCATGAACAATAGAAATTTGCAGATGGGATACACATTTTCGGGTAGGTTTCCTAAAACCATTTGACCACCTACATCTGGTCATTCAACCAAATACCTAGCCCTTTTCAGCCTATAAAAAAAGGGGTAGGGGTCCCATTTGGAAGGGGAAAATAATTGTAAAGAAGCTCTATTCGATTTTGCATTCCCTTTGCCCCAACCTTTTGCAAACATTGTGTGAAGAGAAGCATATACAAAATCAATTGGAGCACAGTGGAAGAGAAGCCCAGGACCAGATTCGAGGAGCAGTAGCCGATCTCACTATTGTAAGTTACTCTTGTGAGATTAATAAAAGAATTACTTTTCCCGTCCCGCCATATGAGGTTTTTAATGTTTAATATTGATTTTATTTTGATATAATCTCTAACCCATTAGTTCATAGATCATATGCATATTTGGATTTCTTTGTTTGTCTGTTTATGAATGCAGATCATCTTTGAGAGGAGATTTTTAGCCAGGAGTGACTGAAAGTTAAAGGATCGACCTCAAACATGGAAACTAAGGTACAATAACTTGATCTTTTTAACCTTATATTTACATATGGATAATGGGGTTTATGATTGGGATGATGGTAAGAAGTAGGAGACTTTAGGTCATTTATGCATGCATTACATAACCCTTAATGCTAGTCCATAGGGGGATTTCTCACTCACGACATGGAAGCCACATAGGTAGACAAAGTGGTCGAGGATGTTATGTGGATGATTCAGAACGATCCAAGAATGCTCAAAGAGGTTAAGGAGGATCCATAACATCCACAGAGCTCTAGAATGGTTCATAAAATGATCAAAATTCGACCATATGAAATTCTCTTGAAAACGCCACCAATGCATAGAGCTTGGCGATAGCTTTCCAATGGCACAATTTTCTCCTCAAACGGAGTTCGTATGCAAAAGTTATGAGCGGTCAAAGTTCAAGTTGGACAGGTCAAGGTCAAAGTCAAAGGGGTAAAAGGGTGACATGTGGCATGACCGTATAAATAACGTGGCCACATTCCAAGATTCCATGTGGACTAACAGTACAATGACTGGGTAGATGAGTTGGTAGTTGACTGTGAAAGGTATAGTCCAGTTGGACCAATCGCATATTGACAAGTGGCACAAATGAGCCAATGAGAGACCACCACATGGAGACCTCCCATTGGCCTATATTGGTATGGTTATGTAAAATTATGGAGTTGACGAGGGTCGAATCGCGACCTCCATAACCTCCCAAAGGTCTAATGTAGCCTCCATTACCAACGCGCCATATAATGAGTCTTAACATATATATGGTAAATATTATATTTGAATTTGTATTGGAGTTTGGTTGGGCAGAAAAAGAATCAAGGGCCTAATCCCTTGAACCTAGCCTTTGGTTCGTTGTACGCCATATAACCCTGCTATATCCACGGGAGGGGTTTAACAAATATGCGACGATTATAACCACACACACACACAGACACACATATATATGGTTATAACAATGTATAACCATACAATACCAAAAACGCCGAAATATATGGCAGTCAGTGGGGCTTGAACCCCTAACCTTCCATATATAATACTATGCCTTAACCAATCCGCCTATGGTTATTTTTAACTTAAAGTTATATCAGCGATCAATTCAAATTCTTCAGTTTAATCAGCTAAAATGGAAAGTGATATTGATCAAAAGAATAAAAGTGAGCTTTTTCATGTCAGAGTTATAGTTAAGTATACCAAGGAAGATACTTTATTTGACAGTGGATCTCAAGTTGACTTAATATCTAAAGCAATTGTTAAGAAGTTAGGTTTTAAGATGACAGCTCAAAAAATGCCATATCCATTAGGTTGGGTGTTTGACAATGCTAAGTTGTAGGTAACGAAACAATGTAAGATCATATTTGCAATAAAAACTAAGTTATTTGATGAGGTCGAGTTAGATGTTGTGCCTCTTGATATTTGTTGCATTATCTTGGGTAGTCCATATCTATTTGACATGAAGATTGTATTCTACCGAGAAGAGAATAAATATCATATTTTCAAAGAAGGGATTGAATATAGTGTCGGATCTCATTGCATCAAAACTAATGTTTTTTTAGTGAGTACATGGCAAATGAAGAGACTTGTGAGTGTAAGTAAATATTTTGTTCTCATGATAATGAAATAGAAAGAAGAATATATAATAGAAACTTTATCAGGTTGTGATCCAAATCGTAAACAAGAGTTGCTCAACATCATATCTAATTATGATGTGTTGTTTCATGAACCTACAGGGTTGCATCCTAAAAGAGAGGTTGAAGATTAAATATATTTGCAGCAAGATGCTCCTCTTCTGAACATTGAAATTTACAAGTCATCAGTGCTCGAGAATGCAGAAATAAAGAAGAAAGTTCAAGAGCTGCTCGATAAATGAATCATCAGACCAAGCTCCTCTCTCTATGGTTCTCATATTGTATTAGTTCCAAAGAAATATGGTACAAGGAGGATGTGTATTGCTTTTCGAGCCTTGAACAAGATTATGGTAAAGAACCGTTATTCTCTTCCCAGAATTGATGATCTATTAGATCAATTAAAGAATTTTGTGTATTTCACTAAGTTGGATTTGAGAAGTGGTTACCGTCATATCATAATTGTAGAAGGTAACATATGAAAGACTTATTTCAAAACCAAGCAAGGCTTGTTTGAATGGTTGGTTATTCCATTTGAGTTATGTAATGCACCAACAACATTTATGATAGTGATGAATGATGTGTTCCAACTCCACATAGATGATTTTGTTATTGTCTATTTAGACAACATATTTATATTTAATCGAAGATGGGAAGATCATATAAAGAATGTCAATATAGTCTTTGAATTCTTGAAGAAGGAGAAGTTGTATATCAAGTTATCTAAATGTGAATTTGAAAAAACTTCTCTAGTATATTTGTGATATATTGTAGGGAGTGGTCAACTAAAGATAGATCCTACAAAGGTAGAAGTCATAGTAAAATGGCCCCAGAAAACTACTTCCACCGAAGTCAGGAGCTTCTTAGGAGCAGTACAGTACTAGAGAAAATTCATTGCTAATTTCTCATACATAGCAACACCTCTACATGCATTAATAAGTGTTAAAAAAATATTTCAATGGGGAGGCAAGCAACAAAAATCTTTCAAGACATTGAAGGAAAAAATAAACATCGCACCAATTTTTGCACTGCTAGACCTTTAGCAGCCATTTGAGATTCAAACCGATGCAAGTAGATATGCCATGGGAGCAGTATTGATGCAACAAGGTAAACATATATGTTATCATTTTGAGACTTTCATTCAAGCTGTGATTAACTATCCAACATATGATAAGGAATTGTATGCATTGGTACAAAGTGTAAAAAAATGGAAGCCCCTGAAGGAAAAATTGTCGTGTAAATGTATATTGTAATTTCATAGTAAATATAGATCGTTCATTACAAGGTCACAGATATGACGGTAGAAGTTATGTTAGGGTTTTTTCCCTAGAAGGAAAACCTCTTTTATGAGGAAAATGTATTGCGGCTATGTATCATTGCGAATATTGTATTATGAGAGAGGAGACTGTGAGAGAAAGAAGAGGAAGTTATAGTGGGTTGTTGTAGGATGTATCCCTTCATTTGCTGGATAATAGCAAAGGAAGGACCTGACAATTTATCCGGTGTACGTATCCCACATTGGGTGAACCACGTATATCTGTGTCTTTATTGTATTGAGTATATTCTATATTTTATTTCCGCATTTGTTTTATTTTATTTCTCCGTGATCCTGTTTTTTCTAACAAATGGTATCAGAGTGAAAGTTAACTCGCAGGAAAAGAGGGTACCTGGTTCGAGTGAGAGCAATGAAGGAAGATGAAAAGTTTAGGGTCGAGAAATTTAGCGGCTAAAATTACCAGTTATGGAAGATGCAGATGGAATATTATTTATATAAGAATGATCTATTCCTACCATTGGGTGGAATAGCAAACAAGTCGATGGCCATGAAGGGAAAAAAATGAGAGTTTATTGACAGAAAGGCACTAGGAACGATACGTCTGAGCCTAACAATGTCAGTGGCTTTCAATATTTTGAAAGAAAAGACAATAAAGTAGCTGATGGATTCATTGGATAATCTGTATGAAAAACCTGTGGCATACAATAAGATATTTCTAATGAAGAGATTATTTAATATGAATATGTCAGAAGGTGGGTCTGTTGCAGATCATTTATATGAATTTAATACGGTTATTAATTAACTAAGTTCTATAAAAGTGGACTTTGATGATGAGGTTAGGGCTCTTCTAATCTTGTGCTCATTTCCATAAAGATGGAATGGCTTGGTCATGGTTGTAAGTAAATCTGTCTCTGGTTCAAAAATTCTAAAATTTGATGATGTTGTTGGTGTTATCCTTAGCAAGGAAATACGACGGAAAAACACAGGAGAGACATCAGGTAATGCATTGAACATGGAGAACAGGGGAAGACAAAATGATATAGGAAAGAGATCAGGGAACCGTGGGAATTGTAGGAAGGGCAGATCCAAATCCAAACTTGGAAAAATAGAGCTATGTAATTGTGGAAAGAAAGAAAATTTGAAGAAAGATTGTAGAGCTTCAAAGAAACAAAGAGATGGACAGCAGGAGAAAAATCAGGGAGCAAATGTAACATGTGATGTGTTACAAGATGCTTTGATTCTTTCTGTAGATAATGTTTATGATTATTGGGTAGTAGATTCAGGCACTTGATTTGATGCCACACCCCATAGGAAACATTTTCTAAATTATGTTCAAGGTGATTTTGGAGAGGTTCATTTGGGTGATGATGCACTATGCAAAATTGTTGGAATGAGAAAGGTAAAAATAAAGCAAAACAATGGAAACCAATGCTTGTTGAAAGAGGTAATACATGTTCTAGATCTAAGGAAAAATCTAATTTCAACAAGGCAGTTGGAAAGTGAAGGTTGTATATCCATATTTACATATAAGGTGTGGAAGGTTACCAAAGGATTATTGGTGATATCAAAAGGAGAAAATATAGGTACATTGTATTTATGTACTGGTAATACTAACTCTTCTATCTTTTTATCTTTTCCAGGAGCGGATACAACATTGTGGAATCATAGTCTTGGACACATGAGTGAAAAGGGGATTCAAATACTTCACAAAAGACATTTGTTTCCAGATCTTAAACAAATTGATTTGGATTTTTGTGAGCATTGTGTGTATGGAAAACAAAAGAGAGTAAGATTTCTCAGAGTTGGAAAAGAAAAGAAGAGTGAAAAGTTATAGCTTGTGCATACAAATGTATGAGGACCAAATCATGGATCATCTCTTAGTGGCTCTCATTATTATGTTACTTTTATTGATGATGTAACTAGAAAAACTTGGGTTTATTGCATTCGACAAAAATCTGATGTTTTTGATACTTTTAAGAAATGGAAATCTTTGGTTGAGAATGAGACATGAAAAATGTTGAAGTGTCTCAGATAAGACAATAGAGGTGAATATTCCAGCAAGGAGTTTGATCATTACTGTTCATACCATGGGATTCATAGAGAAAAGACAGTTCCAGGAACACCACAAGAAAATGGTGTGTCAGAAAGGATGTACAGGAAAATCATGGAGCATGCAAGAAGTATGAGATTTCATGTTGGTTTCCCCATACAGTTATGGGAAGATGTTGTATATACTTTTGTTTACTTAATAAATAGAGGACCTTCAAGCTCTTTGGAAAATAGAACAAAGCTTGAGGCAAAATCCAAGAAGTTTACCTTTATTGGATACGGTGATAATGATTTTCGTTATCACTTATGGGATTATGAAAATCACAAAATATTTAGGAGTAGTGATATCACATTCAATGAAAAGGTCATGTACAAAGATCAGTTGCAGGGAAATAAATAGGAAAAAGAAAAACCAGAATACATTGTGCTTGATGAGAACACTGAAAAAAAATTCCAAAGGTACCAAAAAATCAAAATGTACAATAAGAGAAACATGTACCACAAACTCCTGCAAGTGTTTTAGAAGATCTACCAGGTTAAGTAGACCCCCTAAATGATACTCTCCTTCATTGCATTATTTATTGTTCACTGATTCTGGTGAACCATAATGTTATGAAGATTCAATGCAGGTAGACACTAAAAAGAAGTGGGAGCAATTAATGAAAGAGGAAATGGATTCCCTGGTAAATAACCAGACTTGGGATTTGGTTCAGTTGCCTGCAGGAAAAATAACATTCCGGAATAAATGGATTTACAAGTTGAAGGAAGAAGATGGAGGCAAAAAACGGTACAAGACTAGACTTGTTGTAAAGGGGTTTGCACAAAATAAAGGTATAGATTTTGATAAAAAAAAGCATTCTCCTGTTGTTAAAATGACTTCAATTAGGACTATTTTAATTCTTGTGGAAGTAGAAGATTTACATCTTGAACAATTAGATGTAAAAACAAATTTTCTCCATGGGGATTTAGGGGAAGAAATTTATATGCAACAACCACAGGGGTATGAGGTCAAAGGGAAGAAAAATTTGGTATGTAGGTTGAAGAAGAGAATGCATGGCCTAAAGAAAACTCTAAGGAAGTGGTATTTGAAGTTTGACAGGTTTATGACAGAAAAAAGTTATAGTAGATGTCATTCTGATCACTGTGTTTATTTTAAAAAACTAGAAAATGGAAGATACATTATCTTGCTATTGTATGTAGATGACATGTTTGTTGCAGGGTCTAATATGCAGTATATAAATGTGCTCAAGAAGAAATTATCTAATTCATTTGCGATGAAGGATTTGGGTTCCACAAAGAAAATACTTGGTATGAGAATAACGAGAGACATAAAAAAACGCAAATTGACATTGTCTCAGGGTGAGTAGATAGAGAAGGTGTTGGAGAGATTTAGAATGCAGAATGAAAAAACAGTTAGCACACCTTTGGCCAACCATTTCAAATTAACTAAGGAAATGTATGCCAAGACACAAGAGGAGATAGAATACATGTTCAAGGTCCCTTATTCATCACTAGTTGGCAACTTGATGTATGCGATGCTTTGCATAAGACAAAATATTGCACATGCAGTGGGAGTTGTGAGCAGGTATATGATCAATCCAGGTAAATAACACTAGGAGGTGGTAAAATGGATTCTCAGGTATTTGAGAGGTACTACTACTCATGCATTATGTTTTGGAGGTTTAGACACTGTTCTACAGGGATATGTTGATTCATATATGGAAGGTGATAAAGATAGCAGGAGGAGCACCACATGGTATGTTTTTACTATAGGTGGAACATCAGTAAGTTGGATTTCGAAACTGCCAATTCTCCAAACCCGTATCTGAGTCAAAAGCACATGATGTGATTCTTCTCTAGTTGAGTACCCTATATGCGGTTGGGTTAACATAGTCTTCTTCGTATGCGGTGGTTTTATACAACTGGTTTATTTCCTCCTAATCCAGATAGGTGGGTTCTACAAACCTTTCTCCTTCTGAAGGATCTAATGGTGCAATAAATCTGTATTCACCTGATTCTGATGTCATTTTCCTTTTATTCAAGTTGATTATGGCCTGGTTATCAAATTCCCAATCCAGTCCAAGCAATGTTGGATAAGGTGTTGTGCCATATACTATCTCTATTACTTCAAATTCTGCCATAGTGCGCACTCCATCCAAATCGTTTGTCACACCTTTAAGCCTTCCAATCGGTAAAACTTTGTGTTGGTTTGCTAATTTCAACTAGACAAGTGAATATCCTAGTGTGGATTCTCCCATTCACTGTCATGTCTTCTTAGGTAATAAATTTACTTCAGAGACTAAGTCCAATATAATATCACCCATATTAAAGTCTCCAATGTTAGAATTCAATTTGAATTCTCTTCTCATTCTTCTTCTTGTATGGAGATGATTGACTATTTTCTGTTCTAATTTTCCTTCTGCCTCTATATTACATCTTTCTAGCATATTTTGTAAGATCTTGACATATGAGGGGCCATTCAATAGTTTAACACGGGATTGCATAATTTTTTTTATGTTACTTACTTGCTCTAAAGCTTGTGCTTTACTGGTGTGGTCCATTGAGGAAGGCATATTGTACATAGGAGAGTTCTGATTTTTCTGCGCAACTCATGTAGATGCAATATTTTGGTTGAGAAAATCCTGTCTTTACTCCTTGAATGTTTCCTTTTCTTTGCATGCATCAAACTGCTTCGGTGGGTCAATATTCTTCTTCACCCATTGATGTTGCATTGGATCTTGTCTTATTGCATCATTTCATGTCTTAGCTCCTCCTCGCATGACTATGTTGATGTTTCTTCCATCATCCCTGGCTTCTGCAAAAATACATTGTACATTCTGGTTGTTCTGGTTCCTTTTTTCTTGAATCTTCCCCAAGAGTGTCAAACAATCTTTTGTATCATGGTCTGTTGCGCGACAGTACATGCATGTCATTGGTGGCAGTAGACATTCCCTTTCATAATGTCCTAGCTGTTGATAGTTGTGACACACTACTGGACCTCTGCCTTGTCCAAAACCTCCTCTACCTCGTCCTCCACCTCCGTATCTAGCTCGATCTCCTCGTGGTGCATTGTACTGAGGTACCTGGTTACACTGTGCGGGGTTATACCGCGGCTGCATGTTCTTGTATTGTGACTACACAGTGTTATATTGTTGTTGCACATTGTTATATGGAGGTGGTTCCTGGTTGAACTGTGGTGTAGCTTGTCTTGTCATCATTTCTGCTTGCACCCTATAAGTATCTGAAGTTATTTCTCTCATCAACTCCATCTTCCTACAATCTTTATCATCATGACCCACTGACTTGCAAAAATTCCAATATGAACATTTGGGTAATGTTTGATACTTCTGCATCATTGGAAAATGATATGGATCATTCCCATGTGTCCTACAGATCTCACACCATGGTCCTCTTGTTGGCAAAGAGTTTGGTACTCCTTTTTCCATGTATTGCGTGAATGTTGGACATTCATTCTTATGGTGTCCTTTCGTCTTGCATGTGGTATGCCAAACAACTTCTATTTTCTCTTTGCTCTTATTCTGGTTAATTTAAAATGTTAGGTTCTTCAGATCCTCCTTCAACTCCTCTATTGTTGGATCTATCTTTTGATACTAGTTTTCTTCTAGTTGTAAGGCTACCTGTAGAGCCTCTTCCTAAGTTTGGATATTTTGTTGTCTTAATGGATATTTCAAATGTGGTAACCGTGAGTTCACAAATAGATGTCTATGTTGCATGCCAGTAATTTCATACTTCAACTTACCTTTAGCCATTTTAACCTCTGAACAATTTCCCAAATAGAGTCACCTGGTTTTTGCTTGATTTCAATCATTCCATTCATATATTGATCTTCTGAGCTAGGCTTCTGAAATTCATTTATCAATAGTTTCTTCACATCTGCAATAGTCCTTGTTGTTCCTCGTGGACTGTTTACATCTAGACTCATATACCAGTCCAATGCACGGTCTCTTAGCATGATAACTAACTACACAAGTTTTGTATCCTCATCTATGATATGATTTTATTCTCAGATCTTCTTGCAGATGAATAAATTCTTTTCAGGGTCCTATGATGCCTCTCCCTGAAATTATGGTAACTTGATCGTGGGATCATGTCTTTCCATTTTGAACGGTGTTGAACTACTACCTCCACGCGGTGTAGATGTGTTTTTTGTTGTCTTTCTTCCACTAAAATTCGGTTGTCTAAATGGTGGTGTTCTTTTTGGTGTACTAGTTGCACATGGGGTTATAGGTTTCACATGGACGTTGACCTGGATTGGAGATCTGTCTTTTGTTCTTGCCTTTTGACCTCCTGTCTTCCTTTCATATGTTGTGCGCATGATTTCCTCAATCTTCTTCATAGCCCAAAAATCCTCTACTTCTTCTTCATTACTTGCCAATCCATCTCTGTAAACTATGGCTCTCTTTTTATTATTCATCTTATATTGGTAGGGTTCTCCATTGTGCGTCTTTCCAGCTATTTCCATTATCTACTTTATTTGATCTTCTTCCATCATGATTGGGTACATGACCTCCTTCTTCTTTCCCTTATCCATCTCTTTCTCCATTTTTCAATCTCATGTCATTGCTTCCCCCCTTCCCCCATGCACACAGGGAAGTTTAGTTGTCTGATTCCATGGTCATCACACCGTTGTTATACAATAAAGTTTTGATTGAAGTGTACAATGATATGATATACCTACTTCTAGGCCCTTTCATAAAATCCTGCTCTACTACGTTGTAAGACTTCTCAGTATCTACTGCAAATTCATTGATAAACCTTGCAACAATACTGTCTAACTAGAAATCTATTGCGTGCATAAATTTGTTATTAACTTGTTGTAAATGCACGATCTCGATAGGATTCCACTCCAACTGTCTGATTCGATTTGTAGGGTGGTTCTCTTTTAACCTTAATAACCACTCTTGCAACATATGCGGGAAATAACATAAGAATACCTCGTGTAGGTCGCTAAACACATATCTGTCAAGATATTTACATGGTGTTAACTTAGTGTTTTTGTTATCCTTTTGCGCAAACTCGAGTTCCTTTGTTTTCAACCATATTTCAATATCCACCTTCGTTGTATTCCATGGTCCGAACATTCATTTTTACACCTTCATTCTCTGCATGCTTCTTCTACATATCTCGTCCACTCAATACCATGTAGTTCCATCTAGAAACAAAACCATTTGTTGGTTTACTTTCCTCACTTCTACTTCTTGCGCTGACCCAGGTTCATATCTGAACAATTTTCCAACAAAACCCTCTAAAACTATCGACCTTCCTAGTAAACCAGAAGGAAACACACTACACAGAGTGCACTACGCAGTCTCACCCGAGATAGTTCTATGGGTGACTGCAATGCTCATGTGCTTGCATTCTAGGAGTGAGTGGGGACCAGGGATTGTATTTCATCCTCTTCATGTATTAACTGATTATTCAATCTATTATTCCTAGGATTTATTCATTTGTTAATCCCATGCATGCATTCTAATAGATCTAACTTAACCATTCATTCATCCATTCATAAACTAACTATTGACATAAGGTAAATACGCAAGAAACATAACAGATAACACATGTTTTACCATGGTTCACCCCCTCCTGGGATACATCCACAAATATTTGGCTTCTTTGCCCTTTTATTTAGTTCTCTGCAAAATATGGCGTTGCACGCACTACATGTCCCATTATACAATCATGGAAAGGTTCAATAACCCTTGTGAGGTGGACTAGATCACACCAGGCTCCTCAGCCTATGATCCAACTCTCAAGATCTGCCCTACTTGACTATTCTACAACTCAAGAACTTACAAAAATATCAGAACACTGGTTTAACAACTGACAACACTAGTATTTGAATATAACCCCGACCTAGACCTACCAGGTTCTTATTTATACTACTTTACATGCTTCTAGCCGTTACAATATTTACCAAAACCCTAACCTTAACATGGTTAGGTTTTCCTTCTTGTGCGCCTTGCATGTTGCTCCTGTTGCATGCTTCTTTTCCTCGCATGTGATGCTTTTCCTGCCAGCTGTTCTTCTCCAAAATTAGGCCTTTCCCTCCAAAACAAGGTCTTTCCTCAAAACAGGTCTCTGCCCAACAATGAGCATACGGGACCACATGCAAGAAGTTGACGGGATATACACCATTCATATTTTTGTCTGGACAGGAAGCAATAGTGCCATTAGAATTTCTGGTACCCAGTCTGCGCATAGCATCAATTACCAACATGATAGAAAGAGGTTCAATACATGAAAGGTTAAGGAAACTAATGGAAATGGAAGAGGACATGATTCTGGTAGGATTTCACCAGGATGTATAGAAAGCAAGGGACAAATCCTGGCATGAAAGACACATTAAGAAGAAAATATTTAAGGAAGGAGACCTATTTCTTCTCTATGACAACAAATTTTTGCAACACCCTGGTAAGTTTAGAATGCATTGGATAAGACCATATGAAGTAAAGACTATCACAGATAGTGTATCTGTGCAACTAAAGGATTTGGGAGGAACATAACTAAAATGAATGGTCAATGGTAGTCGACTGAAACTGTACATGGACAATCAACCTACTAACTCTTAAAAGTGACAACGTTGTAAGAAAACCATGTATATAGTGTACTATAGTAGATATTAGGAAAATAAACTGATAAAAAGAAATAAAAAGTACAAAAAGAAGAAAAGGGAATAGAAAAATACAAAAAGAAGAAAAATACAAAAAGAGGCAGAAGTTGGTTGAACAATAGGAAAAGTGGGAAAAAAGTCGCGCACAACAATTATTGCGACAACATAAAAAGACAATGCATAGGAAAAATTGGACTCGGTACAAATGCACGGAAAAAGTGAAAAAAAATCATGACCAAGTCTATAAAGTGCAGAAATCAAGTGTTAGAATGACACCTAGTGATTTTTTAGCACAAACAAATATACACGTGTGTTCCCTAGGTATAATTGTGCGAAGAAGAGAGCAAGTTTTCTAATCAGACAAAACATGATGCCACCAAAGTTTGGCGCTCCAAGGTAGTACACACGGTTTACTCGCCAAGGCCAAAGGAGGAAGGAAAGGATGGTAGAGCCCAAGAACATCATCGAGCTCGAAGATGTCACCACTTCTGAGACATAATTACTCATCTCAACAAGGGTTTAGGAGGAAACATCGACATCGGCATGAGGGGAAGTAGGGAAGAGGTCCAGGACGTGAAATGGAATTACAAGCCCTAATCCTGCAACATCGGCTAAACTCGATGAGATGAAGGGTCAACACCAGGGCCACGATGAAGAGGAGGTGTTGGTTGAGGACATCACCAACCAACCAGAATACGAGGGGGAAGGAGATGACACAGAAACAACAAAAGCATGACCTTCTTTTATCGGGAAGAAAAGAAAGACGCAGGATGCCACATACATTAGACCTCCCGACCTCCCAGACACAGTGGTCACTGTGGACGGCATGATGGGAAAAGTACCTAAACTAAGGTACTCGGACCACGATGTCAGCGATGCAACAAAATTCGTAGATTTGGTCGAGGAATCCTACCTAGCAAACAGACGGGAAATTGGACCCCTAGGAAAACCAATAATGGAGCCCACATGGTGAATAACATGGATTTACAACTCTGGGATAATGAACCTCCTGGACATACCGCTCTTTGGGCACGATAAAAATGTTGGGCTTTGAATCAAAAAGTTGATATCCCAGGTACACAACAACATCCTTTGGATGGATAGGCCAGTACACCTTGATGTGTCATTGATTGCAAAAATTACGTGATTACCTACAATAGGTGCACAACCATAGGATTACTTGAACAACAAAGTGCGTGAGAAGGAGATTGTTGAGCTAGTCAAAGAAAATTTTGGCACCAACAGAGGAAATAGGGTCGTTTTTTGTAATGTCCCCACTTTGGGACATCATCACAGGGCAAAGATTTATGATGACCAGAGTAGCCAGATGGGTGCTAGAGCGAGTACAAGGGTATTTGAGAGGCATTGTGGGGTCCATTTTGTATTGATGATCATATTCCATCATTATGAGCCATTCCGCATAGATTGGCTTTGGTTTCGTTGCATTCCAACGATTTCCATGATTTTGACTATTTTGAGCTATAAGTCAATGGAATTC
>JZKD02S1858227.1:575454-617249 GCA_000966675.3 Picea glauca
TCTGTGGTTTTCTCTCGATTTGGGTTTCCACGTAAAACATTGGTGTACTGTGTATGTGTGTGATTGTTTATTTATTACTGCTCATTATTGGATAATAATTCTACATTGATATAACGTTTGAAGAAAAAGGATTATAATTATGTTATTACTGATTCACCCCCCCTCTCAGTAATCCAACAAGCGAGACAAGATTTCAGAGTGAATTGTTGTCGAAAATGAAAAAAATTGAGGTTTAGAGCATCCCTGGGTGCCAAGAGAATAACTTGGCCATGTTACGAAGCTCAGGAGGTATAACAATTTATGGAATGGTGGAAGATAAAAGAGACTACGATAACCATGGGTTTGGAACCGAAGGTTTGAAGTTGGGTCGTAAGATCTGTGTAGGAGAAAGACCAATGTTTTCTAGCCGCCAGATCTAGAAATAGATGCATGAGGGTTAACCTGGAATTCCTTCGGACTTCGCAACTTTGGTGAAGTTATGTGTTAAGAAACAAAAGAGGGGTTGAAGCCCGAAGTTCCAAAGTCCCAGAGGGGATCTACACCATAGATCTGGGGAGAAGCATTACCGTTATATCAAGCCAAGAGAAGAAGGTAATGCGTGTGGTGAAAAGTGGATCTCATCTATTAGATCTACGTGCAAGTGGTTGTGAGTTGTGGATCTCACAACCATTCGGAATTCAACATTCGAGAGAAATCGGATGTGCTAAGGAAAAATATTTCAAAATCTCGAAGTTACATGGCCTTCTGATGTCACCAAGAATGATGCAGACACATGGAATGCGTGCCACATGTTAATGAGTTAAGAACCTACAGAGGATAACCACTTCGGGAAAAGTGGAGTCACGTGGGTTGAGAAATTTCGAAGGTCGAAGTGTCGGGGTAATCATGAACATTGACAGTTGTGGACACATGTCAGAAGATCTGTCACTCCAGAGAGTTGTCACTTCGGAGGCTTGTGGTATTGAAGACTTTGGAAATATCCGAAGCCTGAAATTCCAAAGCACGGAGTATGCACCTATTGGGTTAGCACTTGTTTCCAGCGATGGTCACATGAGAGTTAAGGAATGAAGAAAAGAGGCTAGTTCCGAATGGTGAATTGTTGCAGAACAGAATGAGGCTTAGAGATAGAATCGTGGGGATTCTTGATTGAAGCAGACACATCGAAAATGGATTATGATATTCTTTCTGTTGAATCAAATTGTTTAAGTTCCTATGGAAAATTATTAAAGACTGATAGCCTGAAAAAAATCTAGTTGACTGCATATTTTTGCAGAGTTAACGATTATCAGGCTGAATCGAGTTGTTTCATAGCTCAGAGCATGGAGGAGGCACATGATGCTTACAGTTCGGAGGATGAAGTTAGAGGAATGGATGTTCATTTTGGATTTGAAGCATCGAACTCCAATGGGCATGGAGAAGAGATAGATAAAGAAGAGAACATGAAGAAAATCATTAAAAATTTGCAGAAATATGTACAGACTCACCAAGCAGATAAAACAAATCTCATGAAATCCAGGGGGAAACAGGGAGAATTCAACGTGAAGTTGATGCAGAGCCTGGAAAGTATAGAAATAAATTGGATAAGGAGAGTGGCTCAAGAAAATTAGGAAGTCCCAGAAGAACAAGAAGTATTAGCCATCATCACCATCACTCCCCGAGGCATTCTAATAAGAGAGCACACAATAACTCAAGTCTGTCCCCTGTTAGGAAGCATAAGAGGTCTGAGGAAGATGAGCTACGAGGTAAAATGAACAAAATCAAACCTCCTATGTCTGATGGGGAGCACCAGAAGGATGAGGATGCAAATACATGGTTGTTGGGAATGAGAAAGTATTTTAGGATGTTTAGAAACTTAGGAGTTAGTTAATATCTACTTGGTCTAATGTGTTGATTAGGTAAAAGTGTGTTTCTTTAGTATGCATTAGTATGCATTAGTAGTTAGGAAATCCTATGGTCATGATATGTTCCCAACATATAGTGATCCTACAGTTCATATTCTCCTCGTTCTTTATGGCTACATTGATCTGTGGATTAACACCCGATTGGTCCATGATATTTATTTAAATAGCATGGAGGGTCATTTTCCGATGATCGATTGTGGGAAACTCTCTTGTAAAATCTCTCTGTAATATTTTTTTCTTACATTAATAAATTGCTCCAAGTAGTCGCATTGGTTGGGGTCGTGGATGTTTCCCCGTAGGGGTTTTACCATGTCAAAACATCAGTGTGTTGATCTTTGATCTGGTTTTGTGAGTGGTTACTAAAGGTGTTCATCCTCTGTTGGAATACCTATGTTTTCGAACAATTTATATGTTTTTATTGATTTCACGAGAAAAGGAAAATAATAGCAATGGATAGTTGCAAAGTAGTTAATACTTGATTTTAATTTGTTCATTAAAAAATTGGATATGATTACTAAGGATTTTATAATTACATCAAAATTTTAAACAAGAAGGAATGTCATTCTATCAATTTTACATGCATAAAATGCATTTAGTTTGTCATGTTCAACTCATCGGTTCATCATTGTTTCACACCATGTTTTTCCACAAATTGAACAAGGTTTCTACGTATCATTGCACTAACCATCATCTCTTGCACAAAAAACTATGTGTTTCCACATATCAAGCAAACTTTCCATTTACAATCACTATTAATCACCCCTTGAAAGAACAATTGTGTCTTGCCACATATTTCACAATGATTTTTTTGTTTCTACCACCACATTTCTAACATGAACTTTTGTGAGTGGCCATAAATCTCCTTGGTTTATTCCGTCCTTAGTAGAATTATAAGCATTTCTAACAACTTTGTGATCTAACATATGTTTTATTCTCATCCAATTACTCATTGATTCGTTCGACATATAACATATATACACTATAGTAGTTCAAATAAAGGAGCATTTAATATGTGCACATGGGGGTGGGCTTTGATCCACTTATGTGTGCACATGTCACTATACCATTTAATATAATATCTCTTGGTGGAACCACATATTCGAACACTACCTCAAGGTGCACCCATGGCTCTAGGGTAGGACCTCATGGGAATTTAACCTGTCCCAATGGTAAAAAGATCCTCCCTTTCCACTATTAGATCCAACCCCTTTGGGCTCCTGTTATTTTATGTTACTTTACAATCACATGTGCATTTGTTTCTTGTGTCTTAGTGCCTACTATTGCGTTGTTGTTTACCTTGATCCCGCTTATCGTGATTGTAGTCACACTTGACCTATCACCACTTTCATTTTCTTTCTTCCATTCTGTGACCCTAAACGTGCCCTATACCCATGGAGAGAATGATTGGACCTCACTTGCTAGTACCAGTTTTCATTCATTTTGCTTAGGTTAGTTCCATGCATTTGGAACATAGAAGCATGTTGTTAATCCACTCATTCTCTCCAAACAAGATCACTTTTAACTATTTTTCATGCTCATTAAACAATGAAAAATACACATGACAAACTAACATTTAACTCTTTTTTGTACTCGTTAAACCATGAAAAAGACACCTCACTAGTATACGTTACCTCTTTTTTCAGGCTCCTAAAAACTGAACGAAAAAAGCACTATTGAGCACACTTTTATCTCTCTTTCACACTCATTAAACCATGAAGGAGACACTCCAAAAAAAATGAGTGAGGGTTTTTTTTTTACCATTGATATGTATTTATAAAAGTGGTAGCATTAGTCATGTCACCCTTGAGCATGGTACCTGTTTTCTTCATTTTTTTACAGTTGGGTTATATATTACCTAGGATTCGTATACCATCAATATGAGTCACATATACTCCTCTGGATGGTTACTCTTTCAGCCATTATGAAGAGTGCTTAAATGCCTCATGCATTGTTGCATTATATCAGTGGTGCTCCTAAATCTGGTTACCAAGTCATCATTATGTCATGCTATATGTTCAAGGGAAGTTAAACATGAGCTGGCCATTTGCAGTCTTGTTGATCATGTGAGTAGACCATCCCTGTGTTAATTATACTTGGTGATTCTCTCTATTCACATCATTTCTCGGAGTATGTTTCATGTCGATAGGATACATGGATACATTAAACCCTCCTTCGACAAATCTCTTCCTATCGACTTCAACACGTTATCTAGGAGAGGGATATAGAAACCATCTAGTACCTTGGAAGTTGCAGTCCTTCGTGGTAGGATTCATCAAGATCAATAGTGAGTTTACATCATTGACTCATGATTGATCGATTCTATGAGTGTTAAACATCGGATCCTCTATTCACACTCTCTATATTGTACTAGGTACCTTGGGGTCCATTTTCATCATTGGTAGGTCTCCTCATTTATGTTAACGGTATACCTCAATGGATGATAATTAGATGATTTATACCATGCTTGACATCAACTCATCTATTTGTGTGTTGTAGAATCATACCATCAAGGTTTGGGACAAATACCTTGGGTTTGGGGCCACATCACTCCTTTATAATATCCCTCCCAAGTTGCGATGGGGTATATAACTATTATATGAGTACTTTGAATACTACAAGGGCACTTTCATTGGTTCTCGATGTCTTCTTAATATACAATGTGACATAGATCCACACTGTAATTTCTCATGTCTACGATCTCTTTGATGACATCAATCCACTGTGTAATTTTTTATGGCCATAGTCTTGCATTTTCACTTCATGGATCCATGGTGTATTGTGTTGACAACCATACTTTGTTTCTCTTTCGAGCATGAATATGCCTACTTCGAGGATGATCTATATATACTTGATGTTTCGTTGCAGGTACTCCTTGGGTTCTTGATCTCTTAGCTCCCTCCTTACACTGCCTCATGTTGGTGACCATTATCGTAATGTGTTTTGGCCATCATTTCTTCTTCTAACCTCACACATTAGGGGGAATTTGTTACAACCTTATTTTCCACTCCAAGGACTCATGGAGGACCCATTGATACTTCAATGTCAAGACACATTATTCTACCTTGTATTTCCCCTATTTTTGAGTATGGTTGTTCCTAAACTACTTGACAGAGTGCAATCGATCACTATCTACATAGCTGACAACCTACGACTTCCCTCGTTTCCTTCTATTTTTCATGATTTCCGAGGAGATGGGTATTGGATGAGTTGTTTCTCTTGTGAAATGAGCTAGGGAAATCTCAATCTAGTCGATTTTCACTAAGTTATAGAGATCTGAAAACCTCTCCTAGCCTCCTCCACTAATCTATATAAGGAAGGAATTCCATGGGAAAGAGGCGGGAGAATCATTTATAGGTACATGCTGCAATATATTCAGAGGAGCTCTTCCACAAGAAATCAGTCTTCATACTAGGTTATCCTTGCTTTTGTGAGGGAGAAGGAGGAGCAAGAGCAAGGATTCGAGGAGGAATGTATCATGACTCAAGGTATGACTATGTTGATGTATTCACCCTTTATTTGATTTATATATAGATATATGTTGGTTTCCCCTTTCAATGGATATGTACTTAATGATTAATACTTTCTTATGTTAGATTTGATCTTTCCTGGATTAGATCAGACTAGATCTATGATTTCCTAATGATTAAGAAGGTTTGAAAATTGGCATTTGTTGTCACTTATGTTTTTGAAGCAGGTTACTTGGAGTTGGATTTTCAAAGTTGCGTCGGTCAGGATACGTAAGGACAACCGTCGATTCCAAGGTATGTCATTCTATCTTCTTTCTTGAATAGGAACAAATCTAGTAGATATAGGGAAAATTGTGTAATGATCTATCCCGATGTCTATTTTGGTTCAAGGGAATATCCAAGGGAGGTCTTATTTGCTAGGTGAAATTTATAACCCTAGGTGAAATTTATTTGCTAACAATGCTCCATTTTGATCTTGGAACGTTGGGGCATATTAAATAGTTGTGCAACAATGTGAATTAAATAATTGTGCACTAGTGCACCTTAATGTTTTAAGCACATTGACAAAAAAATCCTTTGTTAGAACCTTTGCTTGCTCGAAATTTTTGGTTATAGTGAAAATCCATTAAAATCCATGCTAGCAATTATGAAGGTTTTAGTAGAGGGTTTTTTGATAATTTTTTTAAATCTTGTAACACTAAAAATTTCTACTAGAAGATGTTTTCCATGTAGCAATGTTTGTGGATTATTTAAAATGCCTACCCTGAGAAAGAGAATCAAGGGTGAATTGTGAATTGCTTAGAGAAATCTAATAACTTCTCCAATAGTAGTCATGTGGATGCATGACGCTAGGGTGTACTTGACTAATGATTTTTTGGCCCTTGAAACTCCACAACTGAAGGTGGTACCTGACCAACAAGGGGTATTCATTAGGATCTAGAGTGGAATAGTATAGTCCTTGTTGAGGAACTCCATAAGTAGACGTGGTACTTGACCAACTAGAGGTATTCATTAGGGATAGAGTGTACATTCCTACACACCATAACCCCAAGGGGTACAAGAGCATTGTAAATCCAAAGGTCTCTCCACCACACTTGGTTGATCAGTTGAAATTCTTACCCTTGATTAGCTATGTTGGGGTAGAATGAATGATTTTGTTGAATACTTGATTTATCAGTCACTTTCATTGATTGTATGCTCTTGCTCAAGGGGAAACACCTAGTTTTAGGTGATTCCATTGGTTGGGTGGAAAGATGCACATTGGATGTGATTTCCGCCGTAATGGCACTTTGTCTATGGAGCTCTAGTTTGAATCAAGCATTGGTCATCATTAAAACAAAGATTTAAGAGTACTTAATGTTTAATTACTTATCAAATATTACTTATTTTTAAATATAATTAAGTTATTTGATGTAATTAAAAATGATAATATTTAGCAAAATAACACCCTTCTAACAAATAATGCTAGCTAAAGTTAATATACCCACTAAAAATTATTTAAAATTAATTTTATTTTTATAATGATCCTATTCTTACAAACATGAATATGAGTTAATTGTATTTATAACATCACAACTTCACCCTCTTAAACCTCTTAAAGTTATGTATAGGATTTCTCATTCTAGTGGTACATAAATATGAAATTAATTGTATTTATAACATCACAACGTCACCCTCTTAAAGTTATGTGTAGGCTTTCTCATTCTAGTGGCCACATAAATATGGAATCAACATATGGTAATTTATAAGTGAAATCGAATATGAATTATACAACTCCAACTATTCAATCTAAATTGTTGTGCTACTCAATCATAAATTGTTGTGCTACTCAATCATATGTGACTTATTTATGATGTTGAAATGTCATTTTCTATGTGAAGATGTTTTATTTTACTAATTTATATGGATTTTTTCATTAAAAGTGATTTAAAATTATTCTTATGTTAAAAATGGCCCTTGTCCCATAAACATGAAATTAAAACTAAGCTAATTGTACTTATGAGCTCATAACTTCAATGTCTTTTAAAGCTATTTGTAGGCATTCTCACTATAGTTTATTGCTAGTGGCCCTATAAACATGCAAGCTACTTGTTGCTGAAATATTCAAATCAATGCCTTTGGGTGATTTGAGAAGTTGGTTCATCATTTAACAACTTAGAGCACGTAGTTCCACATAATAAAAAGAGTGAGAGAGGAAGTGCATTTCTCAAAAAAAACTGAGTCGCCGGTCCTTTTAAAATTGATGTGAAACTAGCCTTGCAACATTGATAATGTAAGGCCCCCGGATGGGGTGCCACGCAGAAAGGAAGGAGCACGTGGAGGCGCGTAGGGAGAGGCCATTTATGGTGGCCAACCGCCCTCACACCACAACCATTTATGAAGGCTCTCACCTCCGTCGGCCTCCGTCTATTGATGGGGCCTCTCATGCACGAGCACAGACCAGCCAGCCAGAGCATTAAGCTATCGGCTTTAATGGCTGTAGCCATTGTTTATGCCATTATCCGCCTCACCGGAACTCTTAGAATGTATTCGAAGCTCGCCGAGCAGAGCAGGAATAGAAGCGCAGGATACATCCTGGCATTGGTCCTCATTCTCACTATGCCGCGAGCGAGGCAGAGACCCCGCAGAGGAGCAGGATGGTACGCAGCTGATTCCAGGAGGACAAGACACAAGCGGTTCGAACGGGCTCTGGTCCTGGCCAAGAGGAAGCGATGCAGGGAGACCAGAGCAACAAACTCACCCCCCAGAACTTACGTCGAGGAAATTCTGACCATGGAGCTCCCACCGGACTTCTCTGAGAGGCGAATGTTTACAATTCCAGAGAATTGGAACCCCCCGACGTGCATTGAAGAAGCAGCACCACCGCCCAATTCGAAAGAGACTTACGGTCCCAGTGAAGCTCCTAATGAGGAGTTCGCCACTTGCTTGGTAGAGGAGGAGCTACCGGAAAGCAACACCGACTTGCAGCTGCAGAGGAAGACGCATGGTCACCAGGAAATGAATGCCAAACCAACGTCGTTGCCCCTGCCACCACTCCTACACCCGGAGCACCTGAACCTGATCTTTGAGGTCCGCAGTCTGGTGGATGATCAAATTTTCAGAGCTGTACACGTTAGCCAACGCTTGGACATGCTATACACAACCTACTCCAGTGCCACACCTCGACGACAATGCCCCACATGTGCTCAGCCCTATGTCATTCCTGTCAACAGCGGCAAGGCGAAGGACAATTGCGAGGACTCTGGTGAATAGGTTCTTTTGTTTCGCATGGTCTCCAATTCCATTTCTTTTGATGTGTATCAGAGTTGTAGCTCTTTAGTTATTAGGCTGGTTAGCGTTAGCATAGGCCTTACTAAACTGCTGATGAAAATGTACATGCACCCTGGTTTCCTCCGGGCAGGGTGGCGAAACGAGCTGTTTGATTTTGCATGCTATTTTGGATAGGACAACTGTCCTGGTTTCCTGCATAGGCGGGACAGCTGGCACATGTATGCCATGGTGCATTTCTTTTTTGAAGCTTTAATATAACAAGATTCACCTTTTTACTTAAAAAAAAAACATTGATAATGTAAGGCTTGGGGTGTCCAACTCTCGTTTCTCCACCACAAATAAATATGTGTGAGTTGATTTTTAGTTGTAATATTATATACATTTTATCAGCGTACGATACACGAGACATATAATTTTTTTCTTCTTCATTTCTTGGACATAAACTTGAAGAAAAATTCTAAAAGGATTTTACTGGTTTTACGTTAAATTCATATCGAATTTCTATACACTCATTATGATAACCAAACCTCACCTTTAGTCCAGTCTCTATGTATTCCATGCTCAAGATTTTTTTGCTACTCTCCGATCCTTCATCTCGAACGTCCAAACCAACTAAGCCAACTCGTTGATCATCACAATACTTGTGCTCGCTACAAGCATATCGTTAACACTCTAACACTCATTTCTCCACCACAAATAAAGAGATAGAAATTGTAAAAAAGAGAAAGTAGAAACTAAATAGCGCTTTCTCTTACATTGTGAAGTACTTCGAAATAAATAAATAAAAACCCAATTTAAATATGAAAAATTGTGAATCAACATTTTAAGAAAATCTAACCAAATTTATAATAAAAATAATTGACAAAAGCGTACAGATAAAAGAAAAGAAGAAGTAAATTGTTGAAACTAAATATTCTTATTAAATAAAACATTTTCACTATTCAATATTGCAAACCATCTAATTTATATATAATTTATAAATAAAATTATAAATAATCATTTTAAAATATACATACCAAAATATTAACCAATTTTTAATTTTATAAAATATTTATTTCGAAATTCATGTTGAAAATGCCATTTCCAATGAGTTAAATTTTTTTTTAACTCATTAATAGAACATTTTTGATAGATAACTCCAGATCTTTTGTTAAGATATATCAAAATCATAACGTGATAATCCTATAATAAAATAATAATTCCAAGAGTGAAACAAAAGTAACACCGACTTTAGCACGCAATTTAGACAAATGATGTTTAGCTTCGGGTCCCGTATAATTCACGATCAAGTGTACATGGCAATATTCATTGTATATCTAAAGATTAATTCTCCTAAATAAGTCACACCTCAATGCCATCACTATTTATTTTATAGATATCATTACCACCTAGAGGCATATTCCATGGCAACAAGTGTATACTATCATTATAAGTACTTTAGGATGTACTAAGAAATATTAAGGATTATGCATTGAGTTAATTATTGTTACATATTTATTATTACATATTGTTCATGTTTAGAGTATTTTGTTTGTTGGATATATATTATTTATTATTTAATGGATATGATAAAAGGATAATGGATCAATGATTGATTCATTGCATTGTGTTTAATGTTTGTCATGATGTATTTGATGAGATTTCAATAATCTTCGAGGTTTATATTTGTTTCTTGTTGGGTTTGAAACACTCATAGAGATCACATATATATGCAGCAGAAAATAAAGAGACAAACACACATCCATCAATTATACACTAGATAACTATTTACGTGGTAAAACCCTCCTTTATCATACGAGGGAAACATTCACGGGACAATGGTAATCACATTTGATTATCAAGGAAAAAACTTGAAACCCTTGTTGAGTGTTCACTAAATGCCTTTCAAACATTCACATTTATACAATTCTCTCCACAGTTTACAGTTACATGAAACTGATTGAATTAATTGCATCCTTAACTTAACTGATTAGACTCAACCGAAACCTAAATAATATGGATCTACAAAATGCCAATATTTCTCACCTAATATGAATACATTTTTATTTGACAAGGAATTTCCTTAAGTTAATTATTTGAAAAAGACTTGATTTTCAATGATTATAATTGCAACTGCCACGATTATGCAATGATCATAATTTACCTTGTCATGACATTACCTTACTTTATGGCCTCCCCACCTTGGCCTTCCCTTGTCATGAAACTGGCAATTGCTGGCCAAGTGAATTTACCCTACCAACGCTGTTACTCTTAGTCTCAATCGATGATCGTGTGTTGCACGATAAGACTCGAGAGTATCGACATTGTTCTACAGATTATAATGCGATTAAAAACTCTCTGGCGTTTGAACCAAATCCATACGACCAAGAATCTTAGAAACTTCCGCTCTGGTGCGTCATAGAGACGTAAAAGCTCGTGAAATATGGACGAATTATATGGAGCCTTTTAGCTGCCGCAGATGAAATTGCTTCAATGGTTTCACGGTCGCTGCGTGCGGGGCCATGATAATGAGGAAATCGATGGAGCCGTGCAGAGCATAAAGTCTGACATTAAAACTTTTTTATGGTTGAAGATTCGAGTTGAAGCGCCCCGGAGGAAGAAATTTAGATACCCACGTCAAGTCGGAATCTGCTTCAACGATGTTTTGGCTTTACTCCAATACTAAAATCGAATGTTAAGATACCAGCATTGATAAGGGTCGGTATCGTGTTAAGATTAGGTATTAAAATTTAATTGTTTAATTTTATATTTATGTAATAGTTATTAATATGACTTTTTTATTTGTTTATTATTATAGGGTAGAATCTAGAGTGTAAAGGTGTAAAATAATCCGATATGTATAATGTCGGAGGTTGTATATATCAATTCCATTCTTAATGAGTTAGGTGTACTAAATTTATTTGATAAAATTTTAAAATAAAATTTAACAAAATTTTTAAAAAATGAGAGAAAGAAACATGGGAGATGTAACACTTTGGATCCAACTGCATTAGGCGCATCCAAGTTGTTCAAAACTTGGGGTTGTGCGATAGTGCGCATTTCATTTCGACAGCTTTACCAAATCAAAATTATTTCGCTCGACGTTTCATTTCGACAACTTGACCAAATCGAAATTACTTCGCTCGAACTACGCCTCACTCAAGACGCACCCATACTCTTCCTTGAGCGAATCGTGCCAACTGCACTTGCATTCTTTACTTAAACAATTACAAAGTTCTTATACTTAGCCAATTACGCAACCAAGAACATGCAACCATTCATACACAAGAGACACAAATATAGTTAGACAACACAAGATGTGCCTAACACCCGTATAAGACTTTGTATACAAATGTTGTTACAATCCTTACAAGGAGAAGAGCATGTGGCTCAATACACAAGAGATACAAGAATTTGGCTAAGTCACACTTGACTTGCCTACTAACCCACATGCATGTCTCCCTGTCGCAACCTTCTCCCCATCATGCGCACTGCTTTGCGTGACCTTTGCACCTCTCTATCATGCATGCTGTTGTAGACAACCAATGAGACACTAACCAAGCCTTCACACTTTGCCTTCATCTTCGTCATCGAATTAGCTTGAGTCATATCTTCTGCAACTCAAGTTCAATTGTCTTCCTTGTTGTGTTTGGTTATCCTCCTCCCCTCATATATATGAGTCCATGGGTCAGATGAAATGTTGTGTCCCTTGGTATCCACCAGGCTGACTCTTCGTCTTCTCACGGGCACGTTCTTTGGTCTAGTCGAGCCAACCCTTTGTTTTCCAAGTGGTCGTGTCTGGTCCATCTCATGGGGCATCCCACCACTTGGTGAAGAGTTCGACTTGCCAACTCGTCACAAGGATGCACCCAAGTCACAAAGTATCACCAACTCCTCTTGTTTGTTGAGTCATTTGTGCCCAAACTTCCTCTAAGTCAAGTCGGTCTATCCTTGACTTATGTGATCTGAGTTGGCATTTTCGATAAGTGAACTTTCCCAGCCAATGTGTCGCGTCATCCTCCTTCACACGCTTCTGTCTCATCGAGCTAACGTGTTCCACAAGTGTTGGATGCAAGTCTCCTTGGGTCGCACATCTAGATCCTGCACCCAGGGAACTCCTACCCGCTCCCTCTATAGCATGCCATCGCATCTTCATTTCATTTGAGTGCACCTATAGCCAATTGTTCCCTTCATTAACCCCAACTTTCACAACTTTCCCTCTTGCCAATACATTCTACCAGTTGGGAATGTGTCTCCTTAATTGAGGGTCTTACATCCTCCCCCACCTAATGTCATTTTCATCCTCAACAACATCCTCAAAATTTGTTGTCTCCAAATTTTCCTAAACTCCTATCTCCATCTCAACCAAGTCTCATGGAAACCCCAAGTTTCATGCCAATCGAAAACCCCAAGTTTCCTATGAAGTGTAAACCCTAATTTTCCTATGAAATGGAAACCCCAAGTTTCCACAAATCAACCCAACTATAGCACCCAACTCCACATGCACCCAAATCCACATGATCTGTTGCCTAAGTCAATATTGTTGCTTCACCCAACTCCAAGGATGAAAGTCACCCAATTCTGTTGCACTCTCTCATTGCAATGTTGTTATTTGGTTTTTCTATTGTGGTCATTGCCTACTACAACTGACTATTGTTGACTTCTTAAAAAAATTTCCTAAGTGTTGAACTCCTTGTGATTCATTGTTGCGATCATCCTACAAATCAAGTCCATGCCTATGCACACTGTCAACCCCCACATCTTGAACTAGTTGGGTATCTAATTGAATCATCATGCCCAATCCGTGAGCATGCACATCTCTATGTCCTTGTACCATTTTTTTGTCCGCAAATTCGATCACTTTGTCCAACCTCAAAAACTAATCTGGCAAAGTCCTACACCTTGCCCTTGGTTTCCAAGTTGCCTCACTAACCCAACACACCAATATGTTCTCAAGTTTCCTCTCTACAACCCAACAAACCAACTATTTTATTCATAGTGCCAAAGAGAGGTCGCCTCCCTGCTCCAACTCAATAAGTCATGTTCATGTGAATTTTTTGTGACACCCTCCTCCAAAGTGCCCCACACCACACTACCTTCCTCACGAAAATGCATATCTCCAAGTCTTGATGGCAATTCTCCATGAGGCGTACAAGGCCACGTTGCCTACTTCTTGGAAGCATGCCAACTTTCTGTCTTCTCAGTGAATTGAGTGTACCCAATATCTTCCACTAAGGATATTGGCATACATAGTGTATGAATTGTGCTTCGTTTGCAAGTATCTCAACACAAAACTGACTTCCTTCAACATGCATCCCATATCCTCAAGTCATTCTACATTGAGTTGAAAGTCACATATCACCATGGATTTCCTACAAAATTTCATAATAGTTGCAAGGTGTCGGTACTCCATCGACCCCATGTCTTCTTCATCTGAATCTAAGTCTGGATGAGTGAGTGCCTCCACACACTGCTTTGTCTCAACACTTAGATTTTTTGTCGAAAGTGAGTCTTCTAAACGATCTTCCTCAACCCCTTCACAACTCTACTGGAAGAAAAGCGACTCGAATTGCATCTCCTATGCGATCACCTTGGAAAGTGTTGTGAAGATCAACTTCAACTTGTCATTGTACTCTTTCTTCCAACACTGCAAACTTCGTGGGATTATCATTAAGTTGGTAACTATGTTAGAATTCATTCAAAGTGGGAGATAGAGTTTAGTTACAACTGAATAAGGAAAGACTACAATGTCTTGGTAACAAGATCAAGGCTCTAAAATATGGACATTTTGAGATATTGGAGAAGACGGGAGGTAACACCTATAGACTCATTCTACTCCAATACATGTGCATTTACTCATTAGTGAATGTGGAGAATCTCAAACTCTACAAGCCTTCCATGTTGGATCAGGAGGAGGAGCAAGCCCTACCTTGCATAGAGGAATTAACACCATATTCTCATATAGATTTGGCAGAGGACTTAGTTTTGTCGAAGAAGTCCAGAACTACAAGACAGGGGTAGCATGACCATTGGCAGATTGGGTTGAAAGGACAACTTCGAGGCAAAGCAAAGTGGTACTCTACAGAGAAGGTAGAGGATAATTTTCCTCACCTCATTCAGAAAATATTTTGGGGACCATAATCCTCCCTAAATGGGGAGGTATGATATGGATTGGAACATTATAAAATTTTCCATCTACCTTGATGCTTTCAGATTGGAAAAACAATTGGAGGAATCATCTTGCTGGGTCATTTTAGTGGAAGATCTTAGTTTGGAAAATTGGGATTTGAAACCTTTCGGATCCATTTTGAGGTATCAAATGGCATTTTTTGGGTCAAAACTTTTTCTTCTTTACCTCAAATCCCTTGGCATCATTCTACACATCGAAACCTTTCCAACGGTGCATAAACTGTGTTAATCAAATCTCATATGAAAAAGTTATGCCTCTCGTAGGTTGACCTACCATGTTGATCGCCATGGTATCAGTGGATGCCATGAGAGCCCTCATTACTCATGCACATGGGGCTAGCGACGTATTTACTTTCAAGAATATTCTAAAAGGCCCAAAACCTTATCACGCTTCAGGTTTGAGGAAGTCAAAACCCTACCCCTAGATAGCTATCAGACAATGTTAAATACCAAGATACTAGGAGGAGAACGAGTTCCATTCTTTAGCATTGTGTTTTTTCCATAATTAAGTAGATCACCTAGGAGTTGTATTTGTTGGTTGTTTCCTACTTTATGGTGGGTTAAAGACCCAAGGTTCGTTAATATTTACCAACAAAACTCCAAGGCACTCACATATTCTGTAACACCTCGAGATCGAGCCCCATTTGTAAATGTAAATATGTTTATAGGATGGTGAGCCACGTTATTTTAGGCCAGAAGGCTTATGTGATTATTAGGCCAGAGAACCTAGATGATAAAGGCCAGTGAGCCTATTTTTGTATATGTAAACACTCATATCGTTAGAAAAAAACATCATTGCATGTGGACCAACCACGATAAAGAGTATGGGGGACTAAACTCCACTAGGAAGGGAAAGGGGGGGATAAGAGCCTAGGAAAGGGCTTATTTCCAAAGGAATATCATAATATATTCCTAAAGAGTAAGGTGAGGATAATTATTTTATCCTATGTTTCGAGGATGGGGACAAGTGGGATAAAGTGGCTCTTAACCTGACAAGTGTCAAATTTGGGACATGCATACAAAGAGTTTGGCCTTAGTGCATGAGACATTCATTCTGCGAGCGATTCATTTTCCATTCAACACTCTCTCCATCATTCGAATCTCCATCCAGCATGCACGCCTTCAACAGTAACCTGTACCCTTCCTGTTATGAGTAGTGCACCTATACCTTACCCAAACATTGTTGCTTCCATCACCTGTACATGTACCTGGTTGACTTAAGAGTTGGAATGAAGAAGTGGGTTTTTAGTCTCGTGGAATTGAAGAGGAAGGTTGTCAGGACCGTGTATTGAAGAGGCGAGTTGTCAGGCCCATGAGAAACTCTCTCCAGGTGAGAGAATTGCTGGGAACTGATTTCCTGAGAGATCCCAACTACAACTATAGTGCTCTGAGACTACCTGTTTGGCCTGTTTTTGAAGCCCTAGAAGGGAAGTGGGGGCAACCGAAGTACTTTTGAGTAGAGAAGGGGCACAATTCCTGGGGTGGGATAGGAATGTGGGGAATGAGAGACTGTGGGTTGTTAGTTTGAGTTGTTCTTGTTGTCTGATATACATTAGCCTAGTTAGGAATCCCTTTACCCAGGTGGAATTTAGTCCCAGCTTAGGGGTGACCCACTACTGAGAGTTCTGAGCAACGTGGTCTAAGGCTAGGAGGATCGTGGAAAGTCTACACGCAATTGGTGGTATTTTATCAAAGATAAGTATTAATTGTGTGTTATGTTACTTGCAACATTATTCTTTAAGTGTTTAATTTCATGGGTTTGCCTATGTGAGTTGTTTGTGTATTTTTATGCCGAAAGGCATACACCTATTGACAATGGGCACAATTAATCACCCTTTAATTTAAAATTCTAATCTTATGGCTAACAATTGAAGATGCTGGCATATTCTTAGTCGTACTCTCTAATCAATGGATGAAATTTAATGCTCATAACTTTCTTGCATTTCTGAATGCTTCCGTTACCTTGTTTACTTTTTCACATTTACTTAATATGATTAAGAAATTACTTCTCTAACCATTACTTGACAGGTTAACTGATTAAGAAAAATTAATATGCATAAAACTTTGCATTGCCACGTTCCTTATGATTAAGCATTTGTAGCTTGACGCAGTAGAAGCTGGGCATCGTTTCAACTATCACGGAGACGTTTCAACTAGCATAGCAGTGGTGTTTCAAGAGTTATCGCTATGAATACCACGTGTCATTTTGGACAGCGTTTCATGAATGTGAAGACTGCGGTGTGGTGAAGCCATTCTTGGGCCATTCCTGTGTTTTAATTAACTCGTTAAAAGCCCTCATCAATCTCATGTATACTTGATTCTGTGTTTCAATTAACTCATTAAAAGGCCTCATCAATTTCATGTATAATCGATCGACGTTTAGATTTCACCTTAGGTTTTCATGAAAAATAAATATGGTGTTTTACACGCAGGACAGTTTGATGGAAGCAACGAGACCGCCTTCCCAGTTTCGGGATTGAATGGTTCTTCTTTAAAACCCGGGAAAGTTTGCAAACATGATTATCACCAGATGGCCACAAATCAGATGGCATGAATACAAATCCCATTACTGGGCTTGATTTTTTAATGGTTTCACAATCATCTTTCGGATGGCTTGATTTTTTAATGGTTTTCAACTATCACACTTGTGATCGAAATATTTTAATTCACTCATAAAAAGTCTTCTTCAATTAAACATGTAATTATAATATTATTGTTGACTATCATCATTTAAAAATTTAAAAATAATAAGGTAATTTACCTTATAATATTGTGATATCCTGCTAGTACTATGAGTGAATTAAAATATTTATTTTTATTGAATATTTTGTAAGCCATCTTTTTCATTCCATTCTTTCGGCGTTCACCAGCCACAAATTTTGTGGTTGTGCTAGTTTTACTGTTATTTCCTAATGAATCTGGGCATTTTCTTAGAGTAATTGTATATGTTTATAAATTCATATACAATCCGTAATTTTTCTGTGGCATAGCCCAACAGATGGTTGGGGATGCTACACTATGGCATTAGAGCTGATGGCAAGACAAGTATTAGAGATGTGACTCGACCTGGGTGGTCGGGTGGTGGTGTCACAATATGGTTTCCGAGTTTAGTAAGAGTGTTTTATGGAGTAGCATGGCCCATCCTAGGTGGTTTGGGATGTTATAATATGGTATCAAAACTCTAGTTTTCAACATTGAGCCTGGATGGGTTGTGTAAGTGTAAATTGAAGNTAAAACTTTTTTATGGTTGAAGATTCGAGTTGAAGCGCCCCGGAGGAAGAAATTTAGATACCCACGTCAAGTCGGAATCTGCTTCAACGATGTTTTGGCTTTACTCCAATACTAAAATCGAATGTTAAGATACCAGCATTGATAAGGGTCGGTATCGTGTTAAGATTAGGTATTAAAATTTAATTGTTTAATTTTATATTTATGTAATAGTTATTAATATGACTTTTTTATTTGTTTATTATTATAGGGTAGAATCTAGAGTGTAAAGGTGTAAAATAATCCGATATGTATAATGTCGGAGGTTGTATATATCAATTCCATTCTTAATGAGTTAGGTGTACTAAATTTATTTGATAAAATTTTAAAATAAAATTTAACAAAATTTTTAAAAAATGAGAGAAAGAAACATGGGAGATGTAACACTTTGGATCCAACTGCATTAGGCGCATCCAAGTTGTTCAAAACTTGGGGTTGTGCGATAGTGCGCATTTCATTTCGACAGCTTTACCAAATCAAAATTATTTCGCTCGACGTTTCATTTCGACAACTTGACCAAATCGAAATTACTTCGCTCGAACTACGCCTCACTCAAGACGCACCCATACTCTTCCTTGAGCGAATCGTGCCAACTGCACTTGCATTCTTTACTTAAACAATTACAAAGTTCTTATACTTAGCCAATTACGCAACCAAGAACATGCAACCATTCATACACAAGAGACACAAATATAGTTAGACAACACAAGATGTGCCTAACACCCGTATAAGACTTTGTATACAAATGTTGTTACAATCCTTACAAGGAGAAGAGCATGTGGCTCAATACACAAGAGATACAAGAATTTGGCTAAGTCACACTTGACTTGCCTACTAACCCACATGCATGTCTCCCTGTCGCAACCTTCTCCCCATCATGCGCACTGCTTTGCGTGACCTTTGCACCTCTCTATCATGCATGCTGTTGTAGACAACCAATGAGACACTAACCAAGCCTTCACACTTTGCCTTCATCTTCGTCATCGAATTAGCTTGAGTCATATCTTCTGCAACTCAAGTTCAATTGTCTTCCTTGTTGTGTTTGGTTATCCTCCTCCCCTCATATATATGAGTCCATGGGTCAGATGAAATGTTGTGTCCCTTGGTATCCACCAGGCTGACTCTTCGTCTTCTCACGGGCACGTTCTTTGGTCTAGTCGAGCCAACCCTTTGTTTTCCAAGTGGTCGTGTCTGGTCCATCTCATGGGGCATCCCACCACTTGGTGAAGAGTTCGACTTGCCAACTCGTCACAAGGATGCACCCAAGTCACAAAGTATCACCAACTCCTCTTGTTTGTTGAGTCATTTGTGCCCAAACTTCCTCTAAGTCAAGTCGGTCTATCCTTGACTTATGTGATCTGAGTTGGCATTTTCGATAAGTGAACTTTCCCAGCCAATGTGTCGCGTCATCCTCCTTCACACGCTTCTGTCTCATCGAGCTAACGTGTTCCACAAGTGTTGGATGCAAGTCTCCTTGGGTCGCACATCTAGATCCTGCACCCAGGGAACTCCTACCCGCTCCCTCTATAGCATGCCATCGCATCTTCATTTCATTTGAGTGCACCTATAGCCAATTGTTCCCTTCATTAACCCCAACTTTCACAACTTTCCCTCTTGCCAATACATTCTACCAGTTGGGAATGTGTCTCCTTAATTGAGGGTCTTACATCCTCCCCCACCTAATGTCATTTTCATCCTCAACAACATCCTCAAAATTTGTTGTCTCCAAATTTTCCTAAACTCCTATCTCCATCTCAACCAAGTCTCATGGAAACCCCAAGTTTCATGCCAATCGAAAACCCCAAGTTTCCTATGAAGTGTAAACCCTAATTTTCCTATGAAATGGAAACCCCAAGTTTCCACAAATCAACCCAACTATAGCACCCAACTCCACATGCACCCAAATCCACATGATCTGTTGCCTAAGTCAATATTGTTGCTTCACCCAACTCCAAGGATGAAAGTCACCCAATTCTGTTGCACTCTCTCATTGCAATGTTGTTATTTGGTTTTTCTATTGTGGTCATTGCCTACTACAACTGACTATTGTTGACTTCTTAAAAAAATTTCCTAAGTGTTGAACTCCTTGTGATTCATTGTTGCGATCATCCTACAAATCAAGTCCATGCCTATGCACACTGTCAACCCCCACATCTTGAACTAGTTGGGTATCTAATTGAATCATCATGCCCAATCCGTGAGCATGCACATCTCTATGTCCTTGTACCATTTTTTTGTCCGCAAATTCGATCACTTTGTCCAACCTCAAAAACTAATCTGGCAAAGTCCTACACCTTGCCCTTGGTTTCCAAGTTGCCTCACTAACCCAACACACCAATATGTTCTCAAGTTTCCTCTCTACAACCCAACAAACCAACTATTTTATTCATAGTGCCAAAGAGAGGTCGCCTCCCTGCTCCAACTCAATAAGTCATGTTCATGTGAATTTTTTGTGACACCCTCCTCCAAAGTGCCCCACACCACACTACCTTCCTCACGAAAATGCATATCTCCAAGTCTTGATGGCAATTCTCCATGAGGCGTACAAGGCCACGTTGCCTACTTCTTGGAAGCATGCCAACTTTCTGTCTTCTCAGTGAATTGAGTGTACCCAATATCTTCCACTAAGGATATTGGCATACATAGTGTATGAATTGTGCTTCGTTTGCAAGTATCTCAACACAAAACTGACTTCCTTCAACATGCATCCCATATCCTCAAGTCATTCTACATTGAGTTGAAAGTCACATATCACCATGGATTTCCTACAAAATTTCATAATAGTTGCAAGGTGTCGGTACTCCATCGACCCCATGTCTTCTTCATCTGAATCTAAGTCTGGATGAGTGAGTGCCTCCACACACTGCTTTGTCTCAACACTTAGATTTTTTGTCGAAAGTGAGTCTTCTAAACGATCTTCCTCAACCCCTTCACAACTCTACTGGAAGAAAAGCGACTCGAATTGCATCTCCTATGCGATCACCTTGGAAAGTGTTGTGAAGATCAACTTCAACTTGTCATTGTACTCTTTCTTCCAACACTGCAAACTTCGTGGGATTATCATTAAGTTGGTAACTATGTTAGAATTCATTCAAAGTGGGAGATAGAGTTTAGTTACAACTGAATAAGGAAAGACTACAATGTCTTGGTAACAAGATCAAGGCTCTAAAATATGGACATTTTGAGATATTGGAGAAGACGGGAGGTAACACCTATAGACTCATTCTACTCCAATACATGTGCATTTACTCATTAGTGAATGTGGAGAATCTCAAACTCTACAAGCCTTCCATGTTGGATCAGGAGGAGGAGCAAGCCCTACCTTGCATAGAGGAATTAACACCATATTCTCATATAGATTTGGCAGAGGACTTAGTTTTGTCGAAGAAGTCCAGAACTACAAGACAGGGGTAGCATGACCATTGGCAGATTGGGTTGAAAGGACAACTTCGAGGCAAAGCAAAGTGGTACTCTACAGAGAAGGTAGAGGATAATTTTCCTCACCTCATTCAGAAAATATTTTGGGGACCATAATCCTCCCTAAATGGGGAGGTATGATATGGATTGGAACATTATAAAATTTTCCATCTACCTTGATGCTTTCAGATTGGAAAAACAATTGGAGGAATCATCTTGCTGGGTCATTTTAGTGGAAGATCTTAGTTTGGAAAATTGGGATTTGAAACCTTTCGGATCCATTTTGAGGTATCAAATGGCATTTTTTGGGTCAAAACTTTTTCTTCTTTACCTCAAATCCCTTGGCATCATTCTACACATCGAAACCTTTCCAACGGTGCATAAACTGTGTTAATCAAATCTCATATGAAAAAGTTATGCCTCTCGTAGGTTGACCTACCATGTTGATCGCCATGGTATCAGTGGATGCCATGAGAGCCCTCATTACTCATGCACATGGGGCTAGCGACGTATTTACTTTCAAGAATATTCTAAAAGGCCCAAAACCTTATCACGCTTCAGGTTTGAGGAAGTCAAAACCCTACCCCTAGATAGCTATCAGACAATGTTAAATACCAAGATACTAGGAGGAGAACGAGTTCCATTCTTTAGCATTGTGTTTTTTCCATAATTAAGTAGATCACCTAGGAGTTGTATTTGTTGGTTGTTTCCTACTTTATGGTGGGTTAAAGACCCAAGGTTCGTTAATATTTACCAACAAAACTCCAAGGCACTCACATATTCTGTAACACCTCGAGATCGAGCCCCATTTGTAAATGTAAATATGTTTATAGGATGGTGAGCCACGTTATTTTAGGCCAGAAGGCTTATGTGATTATTAGGCCAGAGAACCTAGATGATAAAGGCCAGTGAGCCTATTTTTGTATATGTAAACACTCATATCGTTAGAAAAAAACATCATTGCATGTGGACCAACCACGATAAAGAGTATGGGGGACTAAACTCCACTAGGAAGGGAAAGGGGGGGATAAGAGCCTAGGAAAGGGCTTATTTCCAAAGGAATATCATAATATATTCCTAAAGAGTAAGGTGAGGATAATTATTTTATCCTATGTTTCGAGGATGGGGACAAGTGGGATAAAGTGGCTCTTAACCTGACAAGTGTCAAATTTGGGACATGCATACAAAGAGTTTGGCCTTAGTGCATGAGACATTCATTCTGCGAGCGATTCATTTTCCATTCAACACTCTCTCCATCATTCGAATCTCCATCCAGCATGCACGCCTTCAACAGTAACCTGTACCCTTCCTGTTATGAGTAGTGCACCTATACCTTACCCAAACATTGTTGCTTCCATCACCTGTACATGTACCTGGTTGACTTAAGAGTTGGAATGAAGAAGTGGGTTTTTAGTCTCGTGGAATTGAAGAGGAAGGTTGTCAGGACCGTGTATTGAAGAGGCGAGTTGTCAGGCCCATGAGAAACTCTCTCCAGGTGAGAGAATTGCTGGGAACTGATTTCCTGAGAGATCCCAACTACAACTATAGTGCTCTGAGACTACCTGTTTGGCCTGTTTTTGAAGCCCTAGAAGGGAAGTGGGGGCAACCGAAGTACTTTTGAGTAGAGAAGGGGCACAATTCCTGGGGTGGGATAGGAATGTGGGGAATGAGAGACTGTGGGTTGTTAGTTTGAGTTGTTCTTGTTGTCTGATATACATTAGCCTAGTTAGGAATCCCTTTACCCAGGTGGAATTTAGTCCCAGCTTAGGGGTGACCCACTACTGAGAGTTCTGAGCAACGTGGTCTAAGGCTAGGAGGATCGTGGAAAGTCTACACGCAATTGGTGGTATTTTATCAAAGATAAGTATTAATTGTGTGTTATGTTACTTGCAACATTATTCTTTAAGTGTTTAATTTCATGGGTTTGCCTATGTGAGTTGTTTGTGTATTTTTATGCCGAAAGGCATACACCTATTGACAATGGGCACAATTAATCACCCTTTAATTTAAAATTCTAATCTTATGGCTAACAATTGAAGATGCTGGCATATTCTTAGTCGTACTCTCTAATCAATGGATGAAATTTAATGCTCATAACTTCCTTGCATTTCTGAATGCTTCCGTTACCTTGTTTACTTTTTCACATTTACTTAATATGATTAAGAAATTACTTCTCTAACCATTACTTGAAAGGTTAACTGATTAAGAAAAATTAATATGCATAAAACTTTGCATTGCCACGTTCCTTATGATTAAGCATTTGTAGCTTGACACAGTAGAAGCTGGGCGTCGTTTCAACTATCACGGAGACGTTTCAACTAGAATAGCAGTGGTGTTTCAAGAGTTATCGCTATGAATACCACGTGTCATTTTGGACAACGTTTCATGAATGTGAAGAGTGCGGTGTGGTGAAGCCATTCCTGGGCCATTCCTGTGTTTTAATTAACTCGTTAAAAGCCCTCATCAATCTCATGTATAATCAATTATGTGTTTCAATTAACTCATTAAAAGCCCTCATCAATTTCATGTATAATCGATCGACGTTTAGATTTCACCTTAGGTTTTCATGAAAAATAAATATGGTGTTTTACACGCAGGACAGTTTGATGGAAGCAACGAGACCGCCTTCCCAGTTTCGGGATTGAATGGTTCTTCTTTAAAACCCGGGAAAGTTTGCAAACATGATTATCACCAGATGGCCACAAATCAGATGGCATGAATACAAATCCCATTACTGGGCTTGATTTTTTAATGGTTTCACAATCATCTTTCGGATGGCTTGATTTTTTAATGGTTTTCAACTATCACACTTGTGATCGAAATATTTTAATTCACTCATAAAAAGTCTTCTTCAATTAAACATGTAATTATAATATTATTGTTGACTATCATCATTTAAAAATTTAAAAATAATAAGGTAATTTACCTTATAATATTGTGATATCCTGCTAGTACTATGAGTGAATTAAAATATTTATTTTTATTGAATATTTTGTAAGCCATCTTTTTCATTCCATTCTTTCGGCGTTCACCAGCCACAAATTTTGTGGTTGTGCTAGTTTTACTGTTATTTCCTAATGAATCTGGGCATTTTCTTAGAGTAATTGTATATGTTTATAAATTCATATACAATCCGTAATTTTTCTGTGGCATAGCCCAACAGATGGTTGGGGATGCTACACTATGGCATTAGAGCTGATGGCAAGACAAGTATTAGAGATGTGACTCGACCTGGGTGGTCGGGTGGTGGTGTCACAATATGGTTTCCGAGTTTAGTAAGAGTGTTTTATGGAGTAGCATGGCCCATCCTAGGTGGTTTGGGATGTTATAATATGGTATCAAAACTCTAGTTTTCAACATTGAGCCTGGATGGGTTGTGTAAGTGTAAATTGAAGAAAAAATTTCACAGAGAATCATTTTTGAAATAGCCTAATTTTGAGTTACGGTGCATCCATGGGTATCAGGAGGGTGTTGAGAGAACACCTTTACTATGTTTGAAATATCAATAGGTGTAGCAGTTCGAGAAACCACAATAGCCATTGGATTGAGCTGCCGAATTAGATCTAGGCCTTTGGATCAAACCCAGATGAGAGGAGAGCACACTATCGAGGAGATTAGGTCCTAGTTATTGGATCTGAGTGCAAAATAATGAGGAACGTCAGATCAGGATAAGAAGCGGCGACCTTAAACCCTCAGGTCCTTCTGACTTTTCCACTCAGGCTATTTTAAGCCTATTGTCATGAAAGAGGCAAAAGCCTTGAAGCTCTGAAGTCCTGGAGTGAATCTGCATTGTAGATCATGGGGAGAAGTGATAGCCATTGGATTTGGCCAAGGACATATCTGGGCTGTCGGATCAAGCACAGACCAGGAAAAAGAGCGCTATGGATAAGGACATATATGGACCGTCATATCTGCGCATAGGCGAGTGTGAACCGTAGTTCTCATGGTAGTTTGATGGTTCGATACTTTAGGAGAAACGAGACCTTATGTTTCCAAAATAAAAATCTCCCAAATTCTCGAACTCCGGAGTAAATCTAGACCATTGGTCGTCAGGGATACATGTCAGCAGATTTTTGAACCTTTGAAAATTCGGAAATTTGGAGGATTGGGGATAAAAGGTGTTGTGGCGTGAAAATTACCGAAGCTCGGAGTCAATCCAGGCCATCCGTTGACAGGGATACATGAACTATAGATCTCAACCCATTGCCAGTGAGACGTTCAACAATTCGGGAGGCAACGTTCATATGAGTTTCAAAACTTCTGAATCCTAGAGTTTCGAAGGGAATAACAGTCGTTGGTTGCAGGAGGAGCGAGAGCCATCGATCTAAATTTTGGCATTCGATGGTTCGAGGGTATTGTGCATTGAAGTCGCGGGAAGTAATAAAGCTCGGAGTCCCAAAGCTCCTATCGACCGTTGATCTTAGTCAGGAGCGTGGACCATTGATTCTTGAAGGCTTCAAGGGTTTTCCACTTCGGCGTTTGGGTGTTATGCTGCAAGATCCCCTGAAGCCGAAGCTGTGGAGTTGGAGAGAGTCGGAGTAATTTGACAATTCGGGGATCGGGTGAATTGTGGTGTTGTGTTGAGAATCTTTCGAAGTTCAAAGCTCCAAAGCGTCGTAGTAATGAAGATTTGGAGAAACACCCATTCAGGAGTTTTCCACTTCAGCGTTCGGGGAAAGTGTTGTGTTATGTTAGTGAATCTCCATAAGTTCCAAAGCACCGGAGCCCCAAAGCTTTGAAGAAGTATCGTTCAAGAGTTCTCTAATTCGGTATTCGAGGGAAATATAATGAGTTGAAGGAGAAACCTATGAATCCTGAAGTTCTGGAGCCTCAATATCCCAAATCTCCAGATAAGCGCCATATAGGTAAGTACTTGGTTCTATCCCAAAGTCACATGAGATTGGGGGACAAATTAAAGGGGCTAGTTCCCAGAAATTGATTTTAAATACATAAAGGGGCTTAGAAAAGGATCCTGCGGGTTTCTGATTGGTACGGACCTGCATTGGAGAGAAATCATAGGAGGCTGTGAACCTTAAGAGAGGATTCAACATAGGTCCAAGAGCTAATTTGGCTTCCAAAGAAGATCACTTGTACAAGGATTTCCCTCACAGAAAGGACAATTTTTCAGATAACCATAACTTTCTGCTCAAGACTCAGAGTTGAGAAAGGGAGCAATAATTGGAAATATCTTGGAGAATAGAATATAACTCTTCACCCAAAAAATGGATCTGGATAGTCAATTTCTCAGGAAATTAGAAGAAATAATTTTGATGCATTATGAAACCAGAATTGAGCATAATTTCATGAATTTATTAAATCAATCAACCTAACAAGTTTTTTTGTCTGCACATTTTGCAGAGTTAACAACAATTAGATCAGAACATGATCATTACAGAGTTCAAAATCATGGAAGATACACAGGGGGATTACAGCCTAGAAGATGAGATCAGAGGGATGGATGTCCATATGGGTAATGAAGGTACAAACTCAAATGGACATGGAGAAGGAAAGGAAGAAAGCATGAACTTGGTAGATACCATTACAAATTTGCAAAAGGATGTCCAAAGTTATAAAGATGATAATGAAAGGCTTATGAAAGCCAAGGAGCAAGAGGAGGACTTCAACTCAAAGTTAATGTTGATATTGAACATAATATAAAAGAAGATGGATAAGGAGAATGAATCAAGAAAATCATGNTGTATGTGATGGATAAACTATCAAAATGGGAATACTACCTACACTTGGTAGAGTTTTCTTATAACAATGGGTACCAAGCATCTCTAAAGATGAGCCCATTTGAGGCACTTTATGGAAGATTGTGCAACACACCTGTAAGATGGGTCAACCTAGAAGATAGAGCAATGGTTGGGCCAGAATTAATCGAGGAAATGGAAGAGAAGATGTCGAAAATAAAACATAATTTAAAGGTTGCTCAAGATAGGCAAAAAAGCTATGTTGATATGGGTAGCACTCACAGGGAATGTGAAGGTCAACAAAAGTTCCCTAAAGTTGGGAAATTTTTCAAAGTTGGAAGCTCATTATTGTGGTTCGTTTGAAATCCTAGAGGATTGGGCATGTAGAATACATGCTTTCATTACCTGCATCAATGTCTATTCATAATGTATTACATGCATCATTGCTCAAAAAGTATATACATGATGCTAATCATGTTATTGATTGGAATGTGATTCAGGTGGAGAAAGAAGGTGTTTTTCATGTGCATCTAGTGTGCATATTGGAACGAAAGATCAAGCAGCTCCAGAATCAAGCCATAGAGCTAGTAAAGGTCTAATGGACCTGGTACGGTTTTGAGGATGAAAATTGGGAGCTCAAGGATGCTATGCAGGAAGAATACCTGAATCATTTTGAAGGTTTTTGAAATTTTGGTGGTAAATGTGTATATATATTTCACTAAGGATAGTGCATAAATAAGGGGAGGGGGATGTAACACCCCAATACCGATCCCTAGTTGTAAATGTAAAGTTTATAGGTTGGTGAGCCAGGTTATTATAGGCCAGAAGGCTTATATGATTATTAGGCCAGAGAGCCTAGATGCTAAAGGCCAATGAGCCTAGATGGGCTAGTGAGCCTATTTTTGTATATGTAAACACTCATATCATTAATAAAATACATCACTATGTGTATACCAACCACGATAAAGAGTATGGGGGACTAAAATCCACTAGGAAGGGAAAAGGGGGGCTAAGAGCGTAGGAAAGGGGCTAAGCTAGAGGGATTATTTCCAAAGTAATATCATAATATATTCTTAAAGACTAAGGTGGGGATAATTATTTTATCCTAAGTTCTGAGGATGGCGACAAGTGGGCCAAAGTGGCTCTCAACCTAACAAGTGTCCAATTTGGGACATTCATACAAAGAGTTTGGCCTTAGTGCATGAGCCATTCATTCTACGAGTGATTCATTTTCCATTCAACATTCTCTCCATCATTCAGACCTCTCCATCCAGCATGCACGCCTTCAACAGTAACCCGTACCCTTCCTGTTATGAGCAGCGCACCTGTACTTTACCCAAACATTGTTGCTGCCATCACATGTACCTGTACTTGGTTGACTTAAGAGCTAGATTGAAGAAGAGGGTTGTTAGGCCCGTGGAATTGAAGAGGTGGGTTGTCAAGCCCATGGATTAAAGAGGTGGGTTGTCAGGCCCATGAGAAACTCTCTCTAGGTGAGATAATTGTTTTGAATTGATTTCCTGAGGGAGCCCAACTGAAGCTACAGTTCTCTGAGACTTCCTATTTGGCCTGTTGTTGAACCCCTGGAGGGAAGTGGGGCAGTCGAAGGACTGTTAAGAAGAGAAAGGGCACACTTCCTGGGGTGGGACAAGCATGTGGGGAATGAGAGACCGAGGAATGTTAGTTCGAGTTGGCACATGATGGAGTTGTTCTTGTTCTTTGATATATATCATCCTGGTTAGGAATCCATTTAACCGGGTGGATTTTAGTCCCAGATCGGGGGTGACCCACTACTGAGAGTTCTGAGCAACGTGGTCTAAGGCTGGGAGGATTGTGGAAGGTTTTCACACAGTTGGTGGTATTTTATCAAAGATAAGTATCAATTGTGTGTTATATTACTTGCAACATTATTCTTCAAGTGTTTAATTTCATGGGTTTTCCTGTGTGAGTTGTTTGTGTATTTTTNCCTCATCAATTTCATGTATAATCGATCGACGTTTAGATTTCACCTTAGGTTTTCATGAAAAATAAATATGGTGTTTTACACGCAGGACAGTTTGATGGAAGCAACGAGACCGCCTTCCCAGTTTCGGGATTGAATGGTTCTTCTTTAAAACCCGGGAAAGTTTGCAAACATGATTATCACCAGATGGCCACAAATCAGATGGCATGAATACAAATCCCATTACTGGGCTTGATTTTTTAATGGTTTCACAATCATCTTTCGGATGGCTTGATTTTTTAATGGTTTTCAACTATCACACTTGTGATCGAAATATTTTAATTCACTCATAAAAAGTCTTCTTCAATTAAACATGTAATTATAATATTATTGTTGACTATCATCATTTAAAAATTTAAAAATAATAAGGTAATTTACCTTATAATATTGTGATATCCTGCTAGTACTATGAGTGAATTAAAATATTTATTTTTATTGAATATTTTGTAAGCCATCTTTTTCATTCCATTCTTTCGGCGTTCACCAGCCACAAATTTTGTGGTTGTGCTAGTTTTACTGTTATTTCCTAATGAATCTGGGCATTTTCTTAGAGTAATTGTATATGTTTATAAATTCATATACAATCCGTAATTTTTCTGTGGCATAGCCCAACAGATGGTTGGGGATGCTACACTATGGCATTAGAGCTGATGGCAAGACAAGTATTAGAGATGTGACTCGACCTGGGTGGTCGGGTGGTGGTGTCACAATATGGTTTCCGAGTTTAGTAAGAGTGTTTTATGGAGTAGCATGGCCCATCCTAGGTGGTTTGGGATGTTATAATATGGTATCAAAACTCTAGTTTTCAACATTGAGCCTGGATGGGTTGTGTAAGTGTAAATTGAAGCAAAATTTTCACAGAGAATCATTTTCGAAATAGCCTAATTTTGAGTTACGGTGCATCCATGGGTATCAGGAGGGCGTTGAGAGAACACCTTTACTATGTTTGAAATATCAATAGGTGTAGCAGTTCGAGAAACCACAATATCCATTAGATTGAGCTGCCGAATTAGATCTAGGCCTTTGGATCAAACCCAGATGAGAGGAGAGCACACTATCGAGGAGATCAGGACCTAGTTATTGGATCTAAGTGCAAAATAATGAGGAACGTCAGATCAGAATAAGAAGCGGCGACCTTAAACCCTCAGGTCCTTCTGACTTTGCCACTCAGGCTATTTTAAGCCTATTGTCATGAAAGAGGCAAAAGCCCTGAAGCTCTGAAGTCCTGGAGTGAATCTGCGTTGTAGATCACGGGGAGAAGTGATAGCCATTGGATTTGGCCAAGGACATATCTGGGCTGTCAGATCAAGCACAGACCAGGAAAAAGAGCACTATGGATAAGGACATATATGGACCGTCATATCTATGCATAGGCGAGTGTGAACCGTAGTTCTCATGGTAGTTTGATGGTTCGACACTTTAGGAGAAATGAGACCTTATGTTTCCAGAATAAAAATATCCCAAATTCTCGAACTCCGGAGTAAATCTAGACCATTGGTCATCAGGGATACATGTCAGCAAATTTTTGAACCTTCGAAAATTTGGAAATTTGGAGGATTGGGGATAAAAGGTGTTGTGGCATGAAAATTACCGAAGCCCGGAGTCAATCCAGGACATCCGTTGACAGGGATACGTGAACTGTAGATCTCAACCCATTGCCAGTGAGACATTCGACAATTTGGGAGGCAACGTTCATATGAGTTTCAAAACTTCTGAATCCTGGAGTTCCGAAGGGAATAACAGTGCTGGTTGCAGGAGGAGAGAGAGCCATCGATCTAAATTTTGGCATTCGACGGTTCGAGGGTATTGTGCGTTGAAGTCGCAGGAAGTCCTAAAGCTCCTATCGACCGTTGATATTAGTCAGGAGCGTGGACCGTTGATTCTTGAAGGCTTCGAGGGTTTTCCACTTCGGCGTTTGGGTGTTATGCTGCAAGATCCCCTAAAGCCGAAGCTGTGGAGTTGGAGAGAGTCAGAGTAATTCGACAATTCGGGGATCGGGTGAATTGTGGTGTTGTGTTGAACATCTTCTGAAGTTCAAAGCTCCAGAGCATTGTAGTAATGAAGATCTGGAGAAACACCCGTTCAAGATTTTTCCACTTTGACGTTCAGGGAAAGTGTTGTGTTATGTTAGTGAATCTCCATAAGTTCCGAAGCACTAGAGCCCCAAATATTTGAAGAAGTATCGTTCAAGAGTTCTCTAATTCGGTATTCAAGGGAAATAGAATGAGTTGAAGGAGAAACCTATGAATCCTGAAGTTCTGGAGCCTCAGTGTCCCAAATCTCTAGATAAGCGCCATATAGGTAAGTGCTTGGTTCTATCCCACAGTCACATGATATTGGGGGACAAATTAAAGGGGCTAGTTCCCAGAAATTGATTTTAAATACATAAAGGGGCTTAGAAAAGGATCCCGCGCGTTTCAGATTGGTACGGAGCAACATTGGAGAGAAATCACAGGAGGCTGTGAACCTTAAGAGAGGATTCAACATATGTCCAAGAGCTAATTCGGCTTCCAAAGAAGATCACTTGTACAAGGATTTCCCTCACAAAAAGGACAATTTTTCAGATAACCATAACTTTCTGCTCAAGACTCAGAGTTGAGAAAGGGAGCAATAATTGGAAATATCTTGGAGAATAGAATATAACTCTTCACCCAGAAAAATGATCTGGATAGTCAATTTCTCAGGAAATCAGAAGAAATAATTCTGATGCATTATGAAACCAGAATTGAGCATAATTTCATGAATTTATTAAATCAATCAGCCTAACAAGTTTTGTTGTCTGCACATTTTGCAGAGTTAACAACAATTAGATCAGAACAGGATCATTACAGAGTTCAGAATCATGGAAGATACACAGGGGGATTACAACCTAGAAGATGAGATCAGAGGGATGGATGTCCATATGGGTAATGAAGGTACAAACTCAAATGGACATGGAGAAGGAAAGGAAGAAAGCATGAACTTGGTAGAGACCATTACAAATTTGCAAAAGGATGTCCAAAGTTATAAAGATGATAATGAAAGGCTTATGAAAGCCAAGGAGCAGGAGGAGGACTTCAACGCAAAGTTAATGTTGATATTGAACATAATATAAAAGAAGATGGATAAGGAGAATGAATCAAGAAAATCATGAAGTCACAGGTCTCATGATGAGAGAGGAAGAACAAGAAGTGTTGGCAGACATCACCATCAGTCCCCAAGGAATTCCACTAGGAGAGCACACAGTAACTCAAGTCCATCCCCTGTTAGGAAGCTTAAGAGGAAGTCTGGGGTGGATGAGCTACAAGAAGAAATGAACAAAAAAACCTTCCTACATTTGATCGTGAGCAAAAGAAGGATGAAGATGCAGAGACATGGCTGCTAGGAATGAGAAAGTGTTTTCAATTACATAATTACTCTTCACATGCAAAAGGAAGAATTGACATCTATCAAATCAAGGGAAAGGAATCCATATGGTGGGACCAATTTGTGTAGGTGCAACACATTAAAGAGAAAAATGTTACTTGGAAGGTATTCAAGAAGTATTTTCAAAAGAAATACTTGACTAAGGGATATTGTGACAAGAAAATGAAGGAGTTCTTTGAACTCAAGCTTGGGAGTATGACCATAGATGAATATGAAAGAAGGTTTTTAGAACTGCTAAAGTATGTTTCTTTCATCAAGTATGAGACATATAAGATTCAAAGGTATTTGAGTGGGTTTCCATCATTCATCAATGACAAGATAGAATATGACAATCCCAAAACATTGGAGGAGACCATAAGGTGAGATAAATGTCTATATGATTAGCATAAAGGAAGACCATATTTCCAAAAGGATTGGGAAGACAAGAAGAGATACAAGATGGAACAAAGGAAGAAGGGGACTAAGCCACCATTATTCTGAAATAATCCTCAGGGAAAGCTAGCTTCTAGAGAACCCATAATGATTGAGACAGGGGGGCAAAGGCCAAGGAAGCTACCCATTCAACGTTGGGGTTGTAAGGGAATCATAAGTATAGAGATTTTCCTCATTGAGGTGAAAAAGTGAGGATTTTTCACAATGTATAGCAAGATGACACAGTGGAGGACATGGGCATAAATGTACCTAGGATCTATGCAGCCCTGAACAACAAGTAAGCTGAGTTTCAATCACATATGATTGAAGTGGAAGGTATGATCAACAACCAAACCATTGTTATTTTAATTGATTCAGTAGCTAGTCATAGTTATATAGATCCTAAGATGGTGGAAAGATTTCAATTGCCAAGAAGAAAGAATGGAAAATCTTGGTTTGTGTAGCTGGCTACCGGAGCCAAAAGAAAAATTGATGATATGGTAAATTCATGTCCAATGGACATGAATGGACTGAGCACCAGGGTAGATTTGAACATCTTGCCTTTAGGTTCCTATGACTGTCTAATTGGTATGGATTGGTTGGACCAACACCATGTTATCCTAGATTGTTATAATAAATCATTCACTTACTGGGATGGGGAAGGGAAGCTAAGGATAGTACAAGGAATTCCCAGAGCAATAATTGTTAGAGAAATCTCAACATTGCAGTTGAAGAAAAGTTACAGGAAAGTGTGTCAAATATTTGCAGCTCATATGGAAGAGACACCTAAAGATAAGGTGTCAAATATTGAATATTATGCATTCCTAAAAGAGTTTGAGGATGTATTTAAATAAATACTAGGATTACCCCCTAAAAGAGACATTGATTTCTCCATCAATCTGATGCATGGAGAAAATCCATTATACAAGACCCCTTACAGGATGAGTACACCAGAACTGAAGGAGTTGCAAATGAAACTTGAAGAGATTCTAAAGAAGGGGTATATACAACCAAGTGTGTCACCTTGGGGTTCCCCGATATTGTTTGTGAAGAATAAGGATGGAACATTGAGACTTTCCATGGACTTCAGACAATTGAAAAAGGTAACTATGAAGAATAAGTATCATTTTCCAAGTATCGATGACCTCTTTGATCAGTTGAAGAATGAAAAAATATTCTCCAAGATTGATCTCAGGTCAAGTTATCATCAAGTAAGAATTAAAGAAGAATACATCAGCAAGACTTCTTTCAGAACAAGGAATGGGCATTATGAGTTCACAGTGGTGCCATTTGGGTTATCAAATGCACCAGTTATATTCATGTGTTTAGTGAATGGTATTTTCAGACAATACTTAGATAAGTTTGTCATTGTCTTTTTCGATGACATTATTATATATTATAATTTGGAGGAAGAGCATGAACAACACTTTAGGATGGTACTACAAGAATTAAGGAAGCATCAATTGTATTGCAAATTGCGCAAGTGCTCATTTTATCAGAAGCAAATTCACTATTTGGGACATATCATCTCATAGGAAAGAATAGCAATGGATCCTAAAAATATTGAGGCCATTAGAGGATCAACAACACCAAGAAATGTGACATAATTCAAATCATTCATGGGCCTTGCAGGCTACTACATAAGATTTATAGAATGATTCTCAAAGATTGCACACCTGATCACTTCCTTGCAAAAGAAGGGAGTGAAGTTTTAGTTGACATTGGAGTGTGAAAAGAGTTTCCAACAGTTGAATAATTTATTAACCAATGCTCCAATACTAAGGATCATTGATCCAAATGAAGACTTCATTGTATGCATTGATGCATGTAAAGAAGGACTTGGTGGAGTCCTCATTCAAAATGGGTATGTGGGATGCTATGAATCAAAGAAGTTGAAGGAGCATGAAAGAAAATATGCTACTCATGATTTTGAGTTGGAAGCCATAGTTCATGCCTTGAATATGTGGAGGCACTACCTCATGGGAAAAAGGTTTGAATTGAGGACAGACCATAATGGTCTAAAATATTTATTTGAACAACCAACTCTAAATGCTAGGAAAAACAGGTGGTTATAATTTCTCAGTGAATATGACTTTGATATAAAACATATCAAAGGGAAATAGAACAAGGTAGTTGATGCACTTAGCATAAGGGTGCATGAGTTGCATGCTACATCCATTAGCATGTACCAATCAGATTTGAAGGACAAAATCTTGGAGGCTGCAAAATAAGATTTGCAATACATGGAAATAATAACAAAATTACAACAAGGTATTTTGCAGAAGAAAATTGAAGACTATAAGCTAAGAAATGATGGAGTTCTCACGTACAGGAATAAAAATTGTGTACCAAATTCTCAGGAATTGAAAAATATGATATTGAGAGAAATTCATAATGTACCTTATGTTGGACACCTAGGGTATCGAAAAACTATTGCAGTTGTCAAGAGCCAATATTATTGGCTAGGCATGAAGAAGGAAGTTATTGAGTGTGTTTCCAAATGTTTGGAGTGTCAAGAGATCAAGGCTCAACATAGACACCCAACTGGTTTGCTACAACCATTACCCATCCCTGAGTGGAAATGGGAAGTTGTAACAATTGATTTCATCACCAAACTACATAGAACGAACAATCAACATGATTCTATCATGGTAGTGGTGGATAAGCTCACCAAAGATTCCCCTTTTATTCCAATAAAGCTCACTCACAAGGAAACCAATGTTGGTGGTATTCATATGGGAGAAATTGCTCGACTGCATGGTATACCCAAGACAATTGTGTCTGACAGAGATCCAAAATTTACATCAAATTTCTGGAAAGGATTATTTAAAGGTTTTGGAACAAATTTGAATTTTAGCACAACTTATCATCCATAATCTGATTGTCAAACAGAAAGGGTGAATCAGGTGATTAAGGATATGTTGAGGATGTATGTGATGGATAAACTATCAAAATGGGAATACTACCTACACTTGGTAGAGTTTTCTTATAACAATGGGTACCAAGCATCTCTAAAGATGAGCCCATTTGAGGCACTTTATGGCAGATTGTGCAAAACACCTGTAAGATGGGTCAACCTAGAAGATAGAGCAGTGGTTGGGCCAGAATTAATCGAGGAAATGGAAGAGAATATGTCGAAAATAAAACATAATTTAAAGGTTGCTCGAGATAGGCAGAAAAGCTATGTTGATATGGGTAGCACTCACAGGGAATGTGAAGGTCAACAAAAGTTCCCTAAAGTGGGGAAATTGTTCAAAGTTGGAAGCTCATTATTGTGGTTCGTTTGAAATCCTAGAGGATTGGGCATGTAGAATACATGCTTTCATTACTTGCATCAATGTCTATTCATAATGTATTACATGCATCATTGCTCAAAAAGTATATACATGATGCTAATCATGTTATTGATTGGAATGTGATTCAAGTGGAGAAAGAAGGTGTTTTTCATGTGCATCTAGTGTGCATATTGGAACGAAAGATCAAGCAGCTCCAGAATCGAGCCATAGAGCTAGTAAAGGTTTAATGGACCTGGTACGGTTTTGAGGATGAAAATTAGGAGCTCAAGGATGCTATGCAGGAAGAATACCTGCATCATTTTGAAGGTTTTTGAAATTTTGGTGGTAAATGTGTATATATATTGCACTAAGGACAGTGCATAAATAAGGGGAGGGGGATGTAACACCCAAATACCGATCCCTAGTTGTAAATGTAAAGTTTATAGGCTAGTGAGACAGGTTATTATAGGCCAGAAGGCTTATATGATTATTAGGCCAGAGAGCCTAGATGCTAAAGGCCAATGAGCCTAGATGCTAAAGGCTAGTGGGCCTATTTTTGTATATGTAAACACTCATATCATTAATAAAATACATCACTATGTGTATACCAACCACGATAAAAAGTATGGGGGACTAAAATCCACTAGGAAGGGAAAAGGGGGGCTAAGAGCGTAGGAAAGGGGATAAGCTAGAGGGATTATTTCCAAAGTAATATCATAATATATTCTTAAAGACTAAGGTGGGGATAATTATTTTATCCTAAGTTCTGAGGATGGGGACAAGTGGGCCAAAGTGGCTCTCAACCTAACAAGTGTCCAATTTGGGACATGCATACAAAGATTTTGGCCTTAATGCATGAGCCATTCATTCTGCGAGTGATTCATTTTCCATTCAACATTCTCTCCATCATTCAGACCTCTCCATCCAACATGCACGCCTTCAACAGTAACCCGTACCCTTCCTGTTATGAGAAGCACACCTGTACTTTACCCAAACATTGTTGCTACCATCACATGTACCTGTACTTGGTTGACTTAAGAGCTAGATTGAAGAAGAGGGTTGTCAGGCCCGTGGAATTGAAGAGGTGGGTTGTCAAGCCCATGGATTAAAGAGGCGGGTTGTCAGGCCCATGAGAAACTCTCTCTAGGTGAGATAATTGTTTTGAATTGATTTCCTGAGGGAGCCCAACTGCAGCTACAGTTCTCTGAGACTTCCTATTTGGCTTGTTGTTGAACCCCTGGAGGGAAGTGGGGCAGTCGAAGGACTGTTGAGAAGAGAAGGGGCACACTTCCTGGGGTGGGACAAGCATGTGGGGAATGAGAGACCGTGGAATGTTAGTTCGAGTTGGCACATGGTGGAGTTGTTCTTGTTCTTTGATATATATCATCCTGGTTAGGAATCCATTTAACCAGGTGGATTTTAGTCCCAGATTGGGGGTGACCCACTGCTGAGAGTTTTGAGCAACGTGGTCTAAGGCTGGGAGGATTGTGGAAGGTTTTCACATAGTTGGTGGTATTTTATCAAAGATAAGTATCAATTGTGTGTTATATTACTTGCAACATTATTCTTCAAGTGTTTAATTTCATGGGTTTTCCTGTGTGAGTTGTTTGTGTATTTTTTTACTATTATTTCCGCATGAATCTAGGCATTTGCTCAGAGTAATTGTATATGTTTATAAATTCATATGAAGTCAATATTTTTTCTGTAAAATATCCTAGAAGATGGCTAGGGATGCTACACAATGGCATCAGAGTTGATGGCAAGAGAAGTATCAAAGATGTGACTCGGCCTGGGTGGTCGTGTGGTGGTGTGACAATATGTTTTCAGAGGTTAGTAAGAGTGTTTTATGGAGTATCATGGCCCAACCTGAGTGGTTGGTGATGTTACATATTCATTCTTCAGTTGAGGATCGAAGAAGTTATCACCTGATACACCATCAGAATTACGGAGACCATTAGTCTTATGCAGGATGTGAAGGGACAACACATAAAGGAAACCTATAAGAAATAAACCATTCATTCATTTATAACTGAGTGACAGATTTCCATACATGAGAAAGTAAACAAACATACATTCAAACCATAACATAAAAAATGCAGAGAGAAAGGCCTTCATATTTCATTCATTAACTTCAACCTCATTTAGATACAAATCCATATCATAGGTGTGTCATGCGCTCTATACTCTCTTCTTTCTATTCATCCCCATTTTCTAGATCTATTATAGACATATGTAAAACTGTGACAAAACTAGACTTCGAAGTCTCACTATGTTCCAACTTACTTCTCTCTTACAAAAATGACCTCTCCACGCGACTACTCTATTTATTTACTACTCCACTGATGCAAACGCGCCACCCGGGACACGTCCTCTCCCACCAAGACCCTCTTTTCCTTTGGCCCGAAGAGTTGAAACACTCTTCAAATCCCTTATCGGGACTTTTCTACACCCACAGAACTCACCTTATGATCTCCCTTCGCGCTGTCAGGAAATCAAGCCTCGCGTGATCGCCAGTCCTGCGCTCTCGAGGTCGGGTCTTAAAAATCCCCGAAACCCGATGAATATTCCTCGAATGCTTACCTTGCTCCTATCGGGAATTTCCCCATCGGGAAATCGGCCTTTGTGTTGTTGTGATCCACTTCTCCCACGGATCCCCGATTCCTGATTTGCGATGCCACTTGGCGTTGACTTCAGCGAGGGCTTGACCCTTCGACACTTGTCCTTTGCTCTGCGCCTATGGTCCACACCCCTGTAGTGATCGGGAAATTGCGTATCGTGATTTCACTATGCTCAAGTCTCTCGTGTCCAGAAAACCCGATTCTTCGATTCCCGACTCTTCAGGGTCTCTCGCCACATGTCCTTACTGATGGACGGTTCTAAGCGCCCCATTGGGATATCGTGAATCGCGATTCCAACCTACAATGATTTCACACTTCTGAAATCCCTGATGGATTAAATCCTGATTCTTGTTTTGATGCCTGACGCATGTCCTGCCAGGATCAACGGCTAGGATTCCTTCTCGGCACACTAGAGATTAAACCCAGTGCAACTTTCCCGTGATCTAACGGCTGACGGGAAAACACCCACTGATCCAACGCTCACCAATATATCGAGCTTGGCTCGGTTGTGGTCGTAGCCTCCTCGCACTTCCACGAGATCCAACGGCTGGCGGGTTTTGTCCATCTCCTCTATGAGATCCTGGCCATCGACTTCCTCCTGGAGATTTCTCTGAAATGATTAAGAGTTCCTTCTAAGGATTTGCTTTCCAAGCCTGCGCATGCAGCTCCTGCTCGAAACCTTCCTCGACATGAACCTTCTATGCTCCCTTTCAACGATGTCACAAAAGGTTCTATACCTCCTGAGCTTATTCACTCTGGCTCCTTCAGAGGAATTTATGCGCACTCCTTGCGCTCGGCATTCAACAACTTCTCAAGTGTTGAATCCCTCAGACTTTTCGCACCCCCTGCAGCAGCAATCCTTAGCTCCTTTTGCTCAGATACACAACTGAGACTTCTTCTTCAGCCTACGCACTCCTTGCACGGCTTCAACAACCCATTCCACTTCTGGGCGAATGAGAGCCAGAGTTAGACCACTGATCCTTCATCAACGCGCTCCCCGCGGATGAATTCAATTGCACACCTTGCAGGAATCTCCTAGATCAGATAGAGAAACAATTGAAACTCATTCTCTCTCCCTCTCAGACTTCAATTGAAACATGAAATCACATGCACAGCATATACAAAACAAATGCTCAACAAAAAAAAACATTCATGAGCATAATGCACAAAGAAAACAACACAAAACCATGCGCTTGAATCAAAGCTTTCTTCTATTAATTCAACTACATATACATGGGTATTCTCCATACAATATCCTCTGCTATCTCTTCTGAATGTTGGCTAATGTTACAATGTACAAAGGAGGGTGTCTATATCCGTTTTCCCTCTTGAACTCTAAAACTGTCTAATCTGGGAATAAAATCCTATCTACCAGCATTAACTAAAGTAAATGCCTCCTATCTACTTCAGACAAGAGCGTATGGATCGAGGTATGATACAACATACAAAAGGCGCTCCTTCATAAATGATTCATTAAAGACTTGTGCTACAATCCCAAAGCATTTTCAAAATTTTGGGTTTGTTTCTCCAACTGACTTCCGCTTGATGTGTTGGCTCGCTTGATGAGCTGGTGATGCTCCTGCATCATACTCCTCGGCTTGAAAACTTTCATGGGCTCCTGTCCATGAGCTCCTGCATGGTCTGTCCATGCTTTTGAATCACTGCTTCAGTCTCCCAGCTGGCATCTTCCACTGGATGGTTTTTCCATTTGACCAGATACTCGAAGTATTTCTTCCGCCTGGTCTTTTTGCTCACCCTCTTATCAAGTATATGCTCCATCTGTGGCTTCTCTACAATCGGCATCTGCTTTTTCCACTGGAATTCTGGTTGTTCATCACCTCCAGCTCCTGCTTCCTTAGCCTTATAGGGATATAAGTCTGAGACATTGAATGTCGGAGATATTCCAATGTCATTCGACAATTCAATCTCATATGCGTTCTCTTCCAATTTCTTCAGGACTCTGCATGGCCCAATTTTCTTCATCTTGAGTTTGTTGTATGTTCCCCTTGGGAACCTTTCCTTCCTCAGATGTGCCAAAACCAGATCACCAACTTCGAATTGAAGTTGTCTCCGACGCTGATCCGCTCTGCGCTTGTATTCCTGGTTTGTTTCCAGCAATCCCTGCTTCACCCTGTTGTGAAGTTCCTCCATCACCTTTGCGAATTATTCAGCACTTGCGCTGCTAGTAGCAGTCTGCTCGGACTCCCTGAGTTCAGATACTCCTCTTGGCTGCCTGCCATATACAATTTCAAACGGACTTTTACCTGTGCTCATGTTAACTGAATCGTTGTAAGAAAACTCTGCCTGTGGCAATACATTGTCCCAGCTACTGTGGTGCTCTGTCACCAGGCTTCTGAGTAAGTCTCCCAATCTTTTGTTGACCACTTCTGTTTGCCCATATGTCTATGGATGATAGGCAGAATTGAACATTAAGTTAGTCCCCATCTTCTTCCAGAGTGTCCTCCAGAAATGTCCTATGAATTTTGTATCCCTGTCTAATACTATGCTTCTGGGTTGTAATGTCCCCAAGGCCGAGCCCTGATGTAAAGCTTGAATTATGAATTGTAAGTATGATTTAGTAGGCTGGTGAGCCAAGTTTATATAAGCTGGGGTCTTATGTGTTTGTTAGGCCAGGGAGCCTAAGTGTTGAAGGCCAGGAGCCTGTTGTTGTACTTGTATGTATGCAGAACAATTAATAAAATATAAACACCGCCAGGTGCAGAACGACCACGATGAATGAGTAAAGGGGGACTGAGCGTCCACAGAGTGGGCAAGGAATTAGGGGATGGAAGGTGGGAAAGGGGCTAAGTGTTGAGCCTAGGGGTTAAGCCTAGGGGGCTTAAACCTGGAAATAATATTTTAATATTATTTCAAAAGATATGTGCATCATATGTTTTTATC
>JZKD02S1858228.1:36666-50194 GCA_000966675.3 Picea glauca
AATATTTGAAGTTTGAGGAATGTGGGTTTGCCTTACACGCCCAAAATAGAAGAATCCATTGACCTATATTGATAGTGGATGTTCAAAGCATATGACTGGAGAAAAAATAGATTTGTAACATTAAAGAAAGAAAAAGAGGGGTTTGTCACGTTTAACAATGATAACTCAACCAATATTATAGGAAAAGGCACAATCAGTCTTAGAAACAAAGATGATGTGACAAAAAATGTCCTACTTGTTGAAAATATGAAGCATAATTTGCTAAATGTGAGCCAAATGTGTGATTAGGGACACAAACTTATATTCAATTCAAAAGAATTTGAAATACGGAAATAAGGATTAGGAAGACTAGTGGCAACAATGACAAGGACTCCAAACAACATATACATTTTGAATGAGATCGAAGAAAAAATATGTTGTTTGGGAAAAGAAGATGAAAGTTGGATTTAACATAGGAGAATGGGCCATATACACTTTGATAATCTTTTCAAGATCAACAAGAAGCAAGTTGTAAGAGAAATGTTAGAAATTACAAAGCCAACAAATACTATGTGAAAGCATTGTCAGCATGGAAAACAAACAAAAGTTGAATTCAAGACAAATGAATACTCTACGAAAAAACCATTGGATATTGTACACACTAATTTATGTGGGCCCACGAGAACAAAAGGACTAGATGGTGAAAAATACTTCATGCTACTCATTGATGACTACACAAGAATGACTCGGGTATGCTTCCTCAAGAAAAAGTCAAAATCTTTCAAATGTTTCAGGGTATTCAAGGAACTGGTTGAAAATGACACTGATTTGAAAATCAAATACTTAAGATCAAATAATGGAGGTGAGTTTACTTCAAATGAATTCAAGTATTCTTGTGAAGAACATGGAATAGAAAGACAATTCTCAACAACTAGAACACCTCAGCAAAATGGAGTTGCTGAAAGGAAAAATAGAACTATGTAAGAAATGGACAGAACCATGTTGAATGACTCCAATCAACAACTCATATCTTGAACAAAGGATTGATCAATAATAATAGTGATAAGACTCCATATGATTTATGGAAAGGAAGACCGACCAATGTCAAGCACTTTAGAGTGTATGGAAGCAAGTGTTACATAAAAAGGGAAGAAAATAATATTTGAAAATTTGACTCCTGGATGGATGAAGACATATTTGTTGGATACTCATGAAAAAACAAAGCATATAAGTGCTACAATCTAAGACTCAACAAGATAGTGTAAAGAATCAATGTAAAAGTTGATGAAATAGACTTGTTGAAGACTAGAAAAGAAATCATAAACTCAAACATCTTTGAAGAACACGAAAATAAATAACTAAATCAAGAAGAGGAAGAACAAGAACAAGAACAAGAAGAGAAGCAACCAAAATAAGAACAAGAACAAAACAACCAACAAGATTTTCAGACACCTTCTAGGACACCTAACTGTTAGGTTCAGAAGAATCATCCACCGGAACAAATCATTGGAGATAGAATTTCCGGAGTAGAAACAAGAAGAAGAAGGCAATCACAAACACCTGAACAAGGATATTTCTCATTATTGTCCACAATTGAACCAAGTAACTTTGATGAAGGAAAAAAAGATGAACATTGGATCAATGCTATGGAAGAAGAACTAAATCAAATAGATAAGAATGAGACATGGGAACTAGTTCCAAGACCAAAGGAAAAAAATATGATTGGAACCAAATGGGTCTTCAGAAACAAGCTAAACAAAGATGGATAGGTAACCAGAAACAAAGAAATACTAGTGTGCAAAGGATATGCTCAAGTTGAAGGAATAGATTTTTAAGAAACCTTTTCTCTTGTGGCCAAAATGGAAGCAATCAGAATGTTCTTGTCTTATGCATGCTCCAAAAGGATCAAAGTGTATCAGATGGACATAAAACCATCTTTTATAAATGGAGAATTAGAAGAAAAAGTCTACATAGAATAGTCATAAGGATTTCTACTACCAGAAAATGAAGACTGTGTTTGCATATTGAAGAAATCTTTGTATGGACTTAAGCAAGCTCCAATATCTTGGTACTAAAGATTGGACAGGTACTTACAAAAACAAGGATTCAGAAGGGGAAATGCATATATCAACCTCTACATAAAATTGGATCAAGGCAATATGATTATTATTGAAGTGTATGTTGATGACATCATCTTTGGAAGTGATGTTGATAGATTGATTCAGAAGTTTGCCAAGGATATGCATAATGAATTTGAAATGTTCATACCTGGGGAGTTGAAKTTATTCTTGGGACTCCTGATATCTCAGCTAGATGAAGGCATTTTCATTTCCAAAACAAATTACATCAAGGAAATTTTAAAGAAGTTCAAAATAGAAGATTGTAAACTTGTGAGTACTCCTATGGTTACTGGTTGCAAGTTGAGAAAATATGATGAATCTAAAGAATTGGATCAAATACTCTACAGATCAATGATTGGTAGTCTACTCTATGTGACAACTTCAAGACCATATGTAATGCAATCARTTGGACAATCATAATATTTCAAGCGACACTAAAGGAAACCCATGTTCTAGCAGCGAAAAGGATYTTTAGATATCTTAAAGGAACAACAGATTTTGGGCTATGGTATCCGAAAGGAAATGATTTAACTATGGTAACCTACACAYATGTAKATTTGGCAGGGAGTATTGATGAAAAAAGAAGTACAAGTGKAGAAACTTTCTACTTAGGTGACTGCTTAGTGTCTTGGTTGAGCAAGAAACAATCTTCAATATYCTTATCCACAATAGAAGTATAATATATCACAACAACAACATGTTTCACTTAGATTCTCTAGTTGAAGAAAACCTTGAAAGACATACAAGTGATATATGATGAGCCTATTCTGATATTCTGTGACAACACCAATGTTATAAACATCTCCAAGAATCCAGTGATGCATTCCAAGACCAAACATATTCCTATTAAGTGTTGAAATATTGTAACTGCAAAGAGTATTCTATTTATTATTGATGCATTATTCATTAGATCAATCCCCTTTTGTGGATTGATCATGTCGGGCATTGTAAATGACCAAATCCCCTTTTGTGGATTGGTCAAACCCTAATTGTAATATGCTAACTGAGAAGTCGACCCCCAAAATATATTAAAGTGGTTATAACCACCGATAATGATAAGTTAGCCTTGCTAGTGAAAAGACACCTCAGTTCAACACCTGCCAGATTGTATAAATAAGAGAGGCTAGCGCCTCATTTGTTCACTCACTCACTTGTTCATCAGAGCGCAAGTTTGGAGCTGCAGTTGGAGAAGAAGGAAGAGAGAGAGAGGCACATACTTGGGAGAGGAATTTCTGTATTGTTTGGTTTATTCTCTTGGCATTTTATTGACTATCTATATTAAGGAAGTTTTTGTTTGGTTTTCTCCCCCATGAGGGTTTCCCAGGATAAATGATGTGTCTCTTGTGATTGTGTATTTCTCAGTGATCATATCTATACTATGGTTATCTAGTGAATTGAAAAGAAACCTAATAATAGATTAAACCTTAACATGGTATCAGAGCTAAGCTGAAGAGAGCATCTTTCACAATAAGAAAAACGTCACTGTTGCCGTACATGAAAATTAGGGATTTTTATTGAAGAAGGTTTTCATCCTCAAAGTCACCTAGAAAAGTGCACCCTAGCCCAAGGAACTCTTTGACACCTTTAGTGTACCTTTTCAGTGGGTAGATCTCCCGAAAAGTGAAACCCTAGTTTTCACAAAGTACCAGAAAACCAAAAGTACCAGAGTACTAGAAGTACCAGAAAACCAGAAGTACTAGAAAACCAGAAGCACCAGTCCAGAAATCCACTGATCAAGTTTGAGGGGGTAAAACTTGGATTTTCATAAATTTGACTGCACCAGCTTACTCGCCTCAGCTAAGTGCATCTATCCCCTGGATCAGAATTTCAAATTTTGAAGTTTGAAAAATTAGGGTTTCCTCATAAAACCCTAAGTTATAGTTGAAGTTGCAGTCTCAGAATCAATTGAAGTATAAATTGCAGTTGTAGTATTAGTTGAAGTATCATCCGTAGTACCAGTTGCAGTCACCCTTGAAGTTTTCAAGAGTTGGTGATCATTACCACTGCTACTTGATGGTGCCACTACCTGCAAATGCTATCTGAGGTATGTACTCACATATGTTTAAATTGTTAAGCTTTAAAGGGTATTTGCAGGAGAAGGGATCTCTTGTCATAGATCCAGAAGGATCTCAAGATCCAACACATTCAAAGGAATAATGCAACCCAGGTTTGATTATTCTGATATGCATCTATTTGTTATGACATTATTTTGTTCTAGATTGCATGTTGAAGCTATGACCATCATACTAACCTTTGGTCAAAATTAAAGTCAAGGTTTTAGATGGATTAAAGTAGAGATCATAGAGTTTATTCTCTAATTTAACCATCTTTCAAGAGAGAATATTGTTCGAGTACAAAAGACAGGTTGAAGAAATCACTTTTCATCTTGAGTGAAGGAGACTTGGAAGAAAAGAAACACACTCTCATTCTTGAGGACAAAACTCCAGGTTCCAGGTTTGATTAAATAAGTTGATAAGATTCAAAGTTGCACATGACAAAGTTGATAACTACCCCATTACAAGTAAACACTATAGTTGNTGGTTGCAAGTTGAGAAAATATGATGAATCTAAAGAATTGGATCAAATACTCTACAGATCAATGATTGGTAGTCTACTCTATGTGACAACTTCAAGACCATATGTAATGCAATCAGTTGGACAATCATAATATTTCAAGCGACACTAAAGGAAACCCATGTTCTAGCAGCGAAAAGGATTTTTAGATATCTTAAAGGAACAACAGATTTTGGGCTATGTATCCGAAAGGAAATGATTTAACTATGGTAACCTACACACATGTATATTTGGCAGGGAGTATTGATGAAAAAAGAAGTACAAGTGGAGAAACTTTCTACTTAGGTGACTGCTTAGTGTCTTGGTTGAGCAAGAAACAATCTTCAATATCCTTATCCACAATAGAAGTATAATATATCACAACAACAACATGTTTCACTTAGATTCTCTAGTTGAAGAAAACCTTGAAAGACATACAAGTGATATATGATGAGCCTATTCTGATATTCTGTGACAACACCAATGTTATAAACATCTCCAAGAATCCAGTGATGCATTCCAAGACCAAACATATTCCTATTAAGTGTTGAAATATTGTAACTGCAAAGAGTATTCTATTTATTATTGATGCATTATTCATTAGATCAATCCCCTTTTGTGGATTGATCATGTCGGGCATTGTAAATGACCAAATCCCCTTTTGTGGATTGGTCAAACCCTAATTGTAATATGCTAACTGAGAAGTCGCCCCCCAAAATATATTAAAGTGGTTATAACCACCCATAATGATAAGTTAGCCTTGCTAGTGAAAAGACACCTCAGTTCAACACCTGCCAGATTTTATAAATAAGAGAGGCTAGCGCCTCATTTGTTCACTCACTCACTTGTTCATCAGAGCGCAAGTTTGGAGCTGCAGTTGGAGAAGAATGAAGAGAGAGAGAGGCACATACTTGGGAGAGGACTTTCTGTATTTTTTGGTTTATTCTCTTGGCATTTTATTGACTATCTATATTAAGGAAGTTTTTGTTTGGTTTTCTCCCCCATGAGGGTTTCCCAGGATAAATGACGTGTCTCTTGTGATTGTGTATTTCTCAGTGATCCTATCTATACTATGGTTATCTAGTGAATTGAAAAGAAACCTAATAATAGATTAAACCTTAACATGGTATCAGAGCTAAGCTGAAGAGAGCATCTTTCACAAGAAGAAGAAAAATGTCACTGTTGCCGTACATGAAAATTAGGGATTTTTATTGAAGAAGGTTTTCATCCTCAAAGTCACCTAGAAAAGTGCACCCTAGCCCAAGGAACTCTTTGACACCTTCAGTGCACCTTTTCAGTGGGTAGATCTCCCAAAAAGTGAAACCCTAGTTTTCACAAAGTACCAGAGTACCAGAAGTACCAGAAAACCAGAAGTACTAGAAAACCAGAAGCACCAGTCCAGAAATCCACTGATCAAGTTTGAGGGGGTAAAACTTGGATTTTCAGAAATTTGACTGCACCAGCTTACTCGCCTCAGCTAAGTGCATCTATTCCCTGGATCAGAATTTCAAATTTTGAAGTTTGAAAAATTAAGGTTTCCTCATAAAACCCTAAGTTATAGTTGAAGTTGCAGTCTCAGAATCAATTGAAGTATAAATTGCAGTTGTAGTATTAGTTGAATTATCATCCGTAGTACCAGTTGCAGTCACCCTTGAAGTTTTCAAGAGTTGGTGATCATTACCACTGCTACTTGATGGTGCCACTACCTGCAAATGCTATCTGAGGTATGTACTCACATATGTTTAAATTGTTAAGCTTTAAAGGGTATTTGCAGGAGAAGGGATCTCTTGTCATAGATCCAGAAGGATCTCAAGATCCAACACATTCAAAGGAATAATGCAACCCAGGTTTGATTATTCTGATATGCATCTATTTGTTATGACATTATTTTGTTCTAGATTGCATGTTGAAGCTATGACCATCATACTAACCTTTGGTCAAAATTAAAGTCAAGGTTTTAGATGGATTAAAGTAGAGATCATAGAGTTTATTCTCTAATTTAACCATCTTTCAAGAGAGAATATTGTTCGAGTACAAAAGACAGGTTGAAGAAATCACTTTTCATCTTGAGTGAAGGAGACTTGGAAGAAAAGAAACACACTCTCATTCTTGAGGACAAAACTCCAGGTTCCAGGTTTGATTAAATAAGTTGATAAGATTCAAAGTTGCACATGACAAAGTTGATAACTACCCCATTACAAGTAAACACTATAGTTGAGATAACAGTCTTTGAAAAGTATTATACTTGGTAGCATGTGAGCATATTGAGATAAATGCTTAATGTAATAGATACAACTAACATATCCTCTAGGAAAAACTTCTTGTGTTGATCCCGGGTTACCATGGAGGAATGTTTGATCACAACAATAGAAGAGTGTTGACCTCATTTTGTATTGTATTCCTTACTTTTGATCTTTGCTTTAGACAAGTTACAAGTGATAGCTCTAAAAGAGATACTGTGATGATTATTCGTACTATTGTTTTATCCACTATTATCAAATGAGTATTATTCATGCTTGTTGTTTTGTTGACCTTGTTTCAGGTCATAGGTGATAACCCTGAGGAAGCTATAGTGAAGGTTGCTGAAGGAAACATATGATATGAGACATTAAGCAGACTATGTACATGACCATATACACTCATGTACCCAAGAAGATGAAGAAGAAGCTATCTTTTGATTCAGAGTATCTCATATGAAAATTGATTGTAAGGAGCAGAAGGCTCCAAAGATGACCGAACATTAGAACAAGAACTCATAGCAGAATTGTTCAAAGGTTAATGAAGCCACCTTGATGGGAAGAAAAATTCATTTGAATCCTACCTCATTCTTTCATATTTTGACTTGGTATTCAAACCAAGTATACCCTATAAGAGATAATGAAGTCCTTGTAAACTCAGAAGAAATCGAGAGTAAGCTTGATCTCATAAAGGATCAGATGAAGAGACAACTTCCAGGATTGGGAGACATATGCCATGAGAAGACTAGATCGTAGCTTCAGAAACTTCTAGGAGATATGAAATCTCTTGGGAAGATTCCCTTGTTTCAGTAACAGAGAAGGAAGCCAGTCAAGAAAGACTAGGACATGGATTCTTCCGTGAGACTAGAAGAGAAGTCAATATTGACTTCCAAGATTGATCTATACAGATCAAACATGTTGTAGATGTACAAAGCCTTATGTGTGTCCAGAGGATTATCCCAGCAAAAGGGAGAATACTATGACGAAACACTTATTGAAGAAATAGTTCCAGTATTTATGAAGACAACCAGAACAATCATGATTCATATATAGTATGAGATGCAGGCGGAGCAATCCCCATATTTAAAAATTGATTGGCAGTTGGTGTAGTACATTAGTTGGGTCATGGAGACATGAATATGATAAAAGATAGTGTTACCTCCATGAAAGAAGAAGATCTATCTTTAGTATCATCTATTGAGCCACTCTCAGTTCTAGATGAAGTTTCTGCCATGATAGAGTAGAGGAGTTACTCCCTGATTTCAACAGTCACTATTACACATAAAAAATACCCACTTTGATAGTGTCACAAGTGTCGTCATTACAAGTGTCGCAAGTGTCGCATTTTGCTCACAAGTGTCGCAAGTGATAAAGAAAGCATACTACCATCATGTCTATGTCGTGCCTATAACGACATGAGAAGGACATTTGAAACACCTCAAACACTTAATTTGGAAGAGGAAAAATGAGTCAGCAGGCTTACAAACCTTTTGCCATTTGAAAGCACCTCAAAAACTAAGTTTTGGAGGAGAGTGCTCCCCTATACCTCTTCTGGGAGCGCCGACGCTCCCCCTTACACTGTCTGGGAGCGTTATAAAGCTCCTTTGGCCTTTTTGAGGGAGTGCTGGTGTCTTTAGGAGTGATGACACCCGCCTTAAGCCTACTGGGGAGCACTACAATGCTCTGATGGCCCTTTTGAGGGAGCGCTACCTATTTTAGGCAGTAGTTAAGTTGTTGAGATGAATGGGGGAAGGATCCTTTCATTCTTGGAAGGCAGTTGGATTCAAATCCCTAGTCCAACCATGGTCTTAGGGCAGATCCTCAACTGAAGGAGGAAAATCCTCAACTCACCCCAAGGATATCTCAAGTTGTTGAGCCTCTCCAAGGCTATATAAGCAAGCTTTCTAATGGTGAAAGAGCAGGGGAAAGGGAGAATCACACCAAACTTATGATCTTATAAGTGGTGCTGGAACAGAGATATTTTGGCAGAAAGAGACCTATGATCTCATAGGGAGCAATCACTGAAGTTGTCATCATTCGGATCATGGATATTTTGAGCAAGGGGTAGACAAGGAGGACTTGGCGAAACTGCTGCAATTCATCCATGGCTGTAAGCAATGTTTTGTCCTCATTAATATAATTTGCTTGGCCTATTTATTTCTAATCCGTGTGCAATATCACATGAATTTGTCTCTTTAGTAGATAGACCTATGTCAGACTAATCTTGATAGAGTAGGAAGTAGTCGTACTTTGTTTGTCTACAAGGCTTATCGAGGAGCGAAAGATTGGAGATCAACTCGGAGCGTGCAGGGACAAACACCGGTAAAAGGTACTTCTTTTCTCCTTACTCCTCACACACTTGTCCACCTAGATCTAAAAGGAAGTCAGTGACCATGATAAGCATTTTCTGTCATAGAGTTAAGAGTTAGCTCTTTGAGGAGATCTACCTGTCCGCAGGGAGATTTTCCTTCAACAGAAATTGGTGACTCCGCTGGGGAGCTCGAATCAAACTTTTGGTTTTGATTTTTCCTCATAGACTTTGTCTTGCTCTTTTGTTGTTTTCTGACCTTATTCACTCCATTTATATGACTGCACTTGCTGATTGACTCTTTATCTCATCACACTCATCTTGTTTGTCAAAATTTGACTGAAATTTAAGGTTTTTTGGACATTTCTGTGAGTTTTTGGGCACCAGTACTCCCCTGCCTTGTTAGTAGGGTGCCAGTGCTCCCTTAGAGTGTTGGACACAGATTTATAATGCACTGGTGTCCCTTACACTAGAGTGCCAACCCCTGTTTTCACAAAATCCCTTCAAAACATTGCATTTTTGAGGTTAAAAAACCTGTTTCTTCACTTGCTGAGCTGCTTTATGATTCAATGATTCTTCCATTGACCTTTGACATGCTTCCTCCTGAGAAGTAAACACCTTTTTGTTCATATTTTATGCCCTTCTTCATTATTTTTGAGTTTTTGCTGTTGAGAGCTTGAAATCGATCTGCTGCTTTCTTCTCTCCTATNAAGCCAGTCAAGAAAGACTAGGACATGGATTCTTCCGTGAGACTAGAAGAGAAGTCAATATTGACTTCCAAGATTGATCTATACAGATCAAACATGTTGTAGATGTACAAAGCCTGATGTGTGTCCAGAGGATTATCCTAGCAAAAGGGAGAATACTATGACGAAACACTTATTGAAGAAATAGTTCCAGTATTTATAAAGACAACCAGAACAATCATGATTCATATATAGTATGAGATGCAGGCGGAGCAATCCCCATATTTAAAAATTGAGTGGCAGTTGGTGCAGTACATTAGTTGGGTCATGGAGACATGAATATGATAAAAGATAGTGTTACCTCCATGAAAGAAGAAGATCTATCTTTAGTATCATCTATTGAGCCACTCTCAGTTCTAGATGAAGTTGCTGCCATGATAGAGTAGAGGAGTTACTCCCTGATTTCAACAGTCACTGTTACACATCAAAAATACCCACTTTGATAGTGTCACAAGTGTCGTCATTACAAGTGTTGCAAGTGTCGCATTTTGCTCACAAGTGTCGCAAGTGATAAAGAAAGCATACTACCATCATGTCTATGTCGTGCCTATAATGACATGAGAAGGACATTTGAAACACCTCAAACACTTTATTTGGAAGAGGAGAAATGAGTCAGCAGGCTTACAAACCTTTTGCCATTTGAAAGCACCTCAAAAACTAAGTTTTGGAGGAGAGTGCTCCCCTATACCTCTTCTAGGAGCGCTGGCGCTCCCCCTTACACTGTCTGGGAGCGTTATAAAGCTCCTTTGGCCTTTTTGAGGGAGTGCTGGTGTCTTTAGGAGTGCTGACACCCGCCTTAAGCCTACTGGGGAGCGCTACAATGCTCTGATGGCCCTTTTGAGGGAGCGCTATCTATTTTAGGCAGTAGTTAAGTTGTTGAGATGAATGGGGGAAGGATCCTTTCATTCTTGGAAGGCAGTTGGATTCAAATCCCTAGTCCAGCCATGGTCTTAGGGCAGATCCTCAACTGAAGGAGGAAAATCCTCAACTCACCCCAAGGATATCTCAAGTTGTTGAGCCTCTCCAAGGCTATACAAGCAAGCTTTCTAATGGTGAAAGAGCAGGGGAAAGGGAGAATCACATCAAAATTATGATATTATAAGTGGTGCTGGAACAGAGATATTTTGGCAGAAAGAGACCTATGATCTCATAGGGAGCAATCACTGAAGTTATCATCATTCGGATCGTGGATCTTTTGAGCAAGGGGTAGACAAGGAGGACTTGACGAAACTACTGCAATTCATCCATGGCTGTAAGCAATGTTTTGTCCTCATTAATATAATTTGCTTGGCCTATTTATTTCTAATTCGTGTGCAATATCACATGAATTTGTCTCTTTAGTAGATAGACCTATGTCAGACTAATCTTGATAGAGTAGGAAGTAGTCGTACTTTGTTTGTCTATAAGGCTTATCGAGGAGCGAAAGATTGGAGATCAACTCGGAGCGTGCAGGGACAAACATCGGTAAAAGGTACTTCTTTTCTCCTTCCTCCTCACACACTTGTCCACCTAGATCTAAAAGGAAGTCAGTGACCATGATAAGCATTTTCTGTCATAGAGTTAAGAGTCTAGCTCTTTGAGGAGATCTACCTGTCCGCAGGGAGATTTTCCTTCAACAGAAATTGGTGACTCCGCTGGGGAGCTCGAATCAAACTTTTGGTTTAGATTTTTCCTCATAGACTTTGTCTTTCTCTTTGGTTGTTTTCTGACCTTATTCACTCCATTTATATGACTGCACTTGCTGATTGACTCTTTATCTCATCACACTCATCTTGTTTGTCAAAATTTGACTGAAATTTAAGGTTTTTTGGACATTTCTGTGAGTTTTTGGGCACCAGTACTCCCCTGCCTTGTTAGTAGGGTGCCAGTGCTCCCTTAGAGTGTTGGACACAGATTTATAATGCACTGGTGTCCCTTACACTAGAGTGCCAACCCCTGTTTTCACAAAATCCCTTCAAAACATTGCATTTTTGAGGTTAAAAAACCTGTTTCTTCACTTGCTGAGCTGCTTTATGATTCAATGATTCTTCCATTGACCTTTGACATGCTTCCTCCTGAGAAGTAAACACCTTTTTGTTCATATTTTATGCCCTTCTTCATTATTTTTGAGTTTTTGCTGTTGAGAGCTTGAAATCGATCTGCTGCTTTCTTCTCTCCTATYCGACTGAGCGGGAACTCTAGTGAAGGACATTTGAAGTCTGTAACTCTTCTCATTTGGTTCTTTGAGGTCATCTRATCCAATCTCTTTCTCCTTCCTTTTGCGTTTTTKATTTTCTTTCTCTTGTTTGATTGCAAAAGGGTGTGTTGTTTGTGCGAAATCTGTGTTTTCTTGTTCGAATCTCCTTGATCTGAAAGGGTAGTTTGGCAGGACAAGTTCTGCATTGAATTAATTATCATTCGCATGAAAATGACAAAATTACATCTTAATGATTAGTTTGCATGTTAGTTTTCATTTCTGAAATGTTGTAGCATTATATTGGATTTGACTGAGAACAAAATTGATTGAGGGCATTCCTTATCAAGTGTTTGATAGTGAAAACGACTCTTCCTCTTTCCCTTAAATAGGTATTCATTGAAAAGAAATGATTGCTTATCATATTTCATGAATATTTTTTGGAATTGAGTCATCATTCCATAATTTTCACTTTCGTACACCCTCTGAGTAAACAACAACCATTAAAATCAACGCTTAACTAAAATTTATCAGACTTTTTACATCTTTGTTAGCAAACCTACATTAGTTTAAGGTGTAGGGATTTGAAATAGGTTGAAAGGATAACTTTCCAAAGTTATCAAACAAACTTAGTATCTTGCGGTAGGGAGAGTCAAATCCAATTGTCGTATTGGCTTTTTGGGATCCCCCTCTTACACAGGGGTTACGCATGAGGTCGCATTCAGTTGAGTTATGAAGATTATCCCTCCGTGGTTCAACTGTTTGTAGTGGTCGGATCGTATATTGGGGGTCACTGGAAGGTATACCCACGATTATGTGTGGGATCCTTTCAATTTGATTTCGGACTTGTTATCCTGCCCATATGTTCCGATTGGACTGTCGACTGTACTCACCCAGGGGATGAATACGAGTTGGTGACCTTAGTAGCCACAATATTTAGGGTCTCACACAAGGTGATGGTGAAGGGAAGTCTCATTGTACCTGGAACAGATGTTGGTCAAACTCACTCGGGCTCCTTGGAGGGTAAATCCACAATTACTGCGTGGAAGCTTGCACCAAGGCATAAGTGCGTTAAGCAGGTCACCAACGTAACTGATCCACCCGCTCTATCCCCGCCCCTTCCTATTTTGATCTCACGACGAATTTCATCACCAACTAGTGGTTTCATCATAGGAAGGTTTGTTTGATTGTTTGCTTCTTAGATTCTTAGCGTGTGTTGTTTGTTTTACTTAGTGGAACTTAGGTCGAGTCAGTGTTAATGGCATCGAATCTTGGGAGTACCAATGGAGGAACCCCTTCTCCTGGGGAACCCTATAATTTTCCTTCGTTTGGAAACTTTGGTCCTCCATATGTTGCCACATTGAGTCTTCCAGGACTCACTATTGGATTACCAGTTTGGTTGTTCCCCACTC
>JZKD02S1858228.1:53165-69255 GCA_000966675.3 Picea glauca
AGTATGAGCACTTTATACCACTTTTAACCACAATATATATATTCTTTCACTTTATCAACAATTTTCAATAGTTTATCATCAATGTAGCATCTATGATTGCATTCAATATATATATATTTCATAAGCATGTAATCATAAGCATCCTATAATAAGCATCAACATCACATCAAGAACACAGTACACCAATATTTACATGGAAACCCAAATGGGAGAAAACCATGAAATTCTTTCTTATATGTCAAGAATTCTTTCATAGGAAGCACTAGCTTCCAAATTCTCCAGATGCAACTGGAAGGAGGATACAACCCCCTATTTATAGGCTCCAACATAAAGGAATCTACAAATCCCTAAATTCTTTGGCTCCAACCAGAAGGAGGCTACAACCCCCTGGGTTCTACGGCTCCAACCGGAAGGCGGATACAACCACCTAGTTCTCAAAATCCAACCTGAAGAGAGCTCCAACTCCCTGATTCTCTGGGTCCAACTAGAAGGAGGATACAACCCCCTTTCCTTGCCCTGCCCTGTCGCCCTAAAATATAAATGTAAACCAACTGTCACTACCACAATCACTGCCACTGTCACTGCCACTGTCATTATCACTGTCACATCAACCTATAACCTATCACTATATCCAACATGTTACTGTCAACTGATCATTTTCACAACAACTTGTCCAACCAATCACTGTCTCATCCACAGAACCATATCCACTCACATCCACATACAACTCATACCAAGATCACCAAGTTTATATCTCAAACGATATTCTCAACATCATCAACACATGCCTCTATCAAGCATGTACCAACATCACCACATACCATCACAAGATATGTGTCTCAACCAAGTACCAACCTATACCATACATCAACCTGTATCTGTACCATCAATAAGTGCATCAACCATGCACCAAACCTGCATCACCACCTATACCACAAACAAGTGCATCAACCATGCACCAACATATGTATCATCAACACATGTACCATACCATGTTCCAACTATGTACATCAACCATGTACATCAACACCATACCATATACCATAAGATATCATCAATGAATTGTCTCAACCATATGCCAAGAATTTGTGCCAAATGTGTACCAAGCATATATCAAGATCACCAACAAGTGTCTCCATCAATGTACCAATACCAATAACATAATCAACCATACAACATACCAATCATGTACCTCAAACAAATGTCATATCACTCATGATATTCCTCAACCAACTACCATAAACCATGTGCCAATGTATCCAATATATGTACCAACAATGTATCTCCTTAAGTAGACCTCAATCAACATGCACCATACATCTAATGATGTGCCTCAAGTCATATACCAAGGCCCTCAAACACATGCCTCAAGTATCATCCTCAACATCTCCAATATACAACCTCATAACACAATATACCAAGCTTCAAATATGCACCATAACATGTAACTAAACCATAAACCAAACCAACCAGTAATGCCTTTAATCAATGTACCATCACATTACCAAGATGCACCAAATCACATGTTATCATCAACATGCAAGTACCATAACATCAAAATCATAATCCTTAAACCTTACCTCTGATCCTGTAGTTGTTCTGTTACTTTGTAAACTGACCTGTAGCTTCTTCAAACCTTCAAAAACTTGGTACCAACATGCTATCTCAATTCTTCAAGAGCCTCGCTAGACAAACACTAGATGACCTACGAGGATGCCTTGCTTAACATATATAGTGCAACCCACGAGGCTCTCATTAATTAGGGTTTTTCAAAAACCTTTTCCTTCTGCAGTTCCAAAAATATCACTCTTTTCTCGCACTTTCTTTGCTGCCTCAGACTCCCTGTTGTATTCACCAAAAGACCAAAACATACCATAACAAAATAACTAGACCATAACAATTCACTAGATAGATATTCAACGTAAGTGTGTGAGTGTGATTATGAATGACTCCTTGAGTGGCATTTATAGTTTTTCTAGGTAACTTCTTCCCTTAATTTAGGGCTTCTAGAGATCACTTGTTACAACCACTTTACCCCTTTGACTAATTTACTTGTAACCGACTAGGGATTCTTAACCCTTCCTTGGGGATTCCAACTTCACAAGACCATATCTCCCTAATAGTGAGGAACCACCTTGTGTTCCACATATCACCAAAAATGACATGACATGTACTATTCATCTATGCTATTCTTACCTGTAATTCCATTTTCCTTCATGTCATTATTCCTCAATAAACTTCATGTCCCATAACCACAACTCTGAGGTTACATGTAGACTTTATCAAGTGTACCTAACTAACTCATCATCAATATCGATCATACGGATGATAACCAACTATCCAACAACCTCGTCCACATCTATGGGGATTCTGGAATTATCCAATGGTTGAAATCAATCTCTAATGGTTGACATAAATCTCCAAGATCACTCTCCAAGGGTTGATGTCAATGAAAACTAGTTGTCCAACAATATCCCCCTTTGGCATTGATGGCAACACCAACATTGATGGAAACATTTAGACATGGAAACACTCATGCTCATACTCCTCTTGTGACCATCATTCCTCATCAATGTTTCTCACTCTCCCCATTTTACATCAATGGAAAATTGTATCTCTCCTTGGAGATGCTCCCCCTGTCTTCATGCATCTATTCTTTCTCTCCCTCCTTGACCAAAGGTTAACTCCACCTGTCAATATGTCTCCTCCTAACACTGTACCTAATATAACCAATCATAGGAAAACATAATAGCTCCCCTTGTGGGTATGTCTCTCCTTGTCTACATGCTACTAATCTTCCTTTATGGATCTGTCTCTCTAATGACTTGACTTCTTTGTATGATTCTATGTAGATCGATGTAGGGATACATGTACATGTTTCCTTTCCTCTCTTCCATTATTGTTTATTGTCCATTGGTGCTTCCTCTTGAATTTCATTGACATATATAAAAATAATTCAAAATTTGATTTATTCATTTACTTGTCATGTTTACTTGACCATACTGTTCAACAATGTCCTTTTCATGATATATTTTCTACTCATGGTTTCTCTTTCCCTGTTTTGTTGTGCCTTTCACTGCTTTCCTTTCTGTGACCAACTGATTCTAATTGATTCCACTGATTCCAATTGTAAATAAATTTCTATGCATCTTCTCCGACCCATGCTTTCTATATCTGCTAAGCATCTCATGAATCCTTCTCTTTCCATGTGACACACAATGTCCATAACTCTGCTACTCAATTGTCCACAATGCCGACCCATTTGTCATTGTATAATACAACTGCAACCTGTATTGAAGATATATCTGTCTAAATACAATCACAAACTTTTTCTTGTGTAACTGCCAACTGAAACCTATGTGGGAACACTTCTTTTCAACCGATCAATTTGTTACTCTATACTCCTGCTATCTGTCTGCTCTGAATCTATCTCTACAAACACTTCATACTGCTCGAAAGATGGTTCGATGATTTGTAGTGTCTACAACATGGACTCCCCCTATTCAACATACATATTTACTGGGAGTCTCCAAGCTAGATGGCTCAAAACAATAACTTCTCTTATGTAGATTCATCTTCCTCTTTGTTTGTAGATTCATCATCTTTCTGAACTTTGACTTCTTCCTTTCTTCCTGTGAATTGATATTGCTCTATAATTCATGAAAGTATAATCTCTTGAACATGTTCTTTATTCACATGTCATTCTTTTCTTTCATTTCTTCTCCAAACCTTTTTATATCTGACATCTTCCTTTTTCTCTGTAGATTTGTCTTCATCTCGTATTATTTCCAATCTTGCGATCTCTGTGACCTGGTCTTTGTTCACCTAATCTTCTTGTTTTCTTTTCCATACGTTCTTATATTTGATGTTAGTGTTTTATTTTATGGAAGTATCGATAATTATTCTACAATCACGAGCTATGTGTCCATAGCTATGGCATTTGTAACATTCAATGTTATGTGGGGCCACATAAGCATTTCTTTCTTGAACATTTCTTTCATAAGCCTTGCAATATACAACCTTATGTCCAAAGTTATTACAATTATAACAATGACCATGAAAAATATTTATATACCTGGGAGTGGATGATCTTATTTGTTGTGTAGTCCTTCTGAATTCCTTCCTTACATGATCATAATATTCTCTTCTGTGGATCCTTTCATTATGGTTGAATCTTCTTTGTTTCCTGAATGTGGTAGGTATCATTGAAGATGTATCTCTATTATACTCATTCTTCTTTTATTCTTTTTGACCATGATGCCTTCCTTTAATTGTTTCTGCATAACTCTTACTCTTTTCTTCATTCTTCTTTTCTAGAAACATTGAATGCTTCTCTTCATTCTCTACTGATGATGTGGATGTTTATGTCTCTTCAACGTTCTTGCTGAGATTGACGATTTTACTTCTCAATGTGACAAATTATTCTTCAAGCTTATCAACCTCTTTTTCTTTCTTCATCATTTGAATCTTCATGACTTCTTCTGTTCGCTTTGCTTCTTCAAGTTGGATCTTCAATGTGATTATTTCATCTTCAAGTTCTCTTTCTTGTTGATTGAATTTTGCTTCATGATTCTTTTCTTTTTCAATCTCAGGATTGTCTTCTATTTCATTGGGATTTTTTGTCTCATCATTTTCAATATTCAAATAAGGGCATTCAATTTCAAGATTCCCTACTTATTCACAATTAAAGAAAAAATACATACTTCGGTTAAATTCACACTCTTCTTCTTCTGAATCTATATGACATGATAAAAAACTTACCTCTTGTTTTGTACTTGATTCTTCTTTAGCAATATATGACTCTGTGATGGGAGAAGAATTGACATTTTGTAGCTTATCCCAAAATTCTTTAGCTGATGAATACTGTCCCACTTTGTCCTTTACTGAATCAAGTAATCCTTTCAAGATAAAATCCATTGCTATTTTGTTGTTCCTTTTCAATTCCTTCTTGGATACGGTCTTTGGTTTCTTTGTAACATTGTATCCTGTAACAACTAAGTTCCAAACATCATATCCTTGTTCCTGTAAAAATAACTTCATACTACAACTCCACAATTCATATTTCATACCCTTCTGAGCATTGAACATTGGTTCTCCATTCCTATTGTACTCCATGATCTACCTTCTAGTGGTTAAATTGTTTCCTTGAAGGAACTGACTCTGATACCAATTGTTGGAATACTGAGAGGGGGGGGGGGGTGAATCAGTATGAGAACTTTATACCACTTTTAACCACAATATATATATTCTTTCACTTTATCAACAATGTTAAATAATTTATCATCAATGTATAATCTATGATTGAATTCAATATATATATATATATATATATATATATATATATATATATATAATAAGCAACATATCATAAGCATCAACATCACATCAACATCAAATCAATAACACAGTACACCAATATTTATGTGGAAATCCAAATGGGAGAAAACCACATAATTATTTCTTATATGTCAAGAATTCATTCATAGGAAGCACAAACTTCCCAATTCTCCAGCTACAACTGGAGGGAGGCTACAACCCCTTATTTACAAGCTCCAACCTGAAGGAAGATACAACTCCCTGAATTATCTAGCTCGAACTAGAAGGAGGATACAATCCCCTGGGTTCTCCGGCTCTAACCGGAAGGTGGCTACAACCACCTAGTTCTCAGGTTACAACTTGAAGGAAGCTCCAACTCCCTGATTCTTCGGCTCCAACCAGAAGGAGGATACAACCCCCTTTCCTTGCCCCATCCCATCACCCTGAAATATAAATGTAGACCAACTGTCACTACCACAATCAATGCCACTGTCACTGCCACTGCCACTGCCACTGCCACTGCCACTGCCATTGTCACTATCACTGTCACATCAACCTGTAACCTATCATTGTATCCAACCTATTACTGTCAACCGATCACTATCACAAAAACCTATCCAACCAATCACTGTCTCATCCACGAAGCCAGATACACTCACATCCTCATACAAGTCATGCCAAGATCACCAAGAGCATATCTCAAACCATATGCTCAACATCACCAACACATGCCTCTACCAATCATGTACCAACATCACCACATACCATCAAAAGATATGTGTCTCAACCACCAACCTATACCATGCATCAACCATGCATCAACCTGTATCTGTACCATCAACAAGTTCATCAACCGTGCACCAAACCTGTATCACCACATGTACCACAACAAGTGCATCAACTATGCACCAACACCCGTATCATCAACACATGTACCATAGCATGTGCCAACAATGTACATCAACACCATACCATATACCATAATATATCATCAATGAAGTGTCTCAACCATATGCCAAGAATATGTTCCAAATGTGTACCAAGCATATATGAAGATCACCAAAAAGTTCCTATATCAATGTACCAAAACCAATAACATCATCAACCATACAACATTCCAACCATGTACCTCAAACAAGTGTCATGTCACTCATGATATGCCTCAACCAACTACCATAAACCATGTGCCAATGTATCCCAACAAGTAGACCACTATCAACATGCACCATACATCCAATGGTGTGCCTCAAGTCATATACCAAGGCCCTCAAACACATGCCTCAAGTATGCTCCTCAACATCACTAATATACAACCTCAAACATAATATACCAAGCCTCAAATATGTACCATAACATGTAACTAAATTAGAAACCAAACCAACCAGTAATGCCTATAATCAATGTACCATCACATTACCAAGATGCACCAAATAACATGTTATCATCACCATGCATGTGCCATAACATAAAAACCATAAGCCTTAACCCTTACCTTTGATCCTGTAGCTGTTCTGTTACTCTGTAAATAGACCTATAGATTATTCATACCTTCAATAACCTGATACGAACATGCTATCTCAATTTTGCAAGTGCCTCTCTAGACAAACACTAGATGACCCGTGAGGATGCCTCGCTTGACATATATAGTGCAACCCACGAGGATCTCAATAATTAGGTATTTTCAAAAACCCTTGCCTTCTGTAGCTCCGAAACTCTCTTTCTTTTCTTGGAATTTCTTTGCTGCCTTAGAATTCCCTTCATATTCACCAAAAGACAAAAATAGACCATAACAAAATCACTAGACTATAACAATTCACTAGATATATATTCAATGTAACTGTGTGAGTGTGCTTGTGAATGAATCCTTGATAGGTATTTATACTTTTTCTAGGTAAATTCTTCCCTTAATTTATGGATTCTAGAGATCACTTGTTACAACCACTTTGCCCCTTTGACTAATTGACTTGTAGCCAACTAGGGCTTCTTAACCCTTCCTTGGGGCTTCGACCAATCTCATAAGACCATATCTCCCTAACCGTGAGGAACCACATGGCGTTCCACATATCACCGGAAATGACACAACACATACTATTCATATTTGATAGTATTACCTACAATTTCATTGTGCTTCATGTCGTTATTCCTCAATAAAATTCAGGTACCATAACCACACCTTTGAGGCTACATGTAGGCTATATCAAATGTACCCAACTAAATCATCATCAATATTGATCATATAGATGATAAACAACTGTCCAATGAATTTGTCCACATTTCTGGGGATTCTAGACTTCTCCAAGGGTTGACATCAATCTCTAAGAGTTGAAATCAATATCCAAGATCACTCTCCAAGGGTTGACATTAATGACAACCAATTGTCCAAACCAACTGTCCAACAAATGGAGCCTTGCCATAAATGTATATAACTCCAAAGTGGTTCCCTTATGGAATAAATTTTAAGCATGGACCTCATGGGATGAGATAACATGTGGTTGTTTCCACATGCCCACTTTGATTTGTACATAAATGGATCCCACAAGATGTCCAATATAAATATTACAAGCCTACAAATGTCCAAGAAAAATATTGCAAGATGGAGATTGTTGAAAGTATTATTTTTGGTCAATTTGGATACCCTATATTTGATATAATATTTACCCTACATACCTAACTTAAATGGGAGTAGAAGTTACATGGTTGGAAATCTTATTCTGAGACCTTTTCAATGGTATATGGAAGTCCCTATATGTCCCTAGGAATGAGGATATATGAGTTTTTCTGTTCGACAACCCAACTAGAAAATTGAGGTCGACTTAGCTAATTTTTGGGAAAACAATTACTATAAATACAGGATAAAATTTCACATTTTTAGTGTAACCAATGAAGAGATCAAGTCTGAAGTGAGATCAAGGTATTGGGGTGTCTTTTTGGTGTGTAATAGAAGTCTAAGGGTTTCTCTTAAGGTCTTTCTTATTCTCAAGGTATGCTATAAGGTTGTGATGTTTCTGTAAGGTTGTGATGATGTTGTATGCACTGGTATGAGGTTGTCATGCTACCATATTCATTACTACAAGGTTGTGATGTTACCATGATGTTTACGTGAGTGGATGTTGTCATTAGTGTATGTTTTCGTGAATGGATGTTGCCGTTAGTGGATGTTTCCATCAGTGATTACATTATGGGAATGATGTTATGAGGCTTGCTAGGGTTTGAAGGATTGTCTATAGAATGAAGCATGTAGGTGAAGTCAGAAGTACTATGTATATGGAGATCTTGAATTGGTGAAATCTTATTGAGTTGGTGCTCAATTGATGATATTGGTGTCTCCAGTAGGTTGGTGCCTACATCTTATTGAGTTGGTGCTCAGTTGAGGAGATTGATGTCTCTAGTAGGTTGGTGCCTACATCTTGCTGAGTTGGTGCTCAACTAAGGAGATTGGTTTCTCCATTAGGTTGGTGCCTACAATCTTTGTAAAAATAGGTTGGTGACTATAGACATCTATAAAATATAAGTTTTGTGGTTTTCTCCCTCAAGGGTCTCCACGTTAAACTTTGTGCATTGTGATTTGAGTTTATATGTGATTATTGTTTCTTAGTTAATGATTGATTGATGAATGGTTTAATAAAGTAAAAATTATGTTATACTGATTCACCCCCCCTCTTAGTATAAAAAAAACTATAATATATTAATTATTTTGTATTATTCAATGAGATCAAAACAATCCAACTTATTTAAATTATATTTTTTCCCAAAAAATAACTAAGAAAAAAGACTAATAACAAAGAGAGGTTAACTTTTAATTGATTTGTATATGAAAACTTCTTATAATCTTTTATCCTTTTCTAACTAATAGTGATTCACACAGTGCTTCCATTAATCTTAGATTTGTAATGAAATATTTGTTTAAATTTTGCATTTCAGAGAATCTCACATTAATGGAAGAATACACTTAGAAAGTTGATATTGAAGAATTGGGAGATATGATGAACTTGTGTAATTCACGATAAACTCTATAAAGCATTATAGATTTGAGAGCATTTGATGTTGTAAAGAGAGTTTTTCACATCAAATAATGAATTTTTTTTTAAAAATAATGAATATATCATTGTGGATCTTAAAAGATGTCAACACTAACATTAGTCTAGATAAATATGAAGATGAGAATCATGAATGAGTCACTAAATTTATAGCTTTGATTTTAAGGTTGAACTTTACACTTTCAAAAATAATATTTTTTAATTGCATAAAAAATCTATTTATCTACTGTTTTACTGGTTGATGACTTATAGTGACTAATTTTATATGGTTTTAAATATAATTGTTTCATATAAAAATAAATTAAAAATTTTAAAATATTCAATCATAATATTTTGTCCGTTAGTATCGATACTTGGTCTATCATACAAATAAAGAAAATCATATTAAATATTTAAAAAACCGTTTTCTAAATTTGAACACTATGGAAATGAGAGTATCAAAATCATAATAGATATAGAGTACATAGAAATAATGATACAGGTGTAAATTTATGGCCACCCACCTATTCCATTGGCTCAAAACTGGGGTTTCCACCTTGGCAATTGTTTACAGTTTTTCGAGTCTTAGCCTTCTGGGGTTGTTTTGAGGCCCTAAACAATGATTTTTGGGCGTGGCATGGTCATACTATAGGATTTAGCCATAGTGTGACAAAAACATGTGTATTACTCGAATATACCTTTCCAACGAGCTATCATGCACCACAAATGGAGATCATATGCAAAAGTTACGCCCTTGGGAAGTTGACGTATCAACTACCGCCATCGGGGCCCACAAACCTTTTGGTGTTTCATCTTTCGGGGTTAGGGTTTTGGATTTTATTTATGTTAAAAATGCATTTCGAGCCTCATTGTAAATATTATCATCTTCTTGCAAATGAGCGTAGCTATCACATCTCTTCTCAGAGATACGCTGCCACCATTCGAGCGAGTTCATTCACTTTGCATTTTACAGTCTCTGTACATTTATGTCATTAATAAAAATTGTGCATAACTATATCTCTGTGTTTCTGGAAATATATCTGTGTATTTACTTATTATATTTCTGCCTTCATTTCATTCTCAAAATAATATGGATTAGTGGTATCAGAGCAGGCTACTCCTTTTTGTTTCTTAGTGCATGTCCCTGACGAGGTCAGGGTATAGAGAGTTGGGTCTCGAGCTAGTTTCTCTTGAGGAAAAACGCTCTCGCCAGCCCAAGCAACCTCCCATGGTGGAAGAGAAGAGAGATGAAGGAGAAAAAGATCTCATCAATTTGTTGCTCGTAGAAGCCCTCACACAATAGAGGAACAAGACGTTGGAGAATTTTTCCCAAATCCTTTAATGAGCATTGACAATAGCATACACGTCTTCATTAAGCAATCACTTTGGAGATGTTTCCCCATTAAAGGTACAATTTAATTTTAATATTCCCATAATTTAAGGTCAGATTGATGCAAATTCTTTGGAAAAGTGGTTAAATTTGCTAGAAGGTTATTTCTCTATTCACAATTTTTCCGACAGAAAATATCACCTTTGCGCTCCTTAAGGATCTCCCCCATGTCAAACATTTGTGGGAAAATTACTGGGATAAAAATTCCGTAGATGAGTCTAGAATATTTGGGGCCGAGCCCACTTGATATTTTTTTATGGATGTGGTCAAGGAGCAATATTACCCTGTGGGAAACTATGACGAACAATACATGAGATGGACCACACTGCATCAAGAGAGGGGCCAAACAATGTCGGAGTTCAAAAATACCCTACATAACTTGCACACCAATATCAGTATCAAATACTCCAAGCAACATCTAGTTCTAAAATACCACGAGACTCTACACAGGTACATCCAAAATGAAATGGAATTTCGAGACATTTCATCACTAGGATCCGCTTATCGATATGCTGTCAAAATCGAGCATAAATTTAAGCAGCAGAACAAGAGGGAGTTCAGGTCTGAAAATACGTAACAACCAAAGTATGGTAAAGGAAACACTAACTCACAGAACAACCAACCACAATACCACCAGTCCAAGCCATAGGAAAAAAATGACATTGGGAAGACGAAGAAGGAAACTGGGAAGTGGTGCGACTTCCACAAAATCCCTTGGCACAACACCGATGAATGTCACTCAAAACAGTCATTGGTGGAAAATCTCAAAGAAACAGAGTCAAGCCCCGAATCAGACTCTGATTTAGACAATAATAAAAGAAGACAAATAATTAATGTATAACCCACTACTATTGTCGCGACCAAAACAATCCAATCAGAAGAACCGAAGGATCATGAGGAGAGGGAGTGCCTCTTCCATTCAAAAATGTGGGTGAAGGGGCCCTTGATGCATTTCATTGTTGATAGTGGAATCCAGAAGAACCTAATATCAATAGAGGTCGTCAAGCAGTTGGATTTTCCAACAACACCACACCCGCAACCATACAACATCGGCTGGCTTCGCCAGGGTCGAGATATTCATGTCAACCAACAAGGTTTCCTATCCTACAACATCAATCCCTTCAAGGATGAGGTACTGTGTGATTTTTCTCCACTTTAAGTCTGTGATGTTATAATATGAAAACCATATATGTGGAAGCATCATGTTGTTTAGTCTCGAACCTGTAGCGTCATTGTTACTTTGGGGGGTCGGCTCTACAGAATACCATAGGTAGTTCCGACTATTGTCCTAAAAAAACAATGCTGCAAAGTAATCTCTCATACCAAAAATTTTAGCCTCTTCAAAATATGTGAAGAAGGTGAACAGAAGGACACTACACCCACTACAACCTCGACCCAAGACCTTTCTATCTAGTAGAAGTAGATTGTAGAAGAGCACCAAGATATTCTTACTGCACCTACATGGGTGCCTCCACACTACCCAGTTAAGAGAAGTTATAACAAATCCCTTCATTCTCTTCATGTTACATATTCACCAAAAAATTCCTCCCACACTCAAGAAGATCATGCAACTATATTGGTTAAACGGATCTAACCCCTCCAACAAGAGGTTCATAACATACTTCAACAAGCTAAGCAGGACAACTTCTTCAGTAAGGCAAGCAACTCACCAAGGTTCAGATTCGACAAAATCTTCCTTGGGAAATTGAAGCAATGGAGACCATTGCTTCCTAAGAGGGGAATAATGATCCAAGAAGAAATTGGTGTCTACCCACCTATTCCAATGGCTCAAAATAGGGGTTTCCACCGTGGCAGTTGGTTTACAGTTTTTCGAGTCCTAAATTTCCAGGGTCATTTTGAGGCCCTAAACAAAGTTTTTAGGACATGCCACAACCACATTGTAGGATTTACCCAAAGTGTGATGGAAGCATGTGTATTCCTCAAATAGAACTTTCCGATGAGCTATCATGCACCCCAAATAGAGATCGTATGCAAAAATTACACCCTTGGGAAGTTAACGTATCAACTACCCCCATCAGGGCTCGCAAACCTTTTGGCGTTTCATATTCTGGGGTTAGGATTTTGGATTTTATTTATGTTAAAAAGGTCTTTGGAGCTTCATTGTAAACATCATCATCTTCTTGTGAATGAGTGTAGCCATCACATATATTCTCAGAGATAAGCTGCCACCATTCCAACGAGTTCATTCATTATGTATTTTACAGTCTCTGTACATTTATGTCATTAATAAAAATTGTGCATAATTGTATCTCTGTGTTTCTGGAAATATATTTGTGTATTTACTTATTATATTTCCACATTCATTTCATTCTCAACTTAATTCAGATAAATATGACACCTCCACATATATGGGTGGCCTAATAGAACATGACAAACTTCCAGTGGAGCAACATCACACAATACCTCATACTTGAAGGGATTGATGTTGTAGGATAGGGGACACTACTGGATGACATGAAGATATCAACCTTGGAAAATCCACCCAATGTTGTATGGCTATGGGTATAGTGTTGTTGGAAAATCAAACTACTTGATGACCTCTGTCGAGATTAGGCTCTTTTGGATTTTGCTAGGAACAATGAAATGCAGTGGGGTCCCCTTCGCCCACATCTTTGAATGGAAGGTGTGCTCCCCCTCCTCAGGATCCTCTGGTTCTTCTGGTAGGATTGTTGTGGTCATGATAGTAGCAGTGGGTTCTGCATAAATGATATGTCACCTTGTATTATTTTCTGAATCAGAGTCTGAGTCGGGGCTCGACTCTGTTTCTTTGAGCTAGACCACCAATGATTGTTTTGAGTGACATTCATCGGTGTTGTGCCAAGGGATTTTGTGGAAGTCGCACCACTTCCCACTGTCCTTCTTTATCTTCCCGTTACCCTTACTTTCCTATGGATTGGATTGGTGGTCTTGAGGTTGGTTATTCTGTGATTTAGGGATTCATTTATGATGCATACCCACTCTTCCTCCTGGGGCTTCTCAACCTCTCGGTCTAGGATCGTTCAAGAACTAGAGTCAGATTGACTCTTAGGGCCCTTGCTGGACCCCCAAATAAGTTTACACATGCCCCTTTATTCCTAAGGCACAGGTTCTTTGAAACCCACAGGCTCCTGCTAAGCCCCTTTTCCTTTTTAAAATTTAAAATACAGGCGCTAGCTCCTTTTGATAAACCCCCCCCTTTCTTCATATGACCATGGCTTATGACCCGGGGCTTAACCCAAAAAGCGCTAAGCCTTCGGGATTCAGAGCTTTTAACACCAAAATCTACTCTGATCTCCCGAAGTGTTCTGTCACCGAATTCATAGGATTTCTCCACATGCCCCCCCTCCAAATCAACGACCAAGATGAGTTCCTGTCTCTGGGGCTTCAGAAAACTTCTTGTCAACGCTCCCCTTCCGTCTTTCTTCCGAAGTTCCTTTTCTTCGGACTGTGAGATCTGTTGACACCTGTCCCTTCTGTTTGGATGACTTAGATCTACTTCTAATCCCAACTCTTCAGGAGTTTTCACACAACAAAACCCTCCTTTCCTCCAGAGTGGCTATCCTCCGAAGTGAGGGTTCGTCTACCACGTGTCCACAATATGAAAGACCCATATCTCTTTGACCTACTAGAATTTGGTGATTCTGATTCCTCCACACTCCAAACCTTCTGAATGAATGAATTTTGAAGGACTTCTAAGGTTAAACCTTGCGCAACTCCTCCAGATCCAATGATTGTCGATATCTTCTCCCAGATCTGATGGCTAGGATATATTGTTATCCCCCGTGTACCTTCTGCTGATTTGACGACTCCTATAGCTCACGCCTAGATTTGACGGCTTAGATCTAATTTCCTCTCGTGCTCTCCTTCTCTTTCCTGGACATAGATCTAACAATCCATATTTCTCCTAGCAGCTCATCTAATGGCACCTGTAGCTTCTCCCGCTGCACTATGTGTTTTCCTTCGAAATGAAGGATTTCTTTAATAATTTCTCAAAGGATGGGGCCTTTGATTGTCTCTTGCAGGCCCGATAAATTGGGTCCCCTACTTGTGCTTATGGGAAACTCTATCCCTCTTGAGCTTGAACTCTTTAAAAATCAAAGGGGCTCGACCCTTTCAACTTTCCTCTACAAGTACAAATGACTTGGCTTCTGTTTGCACTATTGAAAGCACTATTTCTCCTGAGCTTTATCTCGCTCGAACCTAAAGCGGTTTAGGCCTCCTATCTGACTAGAAAAATTATGATGCCCTCCTGGAACTCCATGCTCATCCTCCTGAGCATATGAACTTGGAATAATTTCACCCCTGCGTGCACTCCTTGTGCTTTTTTTTTTCACCAATTGAACCTATAAAGGTCCTTGGCCTCTACACACCTTGCAGAGTTTCTGTGAAAACTTGCACTGCTCGAAGCACACCTTGCTAAGGCTTCCTTCAGAGTGTTAAACAACTCTATTTCACTTTATCTTCAACTACTCAAACCTCAAAGGTCTCAGTCCCTTTTCTCCTTAAAGGGATTCTTGTGCACTCCTTGCACCTGCTCAAAGTACTCCATGCTGATCTTACAAAGTATTCAGTAACTCTGGCTGCACTTTCTCTATACATGATTTCCTTTAGAGTGTTCAGTAACTCTGAGGCTCCTTCTGAGTTTGTAATTGTTTTGATGTTCCCTCTTGGCACGTTCTTTCTGAACTCAAAATTGAATTCAAAAAACACACTCCTTGCGTTGGCTATAGAGGTATCTATACCCTGTCGTGCACTCCTTGTACCAGCCTAAAGAACCCAGAATTCTTAGAAAACTCACAAAGATAGAAAAGTATATATTCTTCTTGCAGATTGAAACCTATTTATACATCTACGACATTCACATAAACATAGTAAAAATACATTCAGAAGAAAACAAAGAACTGATATAAAAACACATAGAACCTTATATGCAGAAATAACTGCTCTTTTCATTAATTTATGAATATCTGTATAGTGTTTACAAGATTAGACAACAGTAAAGTATTTCACCTTTCCTCTCTTGAGCTATGTCAACTCGCTCAGACACACTTGACTAATCTAACTCTAATGAATTCCGATACAAGATATTTTTTCAAAGGAGGGGCTCCTTGAGCCTTCCCTCCAACTACACTAGTGGTGTCCAATCACCATTACAACGCCTATCTACTGAGGCTAATTACATTGAATGTTCATGTACATTCTCATATCTGAGGCACTACTCAAGATCTGTCCAAATTGAGCCTTAATAAAGGAAATTACACTCATCCTGCACAAAGGCCAATTTGGCTTTACTCCAGCCTTACAACATTAAATTTTAAAATTTATTACTTTGAGATTTAAAATACAAGGGTAAAATGTGAGGGATGGT
>JZKD02S1858228.1:73088-84551 GCA_000966675.3 Picea glauca
GGTAATGAATAAATGTTGAATGCTAATTGATGAGTTTTTGTGCAAGAGGGAAGTTTTGGGAAAAAGAGCCCCACACTCATTCACCCCCTCCTCTAAGTGTGGTAGGTGTGTCCAAAAAGAGGGAGTTCAAGTCTTAAAATACGCAACAACCAAAGTATGGTAAAGGAAACCCTAACTCACAGAACAACCAACCTCAATACCACCAGTCCAAGCCACAGGAAAAAAATGACATTGGGAAGACGAAGAAGGAAGCTGGGAAGTGGTGCGACTTCCACAAAATCCCTTGGCACAACACCGATGAATGTCACTCAAAATAGTCATTGGTGGAAAATCTCAAAGAAACAGAGTCGAGCCCCGAATCAGACTCTGATTTAGACAATAATAAAGGAAGACAAATAATTAATGTATAACCCACTACTACTGTTGCGACCAAAACAATCCAATCAGAAGAACCGAAGGATCGTGAGGAGAGGGAGTGCCTCTTCCATTCAAAAATGTGGGTGAAGGGGTCCTTGCTGCATTTCATTGTTGATAGTGGAATCCAAAAGAACCTAATATCAATAGAGGTCGTCAAGCAGTTGGAATTTCCAACAACACCACACCCGCAACCATACAACATCGGCTGGCTTCGCCAGGGTCGAGATATTCATGTCAACCAACAAGGTTTCCTATCCTACAACATCAATCCCTTCAAGGATGAGGTACTGTGTGATTTTTCTCCACTTTAAGTCTGTGATGTTATAATATGAAAACCATATATGTGGAAGCATCATGTTGTTTAGTCTCGAACCTGTAGCGTCATTGTTACTTTGGGGGGTCGGCTCTACAGAATACCATAGGTAGTTCCGACTATTGTCCTAAAAAAACAATGCTGCAAAGTAATCTCTCATACCAAAAATTTTAGCCTCTTCAAAATATGTGAAGAAGGTGAACAGAAGGACACTACACCCACTACAACCTCGACCCAAGACCTTTCTATCTAGTAGAAGTAGATTGTAGAAGAGCACCAAGATATTCTTACTGCACCTACATGGGTGCCTCCACACTACCCAGTTAAGAGAAGTTATAACAAATCCCTTCATTCTCTTCATGTTACATATTCACCAAAAAATTCCTCCCACACTCAAGAAGATCATGCAACTATATTGGTTAAACGGATCTAACCCCTCCAACAAGAGGTTCATAACATACTTCAACAAGCTAAGCAGGACAACTTCTTCAGTAAGGCAAGCAACTCACCAAGGTTCAGATTCGACAAAATCTTCCTTGGGAAATTGAAGCAATGGAGACCATTGCTTCCTAAGAGGGGAATAATGATCCAAGAAGAAATTGGTGTCTACCCACCTATTCCAATGGCTCAAAATAGGGGTTTCCACCGTGGCAGTTGGTTTACAGTTTTTCGAGTCCTAAATTTCCAGGGTCATTTTGAGGCCCTAAACAAAGTTTTTAGGACATGCCACAACCACATTGTAGGATTTACCCAAAGTGTGATGGAAGCATGTGTATTCCTCAAATAGAACTTTCCGATGAGCTATCATGCACCCCAAATAGAGATCGTATGCAAAAATTACACCCTTGGGAAGTTAACGTATCAACTACCCCCATCAGGGCTCGCAAACCTTTTGGCGTTTCATATTCTGGGGTTAGGATTTTGGATTTTATTTATGTTAAAAAGGTCTTTGGAGCTTCATTGTAAACATCATCATCTTCTTGTGAATGAGTGTAGCCATCACATATATTCTCAGAGATAAGCTGCCACCATTCCAACGAGTTCATTCATTATGTATTTTACAGTCTCTGTACATTTATGTCATTAATAAAAATTGTGCATAATTGTATCTCTGTGTTTCTGGAAATATATTTGTGTATTTACTTATTATATTTCCACATTCATTTCATTCTCAACTTAATTCAGATAAATATGACACCTCCACATATATGGGTGGCCTAATAGAACATGACAAACTTCCAGTGGAGCAACATCACACAATACCTCATACTTGAAGGGATTGATGTTGTAGGATAGGGGACACTACTGGATGACATGAAGATATCAACCTTGGAAAATCCACCCAATGTTGTATGGCTATGGGTATAGTGTTGTTGGAAAATCAAACTACTTGATGACCTCTGTCGAGATTAGGCTCTTTTGGATTTTGCTAGGAACAATGAAATGCAGTGGGGTCCCCTTCGCCCACATCTTTGAATGGAAGGTGTGCTCCCCCTCCTCAGGATCCTCTGGTTCTTCTGGTAGGATTGTTGTGGTCATGATAGTAGCAGTGGGTTCTGCATAAATGATATGTCACCTTGTATTATTTTCTGAATCAGAGTCTGAGTCGGGGCTCGACTCTGTTTCTTTGAGCTAGACCACCAATGATTGTTTTGAGTGACATTCATCGGTGTTGTGCCAAGGGATTTTGTGGAAGTCGCACCACTTCCCACTGTCCTTCTTTATCTTCCCGTTACCCTTACTTTCCTATGGATTGGATTGGTGGTCTTGAGGTTGGTTATTCTGTGATTTAGGGATTCATTTATGATGCATACCCACTCTTCCTCCTGGGGCTTCTCAACCTCTCGGTCTAGGATCGTTCAAGAACTAGAGTCAGATTGACTCTTAGGGCCCTTGCTGGACCCCCAAATAAGTTTACACATGCCCCTTTATTCCTAAGGCACAGGTTCTTTGAAACCCACAGGCTCCTGCTAAGCCCCTTTTCCTTTTTAAAATTTAAAATACAGGCGCTAGCTCCTTTTGATAAACCCCCCCCTTTCTTCATATGACCATGGCTTATGACCCGGGGCTTAACCCAAAAAGCGCTAAGCCTTCGGGATTCAGAGCTTTTAACACCAAAATCTACTCTGATCTCCCGAAGTGTTCTGTCACCGAATTCATAGGATTTCTCCACATGCCCCCCCTCCAAATCAACGACCAAGATGAGTTCCTGTCTCTGGGGCTTCAGAAAACTTCTTGTCAACGCTCCCCTTCCGTCTTTCTTCCGAAGTTCCTTTTCTTCGGACTGTGAGATCTGTTGACACCTGTCCCTTCTGTTTGGATGACTTAGATCTACTTCTAATCCCAACTCTTCAGGAGTTTTCACACAACAAAACCCTCCTTTCCTCCAGAGTGGCTATCCTCCGAAGTGAGGGTTCGTCTACCACGTGTCCACAATATGAAAGACCCATATCTCTTTGACCTACTAGAATTTGGTGATTCTGATTCCTCCACACTCCAAACCTTCTGAATGAATGAATTTTGAAGGACTTCTAAGGTTAAACCTTGCGCAACTCCTCCAGATCCAATGATTGTCGATATCTTCTCCCAGATCTGATGGCTAGGATATATTGTTATCCCCCGTGTACCTTCTGCTGATTTGACGACTCCTATAGCTCACGCCTAGATTTGACGGCTTAGATCTAATTTCCTCTCGTGCTCTCCTTCTCTTTCCTGGACATAGATCTAACAATCCATATTTCTCCTAGCAGCTCATCTAATGGCACCTGTAGCTTCTCCCGCTGCACTATGTGTTTTCCTTCGAAATGAAGGATTTCTTTAATAATTTCTCAAAGGATGGGGCCTTTGATTGTCTCTTGCAGGCCCGATAAATTGGGTCCCCTACTTGTGCTTATGGGAAACTCTATCCCTCTTGAGCTTGAACTCTTTAAAAATCAAAGGGGCTCGACCCTTTCAACTTTCCTCTACAAGTACAAATGACTTGGCTTCTGTTTGCACTATTGAAAGCACTATTTCTCCTGAGCTTTATCTCGCTCGAACCTAAAGCGGTTTAGGCCTCCTATCTGACTAGAAAAATTATGATGCCCTCCTGGAACTCCATGCTCATCCTCCTGAGCATATGAACTTGGAATAATTTCACCCCTGCGTGCACTCCTTGTGCTTTTTTTTTTCACCAATTGAACCTATAAAGGTCCTTGGCCTCTACACACCTTGCAGAGTTTCTGTGAAAACTTGCACTGCTCGAAGCACACCTTGCTAAGGCTTCCTTCAGAGTGTTAAACAACTCTATTTCACTTTATCTTCAACTACTCAAACCTCAAAGGTCTCAGTCCCTTTTCTCCTTAAAGGGATTCTTGTGCACTCCTTGCACCTGCTCAAAGTACTCCATGCTGATCTTACAAAGTATTCAGTAACTCTGGCTGCACTTTCTCTATACATGATTTCCTTTAGAGTGTTCAGTAACTCTGAGGCTCCTTCTGAGTTTGTAATTGTTTTGATGTTCCCTCTTGGCACGTTCTTTCTGAACTCAAAATTGAATTCAAAAAACACACTCCTTGCGTTGGCTATAGAGGTATCTATACCCTGTCGTGCACTCCTTGTACCAGCCTAAAGAACCCAGAATTCTTAGAAAACTCACAAAGATAGAAAAGTATATATTCTTCTTGCAGATTGAAACCTATTTATACATCTACGACATTCACATAAACATAGTAAAAATACATTCAGAAGAAAACAAAGAACTGATATAAAAACACATAGAACCTTATATGCAGAAATAACTGCTCTTTTCATTAATTTATGAATATCTGTATAGTGTTTACAAGATTAGACAACAGTAAAGTATTTCACCTTTCCTCTCTTGAGCTATGTCAACTCGCTCAGACACACTTGACTAATCTAACTCTAATGAATTCCGATACAAGATATTTTTTCAAAGGAGGGGCTCCTTGAGCCTTCCCTCCAACTACACTAGTGGTGTCCAATCACCATTACAACGCCTATCTACTGAGGCTAATTACATTGAATGTTCATGTACATTCTCATATCTGAGGCACTACTCAAGATCTGTCCAAATTGAGCCTTAATAAAGGAAATTACACTCATCCTGCACAAAGGCCAATTTGGCTTTACTCCAGCCTTACAACATTAAATTTTAAAATTTATTACTTTGAGATTTAAAATACAAGGGTAAAATGTGAGGGATGGTGCTTCTCTTTCCTTCTTGAACGTGCATTGATGTGTTGGGTTTCTAGCGCATGATGAGGTGGAAATATTCTCCAACATCATACTCCACTGCTAGGAAAATCATGAGCTCCTTCTCATGAGCTCCTCTACTCCACTGAAATCCCCCTGGATCCCAAGTCTTTATGTGAAGTTTTCCACCTACTCCTTTCCTTTGATGTTGTTGTTGTTGTCTTGCTTCTCTTGCAGGTTCTCCTCTGTTCAACTTCCATTTGTTGCTAACTACTTCCTCTACTGATCTCAACATCAACTCTCTGATCTCCTAGATCACCTCATCCAGTTGGCTCATGCATTGGATCTTCTTTTGCATCCTATTATGCTTTATCTCCTTCTCATCACACACCTCAATGTGCAGATCAATCTAATATCCCATGCTATCTTCATCTTCTATGGCATGATTTTTACACTCTGCAGACTCCAATTCTACAACCTCATTACTGAGTTGCTGCTCAACTACCTTCTCTGACAGTGTAACTTCTACCAGTTCCTCTACCTTGTGCTGGTACAAGTCCAACTTTATCGATTTGCTCCTGAGGCTGGAATTTTTCTTTACTCTAGATGAATGTCTCCTTGGGGCAGTTGTATTCTTTGCATGGATGGAATAGCCAATCATCTAACATCCTCAATTTCATCTCCCATTGAGTGAGAATCTGACTAGTATGCTCCTCTTCCTTCATCTCCTCTTGGGAATATGTCAATTTTTGCACCATCTCCTCCTCCATGACAGTTTTGATTGGCTATCCTTCCTATTTTGTACTCTCAACACATGCTCTGGCCTCAACTTGGATTCTTGGTAGGAATATTTGAACTCCCCCAATGATCATAATGCATTTCTGATTCTCCTCCTATGTCAACAACATTGGCTGATCTGAAACCCTTGTTGAGTTCATGAGTCTCTTAGATAATCTCATTTTATCTCCCTTGCCCACCTGGAAATCTGGGATTTCACCTCTGTCCTCATGGAAGTTTATGATATCTACAACATATCTCTCTTCATTTCCCACCTGGAAATTTGAATTTTCACTTTTTCCCTCCTAGCGTCTCATGAGATCTCTAGCTAATCTCTTCTCCTCCTCATCACCGAGGTTCTCTCCAACTTATGGCTTGCAAATGAAAACTTGCTCCTCCATTTCACTGAGGGTTTCAACCTACCTCAATCACCTCCTCAGTACCTATTGTTGTCTCTTGGCCAACAACTGTTGGACTGACCACTTATCTCTCCTCTTCAAGGGTCACTCATACCTTCGACCCCTTGTGTTTCCCGTTGCATCTTCAACATCAACTTCTCCATTTCTTCCCAGGTCTCCTTGAGCTCTTTATCCATTTGCTGGTGGTCTTGTCCTTGACCACGCCTATGGCCTTCAATATCCATCTTTCACCTCTGCCTCCAAGAACGCAACTGGTTCTTCTGGCTCAACCCACCTAGTTTTCTTCTTTACCCGCTCTTCAACTTAGAGTGCTATCAGTTTCCTCCTACAACCCTCCTGGATGTCAAATGTCTGTTGCACAACTTGCAACAATATTCACAGAGAATCACGCCCTACTTTCTTCCCCTTTGCCTGCTGTCTATAGGCTAAAATTAGGCTTTGGTACGACTTGATGGTATCAGACTAAAACCCTATTTCACACATAGAAAAATTCGTGGCTTTGGTACCACTTGATGGTATTAGAAAAATATTTTTTCGGGATATGATACCACTTGATACAGACCCCCTCTTCCTCCCGGGGTTGCTCGACCTCTCGGTCTAGGACTATTCAAGAAATGGAGTCATATTGACTCTTAGGGCCCCTACTGGACCCCCAAACAAGTTTACATGGGCCCCTTTCTTCCTAAGGCACAGGTTCTGTGAAACCCATGGGGTCCTGTTAATCCCATATTTCTTTTTAAAATTTGAAATACAAGTGCTAGCTACTTTTTCTAAGGCCCCCCCTTTCTTCATATGACCACAGGCTATGACCCGAGGCTTAACCCAAAAAGCGCTAAGCCTTCAAGATTCAGAGATTTTAACACCAAAAGCTACTCCAATCTCCCAAAGTGTTTTGTCACCGAATTCATGGGATTGCTCCACATGCCCCCCACCTCCAAATCAACGGTAAGGATGCGTTCCTGCCTCTGGGGCTTCAGACGATTTTCAGTCAATGCTCCCCTTCCCTCTTTCTTCTGGAGTTCCTTTTCTCCAGACTGTGATATATTTTGACACCTGTCCCTTCCATTTGGACAACTTAGATCTACTCCGGCTCCCGGATCTTCCATAGTTTTCACCCAACACAACCCTCCTTTCCTCCGGAGTGGCTATCCTCATAAGTGAGGAATTGTCTACCATGTGTACACAAGATGGATGACCCAGATCTCTTCGGACTACTGGACTTCAATGAAGTTGATTCCTCCACACTCCATACCTTCCGAATGCACAAATTCCAAAGGACTTCCAAAGTTAAACCTTGTGAAACTCCTCTAGATCCGACGAATGTCAGTATCTGCTCCCAGATTTGATGTCTAGGATCTATTTTTATCCCCCATGTACCTTCTGCTGATATGAAGACTCCTTTAGCTCATTCATAGATCTGATGGATTATATCTAATTTCCTCTCATGCTCTCCTTCGCTTGCCTGGACGTAGATATAACGGTCCAGATTTCTCCTGGTGGATGATCTAACGATGCTTGTAGCTTCTCCTACTGCACTATGCATTTTCCTTCGAAATGAAGGATTTCTTTAATAATTTTTCAAAGGATGGGGCCTTTGATTGTCTCCTATGGGCCTGATAACTTGGGTCCCTAACTTGCGATTCTGGGAAACGCTATCCCTCCTGAGCTTGAATGCTTTAAAACTCAAAGGGTCTCGTCCCTTTGAACTTTCCTCTGCAAGTCCAAATGACTTGGATTATGTCTACGTTGTTGAAAACACCATTTCTCCTGAGCTTTATCTCACTCGAACCTAAAGAGGCTCAGGCCTCCTTCCTGGTTAGAAAAATTCTGAAGCCCTCCTGGAACTCCACACTCGTACTCTTAAGCTTATGAACTTGGAATAAGTTCACCCCTGCGAGCACTCCTTGCACTTTTTTTTTTCACTAATTGAACCTGTAAAGGTCCTTGGCCTATGCACACCTTGCAGAGTTTCTATGCACACTTGCACTGCTCGAAGCACACCTTGCTGAGCCTTCCTTCAAAGTGTTCAAAAAATCTGTTTCACCTGAGATTCAACTGCTCAAACCTCAAAGGTCTCAGTCCCTTTTCTCCTCAAATGGATTCTCGTGAACTCCTTGCACCTGCTCAAAGAACTCCCTGCTGATCTTATAGAGTATTGAGTAACTTTGGCTGTGCTTTCTCTGCACATGATTTCCTCTAGAGTGTTCAATAAATATGAGTCTCCTTCTAAGTTTGTGATTGTTCTGGTGTGCCCTCCTAGCACATTCTTTCTGAACTGAAAACCTAATTCAAAACACACACTCCTTGCGTTAACTACAAAGGTATCTATACCCTATCGTGCACTCCTTGCAATAGCCTAAAGAAATCAGAATTCTTAGCAAACTCACAAAGATAGATAATTCTATCTTCTTCCTACAGATTGAAACCTATTCATACATCTACAACATTCACATAAACACAGTAAAAACACATTTAGAAGAAAACACATAACTCATATAAAAACACACAGAGCCTTATATGCAGGAAAAAATGCTCTTTTCATTAATTTATGAATGTCTATACAATGTTTAGAAGCTGAGACTGCAACAAAGTCTTTCTCCTTTTCTCTCTTGAGCTCTCTCAACTCGATCATCTACACTCGACTAATATAACTCTAATGAATTTTGATACAAGAGTTTTTTCCAAAGGAGGGGCTCCTCGAGCCTTCCCTCCAACTACACTAGTGGTGTCTAATCACCATTACACCGCCTATCTACTAAGGCTAATTACATTGAATGTTCATGTACATTCTCAGATCTGAGGCACTTCTCAAGATCTATCCAACTCGAGCCTTAATAAAGGAAATTACACTCAGCCTGCACAAAGGCCAATTTGGCTTTACTCCAACCTTACAGCATTAAATTTTAAAATTTATTACATTGAGATTTAAAATACAACGAAAAAATGAGAGGGCTGGCGCCTCTCTTTCCTTATTGAATGCGCATTGATGTGATGGGTTGCATTGAATGCGCATTGTGTGGTAGTTTGGTCACACTTTGGATTGATATGGATATGAGTAATATGCCACAACTTTTATTCATCAATTTATTTAAGAAGGTTTTGAAAATTTCAATTTACACTTGTGACATTGTCAATAGTTATTAATACTTAGATCTATCCACTTATACTTTGAAAATGGAACCTAACTAGTTCAATTACAGAAGTGATATAGTTTATGAAGTAACAATGACACCAGAAAGTAACAATGACACCTAAGTAGTCCAATTATAGAATCAATATAACTTATGAAGGGTGTTTTGATTGATCTATAAGTCTAGCCATCAATAACTTCAAGTCTCATTGTTGTTTATGAGACATTGACTAATGCCCCGACCACATTCATGCAGATAATGGATGATATATTACTACCATTCACAAACTCCTTTGTGTTTGTATATTTGGATGACATCCTCNCAGAATACATAAAAACCCCAAATTTGACTATTAGAACTCTGCAAATGGATCTTGTCTCATCTAGCAATGACCTCTTCTACATGTGGCCTCCAAGCTTCCCTGAGCTTCAATGGAGCAAAAACACCTGTAGAACTCCTCCAATGGATCTGAAACCTATCCCAATGTGTTCAAAGCACAATAATCAATCAAAAATGACCATTCAGTCTCAGAAAATGGACATGGGCTCATCTGAGCAATGCCTCAAACAATGAGGGCTTCAATGGTCCCTGGAGCTTCCTCAAGCTTCAATGGTTAAAAAAAATGCATTATAAGTCTCCAAATGCCTATGAAAACATCACCAATGGACTTAGAACATCCAAAAACCCCTAGCTGGGCTTTTACAGCACCTGATTTGGTCAAAAACTCCAAAAGTTATGGCCTCTGCCATTTTTCCCCTTCAAGCTCTGTTTACCTGTTCGCCATTCTGCACCTGTGGGTGAATGACCTTGGCTTCTGAGCGTTTTCGGTCACAAAACCCAGCACCCACACGCGTCCCGCAAAACATGCCAAATTGTCAAACAGTTACCCAGAATAAAGCCCCCAAGAACAGAGGTGTTGGGCGCATGGAGCCATGTGGCCACATCCCGCGCACAAAAGGTGCTAACTATTTCTAGGTTTAATCTCGGAGTGACAAGTGGCGGGTAATATGTGTGTGTGACCGTTTTCATATAAAAAAACCCAACTTACAAACGTGCGCACGTATAAAATGTTGGGCACATACTTGGTGTATAAACCATGGGGTTAAACCATATAATGAAACAAATTCCGTGCAATATAAACCAAACCACAATATAATTTCCCGCGCGCACCATACCACAATGGTGTAGGTCGTATGGTATAATGTTTGAACCATAGTTTCAAACCCGCGCAACAAATGTTTACAACCGGGCATATGGTAATTTGAACCTTTGGTTAAATGAAATACTCCGCACGATTTTATAAACAGATACAATGTTACCATACCCCCGCGCGGTTATATAAATGGTTACATGTTACAATACTCCCGCACGGTTATATAAATGGTTACATGTTACAATACTTCCCCACGCGCCGTTTGCATAATTATTGGTCATATCGCATACCATGGAACCAGGGTCGGGGCTAAGCCCTGGCCCGACCCCCCACCGTGCACCACTATTATTCAATTCATATAAACATTTTGCCATATCCTATATAAAATCCAACTCGTGCCGCGTTGGTGGCTTGACCTTTGTTAAAACTTTGGAATGGAGGGGAAGGTCCGAGGGTCGAACCCCGCGGCCTCCATATAATTTTAATTAAACCAAATGTTTAAACCAATCAACCAGTAAATGGGTGACACGTGGCAGCCCTTCATTGGGCTACGTGGCACTTTTCCATTCAATCATAGAATGCCATGTGGCATTATCCTATTTGACCACCATCATCCAACCAGAACTTGCCACGTCATCTGCCCCGGGTGTACCATCATGCCACGTCAGCTGCCTCGGGTGTACCATCATGCCACATCATCTGTACGGCTGCCACGTCAGCTGTACGGCCTGCCCAATCATCATCCTTTTTTTTTCCCTGTTTGGCAATTCGAACAGATCGCGATAACTTTCGCTCCCGACGTCCGTTTGAGACGAAACGAGTTGTGTTGGGTTTTTGATGACGAGGGCTACAAACCCATTTGTTTTGAGGCAATTCCGAGAACTTTGATTTTTGAGGTAAAATTTGACTCCTGGTCCAGATTCTGATCAAAGGGCCAAGTACGAGAAATGTCAAAAGACATCACTCTGGGAAGTTTCAAATCCCATCAAAAATCACCAAAAGTATGGGCTAGCAGTCAACAACACTAGGAAAAGTTTTTCAAGGAAAAGGCATAGGAAT
>JZKD02S1858239.1:0-13899 GCA_000966675.3 Picea glauca
GAGAAACTGACAAGTGTAACTTTCTTCATGAAAATAATCTTAAAGAAGAGCTAGATCTTCTATCACCATGTCATTATCATGTCATCATCTTGATAACCAAAAATGAGGATAACAACAAGCTCCTTGTATCTCATACTTTTTGCAAGATAAGTCCAGTGTACAGGGAATAGAGTCACATATGGAGAATACTAAAGAAACTTTGACAATTATTAAGGAAAACCTTCAAATGGCGCAAAACAGGATGAAACACCAAGCAGATCAACATCAAAGTGAAAGACAATTTGAGGAGGGTGATTGGGTATTTTTCAGACTACAACCTTATAAGAAATCCACACTCAAGCAAAAGAAGAATAAGAAATTAGCTCCAAAATTGTATGGATCCTACAAGATTATTCACAATATTGGACAAGTGGTGTATGAGTTAAATTTTCATTCTTCTCGCATTCATAAGGTTTTCCATGTATCTTTCCTAAAAAAGGTTTTGGGACAAATTATGCCAATGCAAATAGAACTTCCAGAATTAGATGAAGAAGGGAAGTTGATTCTTGAACTAGAAAAGGTTATAGATCATTTTTCTCTATATTTTCATAATAGAACCATTATGGAGTACCTAATAAAGTGGAAGAATGTGCCTCTATAAGAATCTACATGGGAAAATGAGTAGTTCGTGAAGAAACACCCTCAATTACAAGCTTTGAAGGAAAAACTTTTTTAAAGAGGGGGCTATGTTAAGGATCTAATAAGCCTTCATTATTAGTTTATTTGTTATATTAGTAGGTCGACTAGAACCTTTCATTGTACCCTTTCATTATAAGTGTACTCTTTGTCTCATATCTATATATATATATATATATATACCAAGGAGACGTAATCTTAATATCATCACATTTTGTCTTGTGAATTGGATATATTATAAAAGGAGGTTTCCCCATCGAAGTGGATTGTATTCATTGAATTTATATCATTTTCAAGGTGCTTGGTTCATAATACTTTCCTTAGACTCACATATCTAACTCAAGCATGTGAGATCAAGAGAGAACAAGTACAAGTGACAAGTACAGGATTGATGAAATAACTCTCTCCTTCCTATATTTACATGATAAATGAGGGAGGCCTACAATCATAAAGTAGATCAAGTCCACAACAAGAAACCTATTAAATTGGCCCATCTTCGAAGCACTCCAACTCCAAGTAACATGTGTCAAGATCCAAGATGAGACATCCAACAATCAAGGCTCCAAGGTTGAACTCTCTTCGGGAAGGTTCCAACGCTCCACCTCCACAAACCTCCAAAGATCCAATGCTCCCTCCTAAGTCATGTGTACTTTCGGGTCCACCCCACCTACATGATCACTACTCAACTCAAGTGTCCTCAACTCAACTACAAGCCTTCATGTAAGCAACCAAGTGTACCCATTCCATCTAGGTTTTAACGCCATCCTCCAGGGTGCCCAATTCTCCTTCTACAAGGAAATCCATCCTCTAAGAAATACATTCACTCACCATGTGTGCATCTTCAAGAATGTCATCATGTTGTCTAGGTCTCCAACACTCCAAGGAATATTGCAACACAAGCATCCAGACAAGGCCTGGAAATCAATGAGTGAGTTGCCTCCCATTTGTATTTCCATGGAACAACCAAGGCTCATATATACACCACGCACTCCACATCACATGAAACACCCACAAGCATAGTGTAAACACTTTTGGAGTAACATGAAAGCTAACACTCCATCTTTACGAGGAAATTGTTTTCACCAACCCTAGTATGCTCCCTCTGTAACTCAACCAAACCTATTGTCTCCAAATTTAAACTTGTTGCAGTCACATAATCAATCATTGGCTCCTGGAAAGGATCTATCACCCAACCATAAGACTCCACCAAAGCACCTCACCTCACCTCCACAAAGTAACTGGAAGTCTCACAACTGGAATAAGTCAATGCAACATGGTTAGCATATCTCCTAGGAAGTATACTCACCCTTACTAAATATCTGGGCACTTCTACATGCTCTTGCACATTTTGTAATGTCTAGGCAAGCCATCTTGGCTTCCTACATATTGGAGTAGAAAGCGAGGGCATATACACACCCAATCATCCACCCTTGAATCTAACTATCTCTAACTTTTGAATTAGCCTATGGAACACCAATTGCCACACTCCTTTCAATCTCTGAAACAAATACATGTGAAATAAAGGACCTCACATCCTAATTAAGATTCGCATATTGGCTCACCATAGTCATCCGCTCTGCTGGAATATCGATCTTGTAGGCTATGGAAGTCTCATTGTATCCAATAACACAACATATTGAACCTCTGAAGAACATGGACCACCTATGAATCTAAAGGAACATAACCATGGACTAACAATAACCTATCAAACTCCAACATCCTCCATATCAACTTCATGGGCCAACATCTTCAAACACCACATCATGAGTTGTTCAAGACATACTACAAAGATAATCACATCTTCGTACAAGACCAAGACAAGTGGATTAGATCTATTAAAATCACAAAGATGGACCACTTCACAAATCCCATCCATCCTAAAATACCAATCTTGTGGTACAAATAACAACCCACCCAAGGTTGTCAACAACCTATAATCAAGGGTGTCTTACCCATGCATCTCAAAACCTCTAGGAACTGAAGCATCAACCTCAGCAAGGTCACCTCCCTATTTGTAAAATAATCTTGAAGAATGAGTAACATCAAGGTCAACACCCTCTTCCAAAGAGATTCCAACAAAATTAATGTCCTTGTACTATGCAACACTCCCATCATTTGCAAGCTTGAAATCAATCATTGATTCCACAATAGGTTTTGAGGGTCTTATCTCCGTGGCATCCTACCATACCTTGTTCTATGGGCCTTCTCAAGACTAGAAGGCTCATCTAGTGTCTTGATGGAATGTACAAGTGTCATAGGATCAACAAGCAACCTATAAAGGCCATCATTTAGTACACCTCTAGACAAAGTCCTTGAACTTTCTATACTACAATCATTGATAATACAATGTTGTCATTCAAATGTAACTCTACATTGATGATCTACGATACAAAAAATTGAAAGAATATTTTTCTTCAAACCAATAACAAATAGATCATTCAACTCATGACCATCACCTGATGGCATCTGAAAGAAAATGGAGCCCAATCCTTTCACAATATATGTAGCATCATCACCCAACTCCACACACATACCTCCTTCTTGCTCCCAAAGCCTGTTGAAGATGTCATGTGATAAGTCATATGTTATGATGCCCTATTATCCTCATACCATCCAAAAATTAACATTGTGTTAGAGAACAAACAAGATACCATGGAGAAGGCGGTCTCAAACTGGGATGATCTTTCATCCACTCTTGCTATAGTACAAGTTGTAACCTATTGAGGCTCCTTTGACATTTTTGCTACATTTGATGCACTAAAATCTTGTTTCTTGAAACCAACTTTTTGCATTTCATATGGAATGCTTTGATAAAATTACATTGAATTGTATATTTTTCAATGGATGTGCAATTTCTTCCTTTCTATAAGAAACATGTTAGTGTTGTACCTAATCACCAAATAGAGGAAAATAATTAATTAAAATAACATAAATAAACATAAATTAAAAATGATAAAGATTGAAGTATGCGTCCATATCTATTATTTTATAAATCTTACATGAAACTGAAAACAAATCCAAAACTCAATCTCCTTCACTTGAAAAATGTGTTTATAAAATAATTAATTAGTGATTGTGGCTTTTCATAAATGTTTACAATCTCTCCATTCAAAAATTTGTCCTCGTATGTTAGCTTTCTAACCACAACATTATAAGTCAATAATTGAACATGTTTGTCTCCAACTTTTTCATTGATAAGAACACGATCATAAGTATCTTTTGCCTAACATGCAAACTATATGCTTTCAATATCACTCATAAACGGATCATTGTTGGTGCTACAAATATTAGGTTTCTTCCTACAATATAAATAAATAGGAATTCAATTAATGTGTAAAAGATTAAAATTGATTTTAACATTAAACTTTAAATATCTTACCAATAAAATTGTTTCATTGAATTTGTTTTACCCTTGAAGGTTGATATAATAATCATGCTTATGTGTTTGAATGAAAATCTCCAAATTGGTGATGTTGTGACATTTACGAATCTCGTAACCACTTTATTGAATGCTTGGTAAGTATAATGTTCATAATCCTAACCAATGTCTGGATATAGTAACCATAAAGAATCCTTGCAATAACTAAGAAGTACTCCCTTTTAGGAACAAGATTTGCAACAGTTTCTTAGTCATCTAATATTACTTGATATTGCACAATGTCGAGCCCATTCCAAATATATTGATGAAGGGTATTATCAAGTTAAATACTTTCAAGACATTGCCTGCTTTGCCCATTCAAACTTGGCTCTTTAAATTTAACTTTTAAAAATCTATAATATTCCATATATTTTCCTCTTTAATATCTTTTTTATGAAAAAGACAAATATACATATCTATAAATAATAAAATATAATTAAATCAAACTAAAAATAAATAAAATAAATATAAGAAATCAACTTAATCTTTTTCAATGCAACAAAAAATTGCCCCAAGGTTGTTGTAAAGCTTGAGCTTAGATAATTGTGTCTAACATCATCCTGACTCTTTTCATTCAACAATGTAACTATTTTCTCTTGTATTTCGTAGAAACCTTATGATTATATAAATACAATAGATAATGATATATATAACAAAATATTTAACACATTAATACATTAAATTGAAAAATATATAAGCCTAGCCTAAATAAAAGTAAGTCTTTTCCTTGTATAAACATATTCCTCTTTCAATTGGATTGAAAATACATGTTAAGCCTTTTCATCACGGGTTCTTGGGAGAACCAACGAGAGTTTGTTGGGATGAATGCTACTCGGTCGGAGCCTCGAGTATTGCTCTTGAATGGGGGTTTGGGGGCCCACCCACCATTGTATTTACGTAGGTCTACATGGTCAATACTAGGGCCGCAACATGCACGATTTGGGGATTGGAAAGGGGAATAACACTAAAATGGTTCCTAGGATATTAATCTGAATCAACAAACTTGCTTCTCAAATTCATTAGCCATGTCTTCCATTGATAATTTGTCTAACCTTACATGTGATAATATAGTCACGACAAGTGTTTCATCCTTCACTCTGTTGGTCTCCAAGGTGTTATAGTAATGTCTTCTATTGGTCTCCAAAGTGTTATAGTAATGTCTTCTAGTAAATTTTTTTTTCTATACCTATCTTACCATACTACAAAGGCTCTAAACCTTTTAACCTTTTGATTTTAAAATCCCAATAGAAAACAATTATTTGTGGCACTGAATGCATCACTTTCTTTATAGTTTTTTTTTTCATACTTTCCTCATCAATTATGTAGCATATTTCCATACAAGATTGTTTTCAAAAATATGGATCAACCTTCGATCTATATGCATCACATATTTTTTTAAATTCATTATGGATAAATCTAACTCTTTAATTGAATGTCACAAACATTATATATTAAATATTTGTATTACAACCATGTAAATAGCTTTGCTTGTGTGTCTATTAAACCACTATACATGATACTTTTGACTATTTCAAAAAGAGGGTTATTAGGATAATATTGCATCAATTATCTTCTAGCCTCTACAAGATGTTTTCCCTCAATAACATAATAGTTATATTGAAAACATTTTAATCGATCAAATGCATATCAACTAGGAACATTCATTGGGTCAATAAGAATCACGTAGTCAACAACATGTGCATATGGATTCTATCATATCAACATTTTCATGTTGTGAATATGCAAGTGGTGTGGCTTTCTAATTTAATATATCTCTTTGTCTTTTATGGGTTTGTAACAGTATTTCACATTCAATTGAAATATATGGCCATTGTCAACCAAGTTGTTCATCCTCAATCGATCTCAAATGGTGTTTCGCGTTGCCTTGTTAACGTTATCCTCTAGATCGACACCTAAAATTATGATTTCCCTACTACTGGACCAAAATTTTCATTGTTATGAGTTAGAGCTAACCATGGGTTCTTCATGAAGATCAACAACATTAGATCTCCTCCTTTTATGAATGACAAGAGTTTCATCTAAATAAACAATATCTTCATCATCATTAGGAATGGAAGCATTCTCAATTATGCTTATTTTCTATGACTTTTATTTCTTCTTCTTTTGAATTGGAGTGGAAACCTCATTGGCACTAATGTCAGCATCATTTTCAATTCGGGTTGCTAAAAGTATAACAATAGCATTTCTAATCTTATTATACTATTGGTTTTTCTTTCTATTCTATTAGTTATCTCTCTCTACCCCTTTAATTTGAACTTCCAGTACTCCTTGTTTCGTTTTCCTTACTTTTTGTGCCTTGTCAATGTGAAAGGAACCAATGAAATCCATAATACTCTCCTCCATAAAATAAATCCCTTATAACGTACTTAAAAATGACATAGAAATAAAATAGGCACTAATAAGAATATATAAAAACCTAAATAAGAATAAACAAACATTTTATTTTATTTTGTAAATAAAAGATTGATATTACCTCAAAAGTCTAAAAACCATACAAATGTTGAAGGACCTGGCATCTATCCTGCCAAAAATGGAAACCAAAAATAGACCCAGGTCCAGATAAAATATGTACATAATTGTTCTGTTTTCAGAAGCGGAAATGATCAAGTAGCCTAATATATTACAAAATTGGCCTAAAGGCTTGTAGAGTTTAGTGTCTATCATAATAAGAAAAAGTAAAATATGAAACTAAAGAACTTCATACACCAGAAGCATTGTTTCTCCCATCGCCTAGAGGAGGTTGTGGCCAAGATGGAGTGATGATGAAGGGTTGGCAGTAGGTGGGGAAACATCACTTGATAGGATCATCTGAAAGAGAATCAAAGAGCGCATCCAGCCTGCGACTGAGGATTTCCTGATGAAAGAGTTGGTCAACTCTGTCCTGATGCATATCTGAGATGAGTTGAATTTTCTCTGCTGAGAATTCACACAGGGGTGTCGCGTTAGGTTTCAAAGGATCTTCTGGTGTGCTTAAGGTGTCCTGGAAGGTGTCATAAGGAGCTACTTATTCAATGGACTTGGGCTCTACCTCTTCAATAACAAGGGAACCTCATTTCTCTTCCGACAACTGGATTGAAGGAAGATCACCCTCTGGAGCTAAAGTGACAGGAAAACTTGAAGTATTCAGCTGAAGTGACTGGAAAACTCGGAGTATTCATCAATGGTTCAATAGTAACCTGGGGAAGAGCAGGCGGGAATTCCTCCTCAACTAGAACTAGACCCAAATATCCGTCTTCCCGATCATGAGCGATGGGAGGTAATTCAGCTGAGGGCGAAGAAAGAGTAGAAGGCAAGTTAAGGGTGAGTTGGGCACTAAGCGGAGAGAGAGAAGGACGGTGACAGTAAGATAAATAACAGTAGTAGTTTGGGCCACGCTTGGGCTTGCCACACTCCTTAGGCATGACTGCAAGGAGAATTCTTGAGAGCCAGAGGGAGGGGAGCAAGCGAATCGGGAGGCGAGAAAATAGGAGAGAAACCAGGGAAGGAGCATGACCATCAAAAAGGTCGAAAATAAGATGCAGGAAGTAAACCACAGGAAAAGGTGCGGAGGTATTACCTATCCAATCCAGATAAATCGACATTAAACCTGAATTGACAACAATCATCTCCATGGTACCTGGGTAGATGAAATTCACCACTAGCTCGAGCCAAGACATTAATTTTCTATGCGGTCCAGACTTGCACTGAAGGACGTTGTGTTAATGTCATGTATTGAAGAGAGAAGTATGAGGTTGGAGGCGGTAGTCTGCATTTCATTCATTAATAGCATGTGTGACATGTGGCACCCCATCCGAGGAGGAGCAATCTAGTTGATCTAGATCAAAGCATTGTTTTAGCAAAGAAGGGGCAGGGAGGAGGTTGGCATCTATGGAGATGTCTTCTCCAGCTAAAGAAAGTCCCTCATTTGTTAATTTGTCAGCCAGTTTGTTCACTTCTCTACAGACATGGGAAGGGATCAGTGTAAGATTAGGACGTAGGAGGGAGTGGAAGACTTCAAGGGAGCTGAGAGGACACCAATTGGAGGATACTTTTGTTGGATCAGATCCATTCATAGTCTTAGTGGCCAAAGAGATTATTATTTGGGAGTCTCCTTCGATATCAAGTTGATTTAGACCCATATTAGAGGTTAATTGAATTCCTCTAATAAGACCCTAGAGTTCAGCAGAGTTGTTTGAATCCAAGCCCATATTTCCATCCATTATATGTCTGAGTTATCCATTGTTGTCCCTGATAACCACTCCAAACCCAATGGGACATGAGTTTTCCTTTGGAATAACCATCAAAATTCAACTTAAAGAATCCTTGTGGGAGACATTGCAATGTAGAGGAACTGTGTGTGGGAGGAGGGCGAGGAATGGGGTTGTGGATGGATTGATTAGGATCAATATTTATATGCCACTGAGAAAATATTATGCTTTCACTAGGATTGTAGGAGGGGTCTTCCTGAGACCACTATTGATATCTAATCGTTTCTTGAGTGCATTCAAAGATCTTAGACCAAATATAGGAGAGCGAAGATGACTTGGAATGGAAGACTTTCCTATTTCTCTCCTTCCATATTTTCCAAATGACGAAACTTGGTATCATCTACAAAATCTTGTTTAGAATTGGATTATGGAAGGTTGTTGATACCCAGTTCCCAATGGTGTGAATTATGTTCTCCCCTGCTCTCTTTTTTTCCTCATAATTTGTGTTACCCGGTCCCAAATCTTGGAACTGAAAGGACGTTGATTCAAGAGGTGCTCCATGGATTCTTCATGTTGCATACAGAGAGTATAGATTGAGGGCCCAATGAAACCTCTTTTTTGGATATTATCCCAAGTAATTATTTGGTTCATGACCGGGAGCCAAAGGAACGTGGAAATATTTGGCCAAAGTTACGATGTCCAAATAATATGCCAGATGTTTTCTTTGGGTTGAAGGTGAAACTGAGATTTTAGATTATAGGCTTCTTTAATTGTGAAGGAGCCAATAGGAGAATGGCCTCATTGTAAGATGTTTTTGCCCTCTCGAAAGCGCACCTTCCTCAAAGGGATTTCTTCTTTCCAAGGATTCTAGTCACAATCACATGATAAATTAAGATCGGTGTGAAGGACTTTCCAGGTTCTCCAGTGAGGAGGAAGGGGCTCATCCTTCCAAAGGTCTACAACTTTGAGAATGTTGTTGTTTGGCATTTGGGCATGAATGTGATGCAAGCTTTCCAAGGATTTTAGAGGAGGAAATTTTTGCCAAGAATCTAACCAGAATAGTGCTTCCAATCCACTTTGTAATTCCCAAAAATCATGATCATGGATGAGAGGACAATTTCACCATGTTGCATTCCACATGTTTGAACATGGAATTTGATCATTCATCCTGATGAGTTGAGCTTCATTGATGTGGGCAGAATATTTGTGCTTCCATAACCTCACCCATAGTTGTTTTGGATGCTTAAGACAACACCACTAAATATTGTCACCCATGACTTCATTCAACATGCACGGGTCGCAAAGACCAAGGCCCCCATTCAGCTTTGGTTTACAGAGTTTGTCCCAGTTGACCAAGGCCCATTTTTTCTCCAACTTGTGACCTTGCCAGAGAAAGTTTCTTTGTAGATTGTGAATGGTTTTAAGAACAGATTGAGGGCCATCCAGGGTAGAAAAAATATAAATAGGGATAGCTTGAAGGACATATTTAATGAGAACGAGGTGGCTAGCCAGGTTTAGCATCTGGAAGGTACAAGAATTCAATTGATTGGTTAAAGATTGAATGAGATAATACCAAGAGATATTTCTGACTGTTGAATATGTAAGGGGAATGCTAAGGTAATTGGATGGAAAGGAGCTCCAGGGAATGCTTAATAGTCAAGAGATATGAAGTTGAATGGCCAGAGGAGTATTGAAGAAAAAGAGCTGGGATTTGGTCAGATTGATACAAGTATCTGAGGCCTCACTAAAATCTGAAAGGATGGTCTTTAGTTTTAGAGCCTCTTGAGAAGTTGGGATTCTAATTAACATGGTATCATCCACAAATTGGTTATGGGATGCAGTCGGTTGAATTCCATGAAGGGGAAGGTTGTGGAGAGAATCGGTTGCGATAGAGGCTTTAATGTACCGGTCTAGTACCTCCACCATGATGACAAAGAGGAAGGGGGAAAGGGGATCACCTTGGTGTATTCCTCTAGAAGGGGAAAAATGCTTGGAGGGTATGCCATTGAAAAGAATGGGAAAAAAAGTTCAAGGAGGTGAGGTTGCGTATCCAGTTAACCCAATTAGTGTTGAAACCAAAATCCAAGAGAATAGATTGCATATATTTCTAGCAGAGGTAGTCAAAATCTTGTGAAAGATCAATTTTAATGCGTATACCTGGAGTTCTAGTGGATTTGATTCAATGAATCACCTCGTGTACCAATATGACATTGTCCATTATTTGGCATCCCTCGACATAACATGACTTCTCTTTAGAGATGATGAAGGGAAGAATAGGCTTGAGCCGAAGGATGATTACTTTAGTAATTATTTTTTAGATCACGTTGCACAAAGCGATAGGCCTAAATTGTTGTGTATGGGAAACCCTTTCCTCCTTGGAAATAAGAGTGAGAAAGGTGGCGTTGAGAGCCGATAGTACCTTTCCAGAAGTACGGGATTCCTCGACTAGTTTCCAGACCTCCTCCCTAACCATTGGCCAACAGTAATGGAAGAAATATGTTGTGAAGCCATCCGATCCTGGTGCTTTTCCCATTGGCATCTCCTTGATATCATGATCCACCTCCTCACTTGTGATGGGCCTCATGAGTGCTTCATTTTTCTCCTGGGTGATGAGAGTGGGAATGTCCCTAGTAATATTATTTATGGCTAGAGTTATGTCATGGACCTGTTCAGAAAGAATCTTCCTATAGTAGTTAACAAGTTATGTCTCCATCCCTTCGTGATCCATGATTGGTTTCCCTTGATCATTTTCTAATTTGGTGATGTGATTCACATATCTCTTGTGTATCATGGATCGGTGGAAGAATTTAGTATTTTTTTCTCCTTCCTTTAGCCATTGTACTTGTGATTTATGTCTCTAAAGGAGTTCCTCTTGCTTGTATCATTCCTCTAGTTGTTTTTTGAGAAGCTCCTCCTCAGCATGCAAAGAATCTGATTGGCCTTGAGAGATGAGCTCCTTTTGGATTTCCTCTAGGCGTTGTTCTAAAGATATTTGGACCTGAAATATGTTGCCAAAAACATTTTTGTTCCACTCTCAAAGATGTTGTTTAAATTTCCTTAGATTTTGTTGGAATATGTACATTAATGTGCCATGAGAGATTGTTGAATTGGTCCACCATGTGTTGGAGAGTTCCTAGAATTCCGGATGAGATAGCCAAAAAAATTCAAACCAGAAGGGCTTGAATTTGGGAGTACTAATAATGTCGATCCAAAGATGAATTGGCTAGTGATCTGAGCCAGACTTTGGGAGAATAGTTTCTTCAATTAGGGGGGCATCCAACATCAGGGTTTCCAATACGAGGAATAAGTCTAGCCGACATCCACCTGATGAGCACCAGAGCATCTGTTAGTCCATGTGAAGGTACCATTTCATGCTTCAATGTCTATTGAGTGAATATCTTCTATTGTGCTTTGGAAATTTTTATTGTCCTTGTCTGATATTCTGATGTCACCTCGTTTTTCCTCCACTATAAGAATAATGTTGAATACGTCGCCTATGATCCATTTTTTTATTTCCCACCAGGTTTCCAAGATCTGAAAGGCATTTCAAAAAATGGTCCTTTTCCTAAGTTTTATGGGGGCCATAAGCATTTGTTATTATCCCTACCTTGTTAGAACCAATGGCTCTATAATGAGCAGAAAGCGTCCAAGCAGTAGAAAAAAAATATTATAAGAGGACAGTCGCAGGGTTCCATAAAATGAAAATGCTCCTTACCGCCCCTCTGGATTCATTGTAAACAAAGATGATCTGCCACCAACAACTCTTAAAGACATCATCTGCAGTGTCCCATGCACATTTTGTTTCTTGTAGGAAGAGGATGTCTAGATCTTCTGCAATTATACAGTTTCAAAGATCCTTATGTTTAGTTCTTTTGTTTAGGCCTCTAATATTCCAAGAGATAATATTCATGATGATAGGGGAGGGGGGGGGAGAAGAAACCCTCAGTGATCCTTTGAATCTAGCCTAAGTTTATCATGAATCTTCTTACCTCTCAAATAAGTTGTTGCATTGATTTATTCCCTCGTCGTTTCCCTTCCCTTAGCGTTCTTCTGGGGTATTTTCTAGAATTTGATCCAATTTCCAGCCGAGATGTTATGTCGGTCGTAGAATCAATGTAGACTTTGTGTACCTTGCGAAGTTTCTCTATAGGGATTGATTAGTTCCTTCATGCTGTAGGCTTCCTCCAAATTTTCTAGGTCAATGTCAACTAGATCTCTTTCATCTAAATTCATGTATGTATCTCCCCCTCGTATGCAAGTTGTTCAGCGTACATTTGTGTAGTAGAGGTAGGTTGTGTAATATGTTCCAAAACTGGATCATGAATATGCTTGGTTTTAAATTTTGTGTTGCTTTGGTTATCATGTTGGTGAGGGTTTTCAACCTCTTGGGAGTCTGGAAGCTAATTTAAAATTTGAAAAGAGTTGTTGGTGGAGGGTTTTTTGTTTGGTCCTTGAATTTTTTTTCTAGGATTTGGTTTCTTCTGTTTTGAGACCTGGGTGAAACCATCTTTCTATTTATTGTTCTCATCCTCTGATGGTTGCACTGGAATATTTAGAGGACAATCTCTGAATAAATGACCATGATCATGGAATTTCCTAGAACAAAAGGGTATATGCTCACAGTCAATGGTTTGAGTCCATTCCTCATCTTGGTATTCAAGGGTTAAGGACCCCAATAGGGATTTGGAGACATTCATGTAGACACAAATACGAGGATAGGAGGTGTACCTTCTGTGAAGGGTAGCTTCTGAGGATTTTACATACCTACCCAAGGTATTGCCAATGCCCGTGAGGATTTCTTCCAGCCAAAATTCTTGAGGAAGGGAATAAAGGTGAATCCAAACGAATGCAAAGGATAAGTCCTCTTTTTCTATATTGAAGTGATCTATCCATAATATTAGATATAGTCATGCCAAGTTGAAAAAATACGGGTCATTTTCAAAGACTCGGTCTTTGTCCTCCAGATTGAAGAAAATGATTGTGAAGAAGCCTTTGGAGCTCAATTGAAGGTCATAATGACCTTTTGGGTTCCACCATGTTTTGATCCACTGCCTAAGTGTAAATTCTAACCTTGTACAATATCTACTGCAAACAGATATTCAGAAAAGGAACAGAAAAGATACAATGGAAAATACAAACATTACACAGATATTTTTCCCCTGGAAACCCAAACCGAGAAAACCAACACATTCTATATTATTCATCATGTTACAATGTTTACAATACAAAATACATATAGGAGCCAGCGGCATACAAAACCCTAACCCAATGACCTGGATTAGTCCAAAACCCTAATTCCTTAACCGGAAATAGAAAACCATCAGTAAAGAAACCATGTGCCGAAAAACCACCCAAATATAATGTGGTCCCGAGGTAGAAAAAATGCGGTCCCGATGCAGGAAAAAAAAATTATCGGGGGCGCTGCCTCGAACCCCCCCGCACGCTCAGCTCAAACACTACTACTCGTGCAAAAAATATAATAGATACCTGTTATCCTCATTTTTGGTTATCAAGATGATGACATGATAATGACATGGTGATAGAAGATCTAGCTCTTCTTTAAGATCATTTTCATGAAGAAAGTTACACTTGTCAGTT
>JZKD02S1858239.1:23406-37737 GCA_000966675.3 Picea glauca
TAAAATTTCAAAAAACAAAATTAAAATTAAAACTTTAAAAATAAATTAAAAATCAAAATTAAAAACATTAAAAATTTAAAATTTAAATAATAATAAAAAAATTTAAAAACATAACATTATGAGAAATTGTTGTTCCCTCCTTTGCATCTTATGGCCTCCCACTATTTCCCTCTCCCTCCCCTATGCACTACTTCTTAGGAGCCATGGGTTGTGAAATTGTCGATCCTAAAAAACAGTGCACCTCCCTCCCCTTCCCTTTCTTCACATGCACTACATCTTAGGAGTGATGGGTTACTCACCTACAAATTCTAAGGAGTGTCATGAAGGGGAAAGGGATCGTAAATGCGGATGAGAAGGGGGAGGGGTATTTCGAGAATCACACCCCACCCTTACTAACCCGATGATTTTAAATAATGGTATGCTAAGGAAACCAATTTTGTGTGCAAGGGGGTTGGAGGAGGGAAACCAATTTTGGGAATCCCGTTGCTACTCCAATGTAATGTTTTTTAATTTCTTAATGGTTTTAATCACTATTTTAAATGTTTTTTTTTTTCTATTTTTTTAGTAATATATTTTTTGTTGTAATTTTATTTTATTTTATTTTTTTTAATTATGTGTTTGATTTTTCAATTTTTTTTTTTTTAATCAAGATTATATAGCAATATATATATATATATATATATATGTGTGTTTTAGGTGTTTATTTATTTATTTTCTTCTTTCTTATATTTTTCTCTTAAGTTATTTTCCTTAAAACATCTACAGTCTTTAAAGTTTTGTTTTAAAAATATTATAAAAATAAAATTTAAAAAACAACTACAAAGATTAGTATCCTTAGTCATCTTGAATCACCCTTGTAAATTGATCTGAAGTCTTTAATAAATGCTTCTAAACATTGAATGGAAAGTGAAGAATGAAAAAGAATGTGTTTATATAAGAAAATAACTAACATTACTATTTTTACTAAATGTAGGATAAATTAAAAGATGCGATAAAGAATTAATACTAATGCATGAGAAATAAAACAGTAAATGTTTTATTTAATTGTAACATTATAAAATATTAAATATAAAAATATCAAATATAGTATATAATTAATATTGAAGGGGATGTTTTGAGTGTAAAAATTTAATTTTTAAAGTTATAATATATGTTTATAAAAGGGTGGATAGTTGTACCATTTTATGTTTTAAGTGAGAAGTCTTGGGTTCATTTGATAGAAAAGTTTTGATTTTTGAAGCATTTGGTCTTTTATTTTTTTTATATTGTTGAATATTATGTAAATAACTCCAATGTCAATGAAGAGTTATAATTTCCACCAAATAGAGAGTTTGATTATACTACAAACAATGAGAATGAAAATGTTAGTGAAGAACTTCCTAATTCTAAGGATTTTAAAGACACTAGTAATGAAGTGGAAGACCCTACTATATTTGGGTACATTTTATGACATGGGACTAATATTACTTTTTTCGCAACCACATCAAAGGAAATAGTGTTTCAACATCAAAAACAATATTACCAACTTAATGAGAACTATGACCTCAAAATGAGAACTCTAGCCCTTAAAACCCATATTTTTGCATAGAAAATCACAAAACTAATCCTCAAATAAAAAAGTGGTGCTACCGGTAGCACCTTTTTTTGGGGTTAAAATTACAACTTTTTTTCAAGCATGGCCTAAAACATGTGTATAGTTGCTCCGAAAAACCTTAAAATCAACACCTAAATCAAAGAATGGTGCTACCGACAGAAAAATGTTTTTTTTCTAAATGTTAAAATTATACCACATTTGAAACCTTATCCTAGTGTGGCAAGTACCATTGCAACCAAAACCTAAAAATTAACAAATTTCTTAAAGTGGTGTAAAAACTTATCACCGCTATAAACCAAATCGTAAAATCAACCCTTAACTATTTACTTTTTAAAGGTTAGTTTATCACTTCAACCACAAGATAATACATAATGGCATGCAAATATCACAATTTTAGATTTCAACATAACTTCGAAATATTTTTTTTATTTTAAATAAACAAGTCTATACAATTTGCATTTAATGAAACATAAACTATTTCTTTAGATTGTCCATATTTAAAACGGAAGAGCTAAGATTTTTTTTTATATATTCTCCGTAATAAAAACATATAATTCATAAAACGTAGAAATGATTCATAACTTCATGTAAGATCATATGTAACTGAGAAAACTCATTTATGGTTACCATACAAACATCATATTGATCAAAAATACATAAAATGTTTCATACACTTGATCAAATTCATCCATGGATTCTGATACACCATCAGAATCTACATTGTCTTCAAATGAATGTCTGGATGAAGATGTAGATGATCCATATTCTTCTCTATAATCAATGAGTGCACCATCTGAGTGTGCATGTATGCCCAACATTTCAGATGTCAAAAGCATCTTTGATCTATGACTAGGTTCAGTAGAATCTCATCTTGCACTTATTTCTTATGGCAACAACCTCTTGATCATCTATATGATCCTGGAGCAAAGAGTTCCTCTCTTTGTCAAATTGAAGTCATAGAAAAGTATGTCAACATCCTCTAATTTTAAGAGGTCAGTAAGACAAGGAGTTATATTTTGACCCTTTCTTTTTCTCTTTCTGTTGTTATGTTTCTTAACCACCATCTCTTGCTTGTACACACCATTGAATGGGTGTGTACTTGTTGTATACCAATGCACTTCAATTGTTATAACATCTTCATTTTCTTTATCGATCCTTATAACCTTTGCAATCCAGAATGGATAACCATGTGGATCCTCAGTCGCTAATACTGCAATCATGCAACCCTCCTTAATATCTTGTGTTGAACCCCTATAAAGATCTTTCATGGCTTCACGTTGTGCACGTGATCTTCTAGAACAAATATACATTTCTCTTTCCTCTACCTGTGAAAACTCAATAACATCTTGAGATTCATGTTGTTCAACAATGTTTCTTTCTTCAGATTCATTTGACCTATTTTGTGGCCAAATAAATGGAGTCTTCAAAAATGTATCTTCATTTGTTGAGTTTGAAATTATGTCACTTTGATCAATTGAAAAAAGACTCCCACCAAACAAAATCAACAACATCAAAGTACTCATATGTATCTTTAATGGACTATTTTATTTCCTCCAAGCATTGAGAATAATCTACATCTCTATTACACCTTCGTGCATTATGGATTTCAGCAACTGATTGTAATAACATTAACTTTGATGCAAATATTGGACGATCTGAAATGAACTTAAAAAATGCCAAACTTGATGAAAGCCCCCATTCTACAGTAGTTGAATACTTCTTGCCCCATATAAGTGTTTTCCCATCAACTTTTTTCAAGCAAAATTGATGTTGGAAGCTAATATCATTAAGTTGCTCAATACATTTTTCTTCACCATGTGATCCCTGGATAAGTCTTCGCATGTCAACAATTTCTTCTAATATGTGAAAAATAGGCTCTGGAATGTATGATTTCTTAATACATTCAATTAATGATGGTAGGCTTCCAACATTTTTCCTTTTCAATGTTACTGAAAAACGACTGAACATTTGATCAATATGATCATGCATGTGTCCAACAAGAAAGAAACCAACTTTAACCTTTTGAAATATTCCTAGTTCAACAAGCATGTTGAGATTGTTGATGTTTGGACAACATCGGGAAGACATTCTCTTATAATAATAATTAATAATATAATTATTGATTATTATATATCATATATAATAAGTAAATGATAATAATAAATAGTTATTGATTATTCAAGGGACGCATCCTTTCATGGATGGTCACCATATGTTCCCTATATATGGAACACTCATCATTGTAATAATATATCGATCATATATTTTATTTAGAAAAACAACCTGGGATCAAAGCAGGACTGGGTTGACTCCCTCAAGGGAGGGCCCAGGTAAATATGAAAAAAAAAAATCAACTTGCAGAAGCAAATATGTGACAGGTTTTTTTTGGGACACTACTGAGATGGACTCTTGACGACGGATCTATTGCAGCAGCGAAGCAGTCAATTTTACTACTTCTTCTTTCTATGGACAGCTCGGTTAAGGTACCTAGACTTCCATCCATACCCACATCAGATTTCCCTGACCCGATGCAAGACAAGCTCTTTTTGTATTAATATCTCTTCCTCCGCAATTCATATCGCATTTTCAAAGCGGACAGGATTCTAATAAACACATTTCGGGATCTGGAAAGTGGGAGCATTCAAGATATCCTCATTGGCGAGCTTCTCCTGAACGTCAATGGAATCAACATGCCCACGATATATAAATTCGGTCCGATCAATTCTTCCCCGGAAACTAATGAAGGGGATAGGAGTGTGTGCCTAGAATGGTTGGATAACCAACCAGCCTCTTTGGTTCTCTTTGTTTTGTTTGGAAGCCTCAGTTTTCTGTCGGGCGGGCAGATCGGGGATCTCGCCCTCAGAATGGAAGGCAACGGGCATCGTTTCCTATGTGTTATGTGAAATCCTCATAATGCTTCAAGTCAAGAATTCTGTAAAGTGTTGCCCTGGGTTTCGAACAACAGACCAAGGATCATGGTATCGTGGTAACTTCATGGGCTTCGCAGGTTTCCATCCTGGCTCACCTGTCAACCGGAGGTATTATTAGTCAATGTGGTTGGAACTCAGTACTGGAGAGTGTTTCACATGGTGTTCCTATGATCACTTGGCCTTCCTCCTATGATCACTTCACCTATGCTGTGATCAACTTATCCATAGATATGTATATGTAAATTTCAAATCAAAACATATGAATCACGATCGCACATTGCATCTGCTTGGTTGCAAAGGTTCCAATGCTTTCACATATGCTTGTAAAGTGATCAATTTGGTATCAGATCCGGCCTGAAATTATTTCGACACAGTGTAAAGGTTGGCCTTGTGAGTCTCTATGAGGAATAGGAATGTGTAATGTATGCATGGGATAAGCAATGGAGCATGGACGAAAACCATGTGAAATGTATCCATGGAGCTTTTAGTGTGCATGATGAGTTCAGCAAGGTTGTCTTCGGACGTATGGACAGTGAGTTCAGCAAGGCTTATAGTTGAATCTAGGTTGAAACTAGGCATTGTTAGTGCATAAAATTCAGATAGTGATGGAATGAAAAACATAAATAAAATAAGGTTAACATTGACCATTCAAGACACATATAACTGAACATAAATTTTAGGTTTTTTGAAGTACATGTGAGACAAGTTGGTTCATATCTGTGTATGTGGGACATTCAATGACCAAAGAACGATGAAAAATGTCGTAAATCATTTCATTATCAAGGAGAATGGCCACATCGGTGTGTTCCAGGAGAGAGTGGAGGAGCCAGTTCCACAGAGAGCAATCCCAGAGGAGGGAAGTTGTTGACAGAGTAAAGAAGATACTCTCAGTCTTAATGCTTAGCAGTTACAGAGTCCCAAAGGGAGCAGTTGCAGAATCGCAGAGGGAGTAGCTGCAGATAGAGTGGAGGACCTACTCTCAAAGCAAAGAGCCAGATAGTTATTTGTAGTAAGCACCCTAATCTAGCTTTTTATTTGAGAAGACTAAGTTGTAGCAGAGCAAGTGTACCAGTGCCGTACAGTTGGATATGTCTCAAGAGATGAAGAAACACTGCGGAGATATACAATTTTGACTAGGCAGAGAGTGCAGTTGACAAAAAGCACACCAAAGGGTGTTGCCTCAGCGTGAGATCAGTGATCATTCATGGAAGCAGAATTCTATAACACTCAGTACTACACAGAAAGAATATATCGTAGCCAATTACGCAAGTCATGGAAGTAGTGAGGCTTCAGAGGCTTCTCATAGGATTTCATCCGAGACATGGTGCATATGAAACAGCCAGGCTTCAGCACACAGATGAGAAAAATGGTGTAGACCTCATCCTGGCATGCCTTCAATGCTCATATGAAAGAACCAAGACATTGGTTTCACAAGGAAACCATGATATGTCTTGTGAGACATTGAGTTCATGAGGGAACCTTGATATGTATTAAACATTGGTTTCATGAGGAAACCTTTATATGTCAAATAAGGTCCAAGGTGACATTCCCTTTCAGAGGGAGACATTTGAACCGATTGATCCCATTGATCATGTAGCTCTAGTTAATGTTTCCAGATATATTGCAGTAGGTCGAAAGATACTTCCATGGGCTCGTCAGGCTCTCTAGGAGGCAGAAGGACATGCAGCTCCTCATGGTACCTTCCAAGAGAGCAAGAGACCTCAGATATATTCGTGCTATTCTACATCTATGAGCCACATCATTGATTTTGAGCCTTCTTATTATGAGGATGAATCTAGTCAGCCAGTATGGAGAGATGCCATGATGGAGGAGTATCAATTCATCATGAAGAATGATGTGTGGGATATTGCTTTGAGGCCTTAGGGGAAGTCTGTAGTGACTTCCAAGTAGATATATAAGATAATAATAAATAAATAAAATGTAGCTGACGAGAGCATCGAGAAACACAAAATGAGATTTGTTTCTAGAGGATTCTCTTAGGTGGAGGGAATAGATTATGATGAGAAATTTCCTTTTGTTGCTTGATACACTTCTATATGAATGATTATTTCTCTTACATCATCCATGGGTTGGAGACTACATCAGAGGCATTTGAAGACAACCTTTCTCAATGGAGAGATTGAGGAAGAAGTATACATCGAACAACCAGATGGTTTCGTGATACATGAGAAGGATTCTCATGTGTGCAGGTTGAAGAAGGTCCTATATGGACTCAAGCAGGCACCTCAAGCTTGGTATGCGAGGTGTTAGGGTCCTACAATTATAGGAAATTAGATGATTCAGATATCATTTGTTGGTCTCATGATGAAGCTCCTGGTTTGCTGACTCGCCTTGCTTCCCCCTCCATTTTGCATCATCCTTCACCCATCTTCCTGCTAAATCATCCACTTATCCTTGCTAACCCATCTACTGTTGCGCCCTTCATTCCCTTACCCTCCACTTTTTCACCCCTCCGCCAATTTTGTCCCTGCATGAATAAACAAGCTTAGGCTAAAAAACAATAGGTTAATAATGAATGGTTAGTGGCATTGTTAATATTAATTAGCTTAGTACAATTAATTTAATTAGGTTAGTAGTAATATTAAGTGTAGTTAGATTAGTAAAACCAAGTTAGGGTTGCTAATAACAAATTAATTACTAATTAATTAAAAATTAATTAACACCTATGTTAAATAATTAACAATAATTAATTAAACAGTTAAACAAAAATTAAAAATTAAACAAAAAATTAAAAACAATAAAAACAAAACAAATAAAAAATACATATAAAACAAAACAATAAAAACAAATAAAAAATACAGATAAAACAAAACATAAAACGAAATGATAATAAATAAAAACAAAAAACAAATAAAATAAAAACATAAAAAACAATTATGGACCGCCCCTTACGACATTCAACCAAGGTCCAGAAAGTAAAACCACCCCTGCCACATGTTGCTACCACAGGATTTCAGACCCCCCCCCTAAAATCGTTTACCACCTACCCCCTCCGGAATACCACCTTTCCCCCAAAAAAATCGTTTTTCGCAAGGTTTTGACCAATCATCTTCCGAGGTGGATTCTGGGAAAACTAGGGCTCATTTTGAAAAACCGAGAGAGGTTTTTCTCCACAACTGGATGAAATTCAATAGCCTCTCTCATTTTTTTCACAAGTGCCATGTTTTGGGAGAATCGACAGCATATTTAAGCCTTATTTTTCGGGATTCCGGATTTTCCTATTCGACACATCTTTTCAAACCCAAATCCCGGACAGCTGGAGATGAATTTGAAAAAAACCGAAAGAGGTTTTTGCGTAAAACAAGCTGATATAAAAAAATAAAAAATAAAAAATAAAAAATAAAAAATAAAAACCCATATTTTACACAAACATCTCATATTGGGAGAATCGAAGACTTCTTTGGACCCTATTTTTTCATAATATCAGGAGGCGAATAATTCAAATTGACCGGGCAAAGTGGCAAACAAAAAATTAGCAGTTACAAATTTGTAGGAGCGCATCCTAGACATAAAACCATCAAGGGGCAATTGGAAAGAATCTATCTTTCAAAGAAGAAGTGGTAGATCAATCTATGATTTCCAGGAGCAGAATCACCAGGTCAAAGCATTTTTCAGATTATTAGTGAACATTTAGCAATCAAACTCTAGATATCAAGGTGGTAGTTTCAGAGTGACCAAATGATCGAATTAAAGTAATCTTCACAATTCGAGATATCAGGCAACAGTTTCCAAATTTGTTTATTTTTTATTATGAAGATAGGTTTTGACTCCAAAATGTGGGAGACAACCGTGATCTTAATTTTCCTATTTATTGAGCAGTTTGAAATAGAACAGGGGTTCGACCTGTGTGAAAGGTTGCTTGGGCCCTACAAAATTTTGGGGAAGGGAATCCCCTGCAAATGTATGAATGCCATGTTTATTTCTTTGTGAGATTAATATAGCAAGCCTATTTATGGCATGAGATTCATCACGACACTTATGTTCAACATGTCTTTTCTCTGTTTTATTTGTTTATCTTACAACAGTTTTCTAAGAGAAGTGTGACTAGAATTCATCTTTGTTTTGTGCTCCTTTCACCATAGAATATGCTTGTTGTGTATTTCCGATTCTCTGTTCCATAATTCATCCATTTCTAGATGCTTTGTTTCAGCTATCAGATCTATGTGTTTATTCTTCTGCAACTGCATGTAGGTATTCACCCATGGTTAGGTGCCTCTTATGTAGTGGTTTTTGTTTATGTGTTCATGGTTTTTCCTCCCATCATTCATCTTTGGTCATATGCCTTGTTTGGTTGACTGCCTCTTGTCCTTCCTCTTCTAAAGTTGCCATAAGAGATTCATCCCATGTTAGGTGCCTCTTATTACAATGGGCTTTACTCTCTTTCATACCACCTCTACATCATTTTAACCTGTTGAAAAGGGTGCCCATTATGCCTCAGTGTTTCAGGGAGGTTTTTAGCTTGTGTTAAACTGTAAACCATTGAATTCCATGTCATGAATCCCTTTCCCAATGGCCCATTTTCCCCTGTTCCAACCAAACAATTCAAAACAAACAAACAACCATGTACTTTATAACTAGCCTAACATTCTAATCCAAAAAAAGATAAATCATACAGATAGATCCTTCTCTGAGTCTTGGAGGGATAGATCCTTGACTCGAAAGTGGTTTTGTAGTTACCTCTGCCCATTTCTTCTTCACCTTGAGAAATTACAAAGTGCTAACACGAGGATTTATGGACACCTTATGAGTTTGGGCTTCAGCAATTGTTCTTGTTCCCAACCTATACTACAAGACTTTTAATGGTGAGTCCCTGATTTTGGTCCTCTACATTGATGATTTATTCCTCACTGGTACAAAGAGCCTTATTGTTGAATCCAAGTATGCTTTGGCCCATGAGTTTGAGATGAAGGACCTTGGTATGATGCACTACTTCTTGGGACTAGAGGTCTGGTAGAGAACTGATGAGATATTCTTGAGTCAGGGGAAGTACACAGTTGAGATATTCAAGAAGTTTGGGATGTTGAAATGTAAAACCATGGATACACCAATGGTGATCAATCTAAAGAAACTAAATGTGTCTTCTTCCAATTTCGACGAAATTGATTTGACCCTGTACAAACAAATGATTGGATCATTGATGTATCTGATTAACACCAAACCAGATATTTTCTATGCAGTGAGTGTACTTATCCAGTTTATGAGTCAACCGAGATAGACACACTGGATTGTTGTGAAGCATGTGTTGAGATAGCTGGGAGGCACAGTTGGACATGGTCTGAGATATACTTCCAGTACTTATATGATATGGAAGGAATGTATTGACTATGATTGGGCAGGGAGCGCAGTGGACAGAAAGAGCACCTTTGGGTGTTACTTCACTTTGGGATCTTCCATGGTTTCCTACTGTAGCAGGAAACAGACTTATTTGGCTTTGAGCACAATAGAAGCAGAGAACATTACAATAAGTATGTTAGTTCGTGAAGTAGTGTGGCTTTGCAAGCTCCTTGCAGATTTATCCAAACATGTGTTGGATTCCACCATTATTCATTATGGTAACCAAAGTTGTGTGAAGATCTCAAAGAATCTAGTGCTTCATGACAAATCGAACCACATTGAGATCAAGTACCATTACATCTGAGACATGGTGCAGAGGAAGGAAGTATTGGTGTTGTACCTTCCTATAAATGAGCAGTTTGTTGATGTTCTTACCAAACCGGGACAAAGTTCAAGTACTTTCTTGACAGACTTAGTGTGGCAGAGAATGCCTCCCTCGATGAGAGGGAGTGTTGATGTTTGCATCTTCCTGAGACATTCTCCAGATCGTATGCCTCTGTGACTGAGTTGAGTTGATCTATGATGACACTTATCCGAGAAGGGATAAATGGGACACTTGTCCGAGAAGGGATAAGTGTGTTTGGGCTTATAACCCAATGTCCCTTGTGGAGAGCACATGAGGACATGTCAAGGGATTTGACCCTTGACGTCACACACTATGGGAGTTGAACCTATTGTTTCTAGAGGGTGTATCCTCTAGAAGTCCACATGGGAGTGTCATGTGTGACAACATTTATCCAGATCGTACTCCTCTATGAATTGAGTTGATTTGATATGTGAAGACACTTATTTGAGAAGGGATAAGTGCATTTGGGCTTATAGCCCAACGTCCCATGTGGAGAGCACATGAGGACATGTCAAGGGAGTTGACCCTTGACGTCACACACTATGGGAGTTGACCCTAGTGTTTCTAGAGGGTGTAGCCTCTAGAAGTCCACATGGGAGTGCCATGTGTGACAAACCTTTTGCTACTGTGGTGGTTGTGTACCAATGGCAGAGAATGTGTGTCTTTGGATAGTAGTTGTGTACTACTATGGAAATATACCTCCCTAGCTAAGAGGGAGTGTTGATGTTTCAACATTGAGCGGAACTTCTCCTATATTGGGCTACAGACCAAGGGAGATAGGATACATTTATCATAAAGGTGCACTTGTGGTAAATGGGCCCATACATAGTCCTTCCTTGATCATGACAAGGAATAATATGGACTCGAGGTGCTTGAAGTGCTTTCCATGTGTCAGTTAGCATCATGCTGACATTCACTCACAAGTGTGTACTTGTGGTGAAATATCTTGGTGTGGTCTTTGTCCTAGTCATGGTGATTTGATAAGGAATAATAAAGACTCAAGATGCTATATGCTATTACATGCGGAACCGGAGTGAACGTAATCTTAGAGAGAATTAATTGGCTCGGAGGGAGAGCCATAGAAAGAGTTTCTCCTCAGTTAAGGTGGGAGAGAGACGTCTCCCAAGACTAAGAGACAAGTGTCATGAGTCTAGGGTGAAGTTTGTATACTTCAAAGACAATATTTGCATGATGCAGAATGTCTCCCTTGTTGAGAGGGAGTATTGATGTTTGGACAACATCGGGAAGACATTCTCTTAGAATAATAATTAATAATATAATTATTGATTATTAAATATCATATATAATAAGTAAATGATAATAATAAATAGTTATTGATTATTCAAGGGATGCATCATTTCATGGATGGTCACCATATGTTCCCTATATATGGAATACTCATCATTGTAATAATATATCAATCATATCTTTTATTTAGAAAAACAACAGAGATGTCCAAACACAATTTGATTTTTGTTTTCACGACTAGTGTTTTCCAACTATAGATATAGAACTTGAGGAAGATTACCAAACCCGTGACTGATCACATGATGAATTATGGTGATGGTCATATTTGCATCATTATGAATATTTGGAGTTGTGAAGTAAACCCTTGGAAACATTGTTCCATTAAAAATCATACCACCAACCAAGTGAAACTGAATGAAATTATCTTCTTGTAAATTTTTTGGTGTACGGACAAAATGTGGCATAAGTGTTTTTTTTCTAGTCCATGGCATCAATTATCATACCCATATATTTATCTGGAGCATCATAACACTTCTTTCTATGTTTGTACATCGTTTTCCTTTCACTTTATTGTTGATTCATGTGTTCTTGAAGTGCTTTGACTATAGAATCTGCACATGACACAAAATGAAAATATTGATAATATGTTTTCATAGTTGTTAACTATCGAATTTAAACAAAAACAAATTGTAAATGTATACCTCTTTCTACCCCTTTAGAATTACCTCTTATTGATTTAAGAGAAGCACATATACTTCAAATCCCCATCCTTGAATTCTTAGGAATACGGACATTGTTGAATTGTCTCTTCCATGCTCTTGTAAAACACGCATATGAAATAAAATTATGATTTCCTTCAACACTTTTAGCATATTCTTTGTATAACTTGTAGATTTCATTCCTTGACAAATTATATGGAATATGTATTGTCTCTCTATCTAGCATAGACTCTCCATGTTTGGAAAAGAAGTTTCGCATCCATGAAAATGCAGTGTTTGTTAATGGGTGAATCTTTCGTCCACGATGTACCTTTGAATAAAATGTAGGATTTTTTTCCAATCTTGTTTGGATCCTTGATAGACAAAGATTACCAATTGAGTGGAATTTTTTGAAATCCTTTCTGCAAAATAAAATATTACCAATGCAATAGTCATATCATGTCTTCGTAGATATCATGCACCCCACTAAATATAAATTTTGCATGCACTTATTCATTGACAAATAATTCTTCCTTTTCTGCAAGGCATACATGTAGGCTATACTTTTCAAACAATTATTTTGACAACAATCACTAGAAATCAAATCACCGATGGAAAATGATTTAGTGAGAAATTATTCCCTAGACCTTGTATATCTAGAATCATTTAGATTGATATAAAAAGGTCTAGTCATCGTCCTGGATACAATATTTCTTTGCAATCTCTCCACTATTTCAACATCATCACTAGGAGGAATATCATTCTCACTATAATCATAAATAGCATTGTGAGGAGACTGGACAAGAGATTGTTGATCACCTTGATTTGTTGCACCTGGATGATTTAGAACATGATCTCTATTCCTAGGTCCATCGTCATTTTCATTGATAATCTCATTGAGAAGAGAAATATCAAGATCATCATCAACAACACAATCACCTACAAGAAAGTGTCCACCTTAGACATAATCATCTTCACTACTTTTGAAATCTCCACTTGAGGGAAATTCTACATCATCCTCATTACTGCCCTCAAAATGTTGACCTGGAGGACAATCTTCAGCATTCTTATTAGTACCTTGGAAATCATCACTTGGAGGAAACTCTTCATCATCTTCATTGGAACCTTTATTTCTCCTACTAAAACAATACCTTCACCACCCGTGTCAGTACCTTCAAAATCCTCACTTGGAGGAAACTTTTCATCATCCTCATTAGTCCCTTGAAAATCCTCACTTGGAGGAAAATATTCACCATCCTCATCAATCCCTTCAAAATCCTTACTTGGAGGAAAATATTCAGCATGCTCATTAGTCCCTTCAAAACCCTCACTTGGAGGAATATCTTCTTCCTCCTCATGTGTACCTTGAAAATCATCACTCAAAGGAAAATCTCCATTATCCTTATTCGTGCTTTGCAAATCCTCACTAGGAGGAAGATTTTCATCCTCCTCATTAGTACCTTCAAAATCCTCACTTGGAGGAAAATCCTCATCATCCTCTCTACTACCTTGATAATCCTCACTCGTAGGGAAATTTTCGTTATCCTCATCAGTACCTGCAAAATCCTCACTTGGAGGAAAATCGTCATATTTCTCTTTACTCCCTTGAAAATCCTCACTTGGAGGAAAATCTTCATCATCTCCTTTACTGCCTTGAAAATCCTCACTTGGAGGAAACTCTTCATCATCCCCATCAGTACCTTCAAAATCCACTTGGAGGAAAATATTCATCATCATCAGTAGTACCTTGGAAATCCTCACTTGGAGGAAAATCTTAATCGTCATTTTCACCATATACCTCCCCTTCATCATTTGTGCCTTCAAAGTATTCAGAATTAGGACTTTCTCGATCAATATGCTCAATATCATTGCTTGCACTATGATCAAACTTCTCACTAGGTGAAACATATGACTCCTCGTTTACATTAGAAGTATTACCACCACATTTGCCAATCTTAGAAGAGGAGGCATGTGAACAAGATGTTGATGCTCCATAAATAAAATCCTCTCTATCTAATGAAGTCATCACTACTCACTACAAACATAGAATGATGCAAATTCCCACCCTCCCAATGACATTCTTATATCTTGTGGAATGAACATATCCCCCCAAAATATTCCCCCAAATTTTCCCTCTCAAAATTTCCCTCCAATTTTTTG
>JZKD02S1858239.1:56832-69672 GCA_000966675.3 Picea glauca
AAAATAAATATTTAAAGCAAGTTTGATAGGTAGATCAGCTAGACTGATTAAGAAGGGGAGAAGGCAACAAGTTGAGGTTTAAAACAACTACAAATCAATAGCATACCATTGGGCATGGAGTCATATCCATTCTATAGATTAAAGGCCATCAAACTGCATATCACATCAAGAGATTTTGAAATGGTAAAGAAGAATAAAAGTGAACAAAAAAAGAAATATCTATTAAACATAGATATTCTTTGTAAAATAGATTTTACAGTACTTGATTAAATCAATGATAAATAAGCCAGCTACAACAAATCTTTTGTTGCTCCAAGATCTATTAATCAAAGGCGGTATTTGATCCTAAAACTCTGCAATTAGTTCAAGTAAGAAGGTAGAAGAAATGGAAACAAAAATATTTAAACATATTGATAATACAATTATCAAGAATCTTCAATGGAAAAAGATGATTAAAACTGTAAAATGCCCTCGATCTTAAAATGCAGAGATAAAGTTGCCCCTCTAGCTTTCTTAAAAATCTCTCTAGTCTTTTTGGAGTTCTCTCACCCATTAAATAGAAAATTACATCAAGAATATCTCTAGGAGGTCACAGCCTACTCCATGCATTGGATTCTATGCCTTAGAGATATGTGGCAAATAGAAAATCCAACTAATTCCTTGATTCTTGGGAATTGTCTTTTAGAATAAATGCAACTGCAGCCAACTCATTGCATGGAGATTTAGTAGAGTTGAATATTAGGTACAAGTGTCCCTTGGTGTCTAAATGATCTCTAAGAACCCATTCAAACATGCTTAGACAAGTGGCATCCCTCCTACAGATCGTATTTATCATACTATTATAGTTTGCAGTGTAATTTCAAGATTTGTTGCAAACTTTCCTGTAGGTGATGTTTTCAAATTTTCTCTCAAACGACAAACTGGGTCAGGTTGATTTTTGGTCAGCAAGTCAATGAAATTATTCATCTCCACAAAAAAATTTAGAAGAACCTGGATCTGAATTTAAAATTTATGATGAAAATACGATTATTTTGTGTACTAATGTGTTGTAAACTGTTTCAATTTAGCAGTTCGCAGTACCTTTGCAGGCTGCACTGCAAACTTTCCCGTAGTCGTCATTTTGTCTTCTGGTCACTACAATTGATGTAAAAATCATGGAGACAAGCTTCAAACCTCTATTTATTCCTTGTATAATCTTTGATCCATGCAGGATGACTCCCAAAAACAACAAGTGAACAAAATCATGAACATCATAAAACAAAAAAGTTCTTAAGATTTGTGAACCAACATATATGAGGAACCATGACAAAACTGATATACTGCTGCAAAAAAAAATTGGTGGCACGTCTTCTTTTTTAATGTTTTCACTTCTTCCTTTGGTGAGTATCCATGACAACTAAATCAAAACCCCCCTCTCATAACAATTGCTACCAGAGTAAGTGATGGAAACTTGACAATTTAGGTTTTCTTGTTTGATTTATAAGAATAAGGGTTTGCTGACAAAAGGATTTGTGCTTAAGCAACAGTGCAGAAACTGAAAGAGACTAAAACTAAGAAATGGAGGTAAATATAATAACCCAAAATTGAAAGAAACCTCCAATAGACAAATTTCCAAACGACTATTTAAAAAGAGGGTTTGCAACGCAATTTCTTAGTTTGCAGTGAATTTGGAGTTTGCAGCAACTGGGGTTTGCAGTGAGTAGGGTTTTGAAAATAGGCTTTTAGGTAAAAAATCAAAATAATTATCTGACATAAGAGCCCACTCCCTGCTACAGAGAACCAATCCTATCATCCATTTAAGCTTCCACCTTGACCTCTTCAGAGAGTTTGCAGCGAAACATTCTATAGCACCAGTTACAATTTGAAACAAGATGAACCAATCTACAACGCCTTCTTTACAAAAGAAAAAGAAGATATAAAATGATAAACCCTCCCTTTGAAAACGAACCTTTAGAGCTTATTGATGATGTGATGGCATTGAAAACTAGAGTTCATCATATGTGCCTCCACAAAGGATGGAGACCTCCCTGTGAGGCTCCAAGAACATTGCAGTTCTAGTGCCTTGTCCATTGATCCGTGCTAAATAAATACCTGAGAGATCCTCTACCCATTTAATGAAATCTAAAAATACTCTCACACTGCAACCTGAGCACACTATGCAAATTGAAGGAAATGCTCAAAAGGTGAGCTTATTTATGTACACCTACTCTACTCCAGAAAACAACTCTGATCAAGTGTATACAAATTTCCAGTCTAGCCATTCAAGAAGTCGATTGAGCAGCTGAAATCTTTGCATATATATTTTTAGAATAAAGACTTGAAACTGAATCAACAACTCATCATAAAACTGAACTCTAAATTTACAGTCGAACTATGGTAAAAAAAATTCACTGACAAAATCCTCCAAATAAGCTACTACAGGATCGTGGAAGGCATGAAAACCAAATCTTAACTGATAATCAATAATGCATACCACATTTTGGTATTCATAATCGAATTGATCTTGCACAATTTTTTCTTCATGGTTGAAAGTTTTTTGCATGCTTTTTGTTTTAATGAAAGCATAAGGTATCGATTGTGAGTCTCCATGTGATCCATAAGAAGAAAAGGAACTCTCTCCATTGATGATCTCTTCTTCTTCTGGCTTAAGGAAATCATTTTCAAACTTGATGAAATCTTGAATCTGTTGCTCAACATTTCCAGAATAAAGGAGAAATACATGTTCACGATCTTCGAAAACACTATCTGAGTGTACATGAGTATTGTTCAATGGTTTATCATCATTTGTTTCAGCCAAGTTATCATCTTCAACATCAATATTTTTTTTAGTTTCAAGCTCCTCTCGAATAGAAGAGTTTGAAATTTCTTCTACAAGAACTAACTCTTCTTTAATATCCTTTTCAACAATATCTTCATAAATCTCATCACAAGAGAAACATTCTAATGTCTATTGATTACAAGACTCAAACTGGTCACAACAATCTTCAAGAAATGTGTCAGCAAAATAATACCGTTTACAGTGTTTTTTGAAAGAAACATGGAAAACTCTTAAGGAACATATTCTAGAAGCAGGGAGAGAAAAATATCATTCTCGTGCATCACCCTTTAAAGAGTACATGAACATTTTCATCAATACATCCTCGTGAAGTATGCCTAGTTGATCCATGCATTGATGAAATGTAACAAGATGTTGGGCAGGATTATCCTCCTTCTCTTATTTGAAAACAGGAAGATAATCCATCCATTCTGATAGAGGAGGCACTAGATTTGGAAAACTAGGGACAACTGAAAATTTGAGAGGTGCAAACCTTCATGCCAAGATAGCCCCCATGGCCTTTTCGTCCTAAATCAATGAAGTTTCCAACATATCCTTTCTTCATGGAGTGGAGTTACTAGGTGAATGATGCAGACTTAATATGTCCAGCTTCAGTTCACCATCCAAAGATGGATCTAATCAGTGTCGTTCTCCCAGGTAAGATATTCAACTTCATCCCCAACAATGGCACCAAAAATGTTAGTACTAGAAGTCACACCTAGACTGCTACAAGTGTGAGCCTCATACCCATTTAATTCCTTCAAAAATAAATATCTAAACCAAGTTTGATAGGTAGACCAGCTAGACTAATTGAGAAGGGGAGAAGGAAACAAGTTGAGGTTTAAAACAACTACAAATCAGTAGCATACCATTGGGCATGGAGTCATAACCATTTTGCAGATTAAAGGCCATCAAACTGCATATCAGATCAAGATCTTCTGAAATGGTAATAGAAGAATGAAAGTGAAAAAAAAGAAGAATATATATTAAACATAGATCTTCATTGTAAAATAGATTTTACAGTACTTGATTAAATCAATCATAAACGGGTCAGCTACTACAAAGCTTATGTTGCTCCGAGATCCATCAATCAAAGGCAGTATTTGATCCTCAAACTATGCAATTAGTTCAAGTAAGAAGGTAGAAGAAACGGAAACAAAAAGATTTAAACATATTGATAATACAATTATCAAGAATTTTCACTGGCAAAAGATGATTAAAACTGTAAAATGCCCTCAGGCTTACAAATACACAGATAAAGTTGCCCCTCCAACTTTCTCAAAACTCTCTCTAGTCTTTTTGGATTCCTCTCACCCATTAAATAGAAAGTTACATCAATAATATCTCTAGGAGGTCGCAAACTACTCCATGCATTAGATTATGTGCCTTAGAGATATGTGGCAAACAAAAAATCCAACTAATTCCTTAATTCTTGGAAATTGTCTTTTAGAATAAATGCAACTACAACCAGCTCATTGCATGGAGATTTAGTGGAGCTGGATATTAGGTACAAGTTTTTCTTGGTGTCTAACTGATCTCTGAGAACCCATTCGAACCTCCTCAAACAGATGGCATACCTCCTACAACTCGGATTTATTAGACTATTAGAGTTTGCAGTGCAATTTCAGGATTTGCTGCAAACTTTCCTGTAAGTGATGTTTTCGACGTTTCTCCCAAACGATGAACTGGGTCGAGATGATTTTTGGTCAGCAAGTCAATGATATTATTATTCATCTCCACAAAAAATTTAGAAGAACTCGGATAGGTATTTAAAAGTTATGATGAAAATACTATGAAGTCATGTACTAATTTGTTGTAAATTGTTTCAATTTAGCAATTCGCGGCACCTTTGTAGGATGCTCTGCGAACTTTCTTGTAGGTGTCATTTTGTCTTCTAGCCACTGCAATTGATGTAAAAATCATGGAGACAAGCTTCAAACCTCTATTGATTCCTTGTATAATCTCTGATCCATGGAGGATAATTCCCCAAAACAACAAGTGAACAAAATCATGACCATAATAAGACAAAAAAGTTCTTAAGAGTTGTGAACCAACATATATGAGGAACCATGACAAAATTGATATACTGCTGCAAAAAGAAAATGGTGGCACGTCTACTCTTTTAATGGTTTCACTTATTCCTTTGGTGAGTATCCATGACAACTAAATCAAAACCCCCCTCTGATAACAACTGCTACTAGAGTAAGTGATGGAAACTTGACAATTTAGGTTTTGTTGCTTGATTTATAAGAATAAGGGTTTGCTGGAAAAAGGATTTGTGTTTAAAGCAACAGTGCAGAAACTAAAGAGAATGAAACTGAGAAATGGAGGTAAAGATAATAACATAAAATTGAAAGAAACCTCCAATATACAAATTTCCAAGCGACTGTGTAAAACAGAGGGTTTGCGATGCAATTTCTCAATTTGCAACAAATTTGGAGTTTGCAGCATCTGGGGTTTGCAGTGAGTAGGGTTTTGACAATAGGCTTTTAGGTAAAACACGAAACAAGTATCTGACATCAAATCCCACTCCATGTTGTAAAGAACCAAGCCTATCATCCCTTTAAGCTTCCACCATTGACCTCTTCAGAGAGTTTGCAGTGAAACAGTCGCTAGCGCTAGTTACAATTTGCAGGACGTTGAACTAGTCTACAACACCTTCTTTACAAAAGGAAAAGAAGATATAAAATGATAAACCCTCCCTTTGAAAACTACCATTTAGAATTTCTTGATGATGTGATGGCACTGAAAACTAGAGTTCATAATATGTGCTAAGACCCTCGACTTGGGAATACCCTTTTGCTACCAGTCGAGCTTTGAACTTCTGGACTTAACCTGTTGCATTCATATTTTTCTTGAATACCCACTTGCTACCAAATGGTTTTATTCCATTAGGTAGCTCGACCAAATCCCATGTCTCATTCTTGTGAAAGGATTCCATTTCTTCGACCATGGTTTCCTTCCAGATTTTACCCTCTATCAAGTCGACTGCCTCCCTAACCGACTTGGGATCATCGTCAATGCAAGATAACACAAATGAAGAACGGAAATTAGCCAAATTATACATTTTAGTTGGTTTCCTTACTCATTCATACCTCCTTACAAATAGAGTTGATTGTTCCACCTCTTCATTTTATTCATTTGACTCATCGGAATCATGTTCTTCATTCCTCAAATCAAACACCAACTTCTCTGGTTCTTTCCTCATTTGAGCCTCATTGGTCCTGGAAGTTCCTCTAACTTCCTTGAATATCACATCTCGACTATACATTGTTTTCCTAAACATTGAATCCCATAATTTATACCCTTTCATTCCATCCTTGTAGCCAATGAAAATACACATGATTGCCTTATTTCCCAACTTGTTCCTCTTTTCCTTGGGAATATGCACAAATGCATCACAGCCAAAGACTCCGAGATGTGAGAGAGAAGGTTTATTACCAAACCATACCTCATGTCGAGTCGAGTTGAATAGCACTGATAACGGAGACCTATTTACCAAATATTTTGCAGTATCGACTGCATCTGCCCATAATTCTTGTGCGATCCCAGCACCACTGAGCATGGTCCTTGATTTTTCCATCAACGTCATGTTTATTCTTTCAGCAACTCCATTTTTTTATTTCATATATAGTGTGGTGTTTTTCCATGCTATTCCACATTGCTTGCAGACCTAATCAAAATCCTTACCACATAACTCACCTCCATTTTCAGTTCTTAGCACCTTGATCTTCTTATCTGTCTAGTTTTCCACGAGAGATTTAAACTCTTTGAACTTCTCGAAAACCTACGATTTATTCCTCACGAAATATATCCATGTCTTCCTGGAAAAATCATCTATGAAGGAAACATAATACAAATATCCTCCTAGTGAAGGGGTCGGTATAGGCCCAAACACATCATTATGTATCAATTCCATAATCCCTTTTTCTCGTGTATCTCCACATGGGAATCTAACCCGATTGTGTTTTCCATATATGCTACATTCACAAAAATCAACTTCTAAGTTACAGTTAGGAAAACCTTTGACCATACCTTTGGTGTGCATAGCACAAAGTTCTTGTTCCCCAATATTTCCAATTCTTTAGTGCCATAACATGGTCAGGTCGACTTGATGAAGAATATTCAAGTCAATTTGTGTTGACTCAACCCAAGTCGAGTCGACTTCATGAACAACAATATTGTTGCATCCAATTGAGTCGACATTCCCTAACAACTTTTATAGGGTTCCAATCCAAACTCCTTTCATTAATACCATAGCTCCCTTGACCATTTTGCATGTATCTTTCTGAAATAAAGTGTGCACACCTACATCACACATTTTGCTGATAGATATTATATTTATTTCCAAACCTGGAATATGTAGCACACTCAGAAAGGTTCTACTCCTCCCATCTTGTAGCATCAGTCAGACTCTTCCTCATCCAACAATTTTGGTTTTCAATTCGTCCCCCAAGAATACATATCCTCCTTCATATCTCTCGTATTTACAGAACCATTCCTTGAGAGGTGCCATATGAAAGGATGCACTTGAGTCGATCAACCAAACGTCATGATCTGACTGTGTACTAATCGATGCCAAATACACATGTCCTCCTTGGTTTGGAGTAGTCTTTCTCTCAATCGACTGTGTCTCATTGGATCTCGGACTGATCTCAGTCGCTTTCGACTTGCCATCTCTCTTGTAATGCCTAGATTTACTGCACTTCCACCATCTTATTGTCAAATGAACAATGGATTTAGATCTAACCTTCGAATTTGATTTTCTACTAAAGAAATTTCATTTATCTCTATCGATCAATTGACCTCTCACCATCAAGGCACCCTTGGTCGATCCTTCCATGCTCTTCCACCTCATTTCCTCTGACAACAGAAATGGAACCGTGTCTTCAAATGTTAATGTGGTTGAATTACTCTCGATATCCACAACTAAGTTATCCCATGAATATAGCAACAAACACAACAAATTAATACATTTCTCCTCATCGGTGATTTTAATATCCACAGACATTAACTAACTTATTACAGTATTGAACGCATTAAGGTGCTCTGTTACTGAGCTCCCATAACTCATCCTCAAAAGATGTAGTTTCTTCTGAATAAACGACTTGTTTACTAGGGATTTAGATTGATACAATCTTCTCAACTTGTCCCACAGTTTCTTTGCATAGTCTTCACCTAAGACATTCAGCAATAATGAATCTGTAAGACAAAGTTGAATTTTACTCCTTGCCCTCCTCTCAATTTTCTCCCATTCTTCCTTCAACATACCCATCGGAATTGTTATGGGACTCACAAATACCCATTGTTCTCTATCTACAAGGAGTTATTCCATCTTAAGCTTCCAAAGCTCAAAATTTTGGCCATTAAATTATTTTATCTGTATCCTCGAACTGCTTGTCATTCTAGCAAGAACAAATTAAGAATCATTAACTTACAACTCCCACTAGACCTAGGTTTATCTCAAATGAAGATACAAGATCCACTTAAACTTGCTCTGATACCAATTGTAGAGAAATAATACTCACACTAAACCAACCAAGAAAGATAAGACAGAATTAAGCATAAACATTCAATGACAAACACATACAATACATAGATATTTTACCCTGGAAACCCTTAAATAGGAAAACCATCATTCCTTGAGCGTCTCTTACTCTCTTGTTGTCGTATTAATTCATAGAATAAATATTTACATGAATAGCCTTGATCTACACGTAAGACACAATCATCATCTTACTCTCTTTCCTTAAGCAAGAACAAGTATGTAACCACTTTGGCTTACATCTACATGATTAAGCTACTACTAGCAACATCAACTTATTACAATTACAGCATCCCATATTTATAGGCTTTAATGCATGCAAAACCTTAAATCATGGCACTAAAAAACTATTACAGATCCATGTGAATGATTGGTTGAAATCCCATGAATCTCGATATTTTGTTACAGTCAACTACCAGTCAATATCCAGTCAGCTGCCACTCAGCCTCTTGTTGGTTGACCTTTTGACTTTCTAATCGACCACTTCGACCTTCGAATTTCCAGTTGATCGCTTCTACCTTTGACTTAACCATCGACTTGACTTGACCCGTCAGTCGAATCATCACACGGTCGATCCACCTCAACTAGCTAGTCAATTGATTGTTCTTTCACTGCAAAGAATATAACAACCCAACAATGCCACATTTTCATGGCCTGATTCATTGTGCTAATTATAGTTTTGAAATCTCCCACATTTTCTCTCCTTGCATGCCTCAAAGGGACTTCAACACTAGAAATTTATGGGATATCTTCATTGGGTGGTTGAAAGGTATGAGGATCGGGAGGATATAAGTATAAGTTATAAAGTGCATTTTCTCCCATAAATTCACCCAGTGAAAAAACCATATAGTCAACATTTCCATGCAATCTCATCAAGTACACGTGATCCTGAAATATGGAGCAATGATGGCATGAAATGTGTAGGGAGTTTATTAGTGATATGTGTCTTGTATGACGTCTTAGTGGAAGTTCCAACACTTGGGTGTTCCAGAGTAGCATAAATTCTAGTAAAGTTTGCTAACTATTTATTTATTTATTTTTAAGTTAGTTTTAAGGGTTTTTTTGCAAGAGTCCTAAAGGAGTGTTTGTTTTAAGGTTGATTTTAAGGTTTTGTTTGCAATAATGCTAGATTTTTAGGCCATGATTTCAAAAATGTTATGATTTTAACCCCGAAAAAAAGGGTGCTACACATAACATCACTTTTCGATTTGGGAGATGATTTTAACGTTTGGGTTGCAACAATACCAGTTGTTCAGGGCATGGTTTTAAAAAAATTGTAATTTCAACCTTGAAATAATAGTGAAAAAGGTGTTACTAGTGGCACCAATTTTAAATTAAGGGTTGAGTTTAAGTTTTTTTAGAAATATTATGGGTTTTTAAGTCCATGGTTTTAAAAGGTTGTAATTTAAACCTCCAAAAAAAGGTGCTATTGTAATCACCAATTTTTTATTTGAGGGTTAATTTTGAGGTTTTTGATGCAAAATTATGAGGTTTTAGGGCCAAAGTTCTCATTTTAAGGTCATAGTGCTCATCAAATCGGTAACTAGGTTTATCACGCACATGATTATGAATGCAACCTTGAATGAATAATGAAATGTGAAATCCATATAATGTTAAGTTAAATGACAACTCTACTGAAAAGGAAAGATTATCTCAAACATATTTTGCCCAGTTATATCCAACAAAAGTAATATATGATATGAAGATCACATCAACCCATACAAAGATAAGTATTGCTAGGAACTCTCATTATTATATATTATGTTGTTGTTTTATTTTACAATTGCATAAGAATAAGATAGGTTAAATGTTAAATGTTGGGGGTTCTAGAGGTTAGTTATTATATGGGTTAGTGGTTATAGGGGTAACAAGGGTTATAGTTTACATGGGTTGGGATTTTATGTCAAGTTCCATGGTTATATGTTATAGTGGTTAAGAATTTTTGTGGTTGTGAGCTATAGCTCTTAGAGTTTAGGGTTTCAAATTGAGTTTAAATACCATCATTTAAATTATAATGTTGAATGTTTTATGGTTTATTGTTTAGGATGTGTAGTTTTAGAATTACAAGTGTGGTTGTAAAAGTGTTAGGTATTATAGGTGGAATGGGTTGTTATTCTTAGGGTATAACGGTTACATATTATATGTTATAGCTTAAGGGTGATAGGTGTTAGAGATCATAATATTTATTAGTGGTTGTTACACATTATTTTGGTCACCTCAGTGATCACCTGACAAGATGTGTTCATGTTCCCTAAAAATATTAAAAGAGACTTTCTCCAGGAGAAAAAGTGATTTGACTTCCTCTACCAGAAAACCCTATAAAGGAAGGTCGTCTCACCCTGCTCTATATATGGGGTGTGACAATGCCTGATAATCGCATTCTGCACCATACTTGGAGTGTGACGTCTACACTATTGGGCCATGTCAAAAACAAAAAGTATACATGGATGTCAAAAAAATATCACTACAAGTATATTATAAAAGTGTATGTTATTGGAATCAAATTTAATACACTTACCACATCAATATTTGTATTATCACGACATCATATTGATCAAACACCATGTTTAGCATCAATGTTGTCATATTTTAGTTCTTTCACTAAAACATATTTTCCTTTAATGTTCTTTATATGCTTATTATCACCTGCACAAATCAAATATATTAATTTTGATAGAAATATTAATTATTCAAATATATTTAATTAGTGATAATAAATATTAAAGATAATGAATGAAAAGAGTCTCATGACATGGAGAAATAGAAAAAGGAAACTAAAATCATTAATGATAACTAATTAACAAAAAAACATAGAGAATTTACATTAATCTACAACAATATAAGTTAAAAAGCAAATTGTATTTACATTTAATTACGAAACACTATCAAGCGATAGAAAAACACAATAGATACATATTCAATTTGTTTATTCCATTTCCATAGTCACAATCAGTTATACTTATTGGCTAAGTCCACTAGGCTTAAGCATAACTTATTTATGTGTCACAAATCTAAAAGAGTTTGCAATTGATCAACAACACGATGAAGAGTAATCTACATTAGACTTCTATTAAAAAGGGTCAACCATATAAGGTGGAATCTAATCTAGTCGAAATCAAAATGTATTATGGAAAGGCATATAATATGGTTTACCTATTAGGCTTTATTGGTAGTTTTGTTCATTTAAATTTCTAGATGAAATCTATTCGAAGTAAAGTATGTAAGCTTTGTTTTCACATGTTCGTTGGAAAATCCTTTAGTTTGCTATAGGATTTCATAAACACTTTTGTTGGAAAAGTTTTATCGAAACTGATGTAGACCCCCCCCCCTTCTCTCCTTGGGGTTGCTCGACCTCCCAGTCTAGGATCGTTCAAATCAAGGAGTCAAATCGACTCTTTGGGCCTTCGCTAGACCCCAATTACTTACACAAGTCCCCTTTCCTCCAAAGTCCAGGTTCTGTCAAACCCAAGGGTCCTTTCCTGGCCTCTTTGAAAAATTTAAATAATAGACACTAGCTCCCCTTGCTAGGTCCTTTCCTTCACATATGACCTCGGACTGTGCCCTCACGTAAACATGTGATTGTGGGGTGGCCAAGACCGATTTTCTCCCCACAATCACGTGATTGCGGAGTGGCCACACTGCTTTTCTCCCCACAATTCACTACCAATCACCATGTATCCCTTTAGCAATATCGTGGTTTCGATTACAACCCGCTCTAGGATTTTTAAAGTCCAAGCACTTTTTGTCCCCGTAATTAAGTGTGAATGTCGATCTTGTGATCTTGGGCATTGCCTCTTTAATCGACGACTGAGATTCATCCTCTTTCATCCTTGGTCAACTATCAGTCAATGACCCTTCTCCTCCTTTTGCACGCACTCCCAGATTCCCACGATCTATCGATCTGTGCCCTCCTTCCAAATTGACGACTACGATGGATATTTCCCTTCGGGATTCTGGAGTTTCAACTCTCAAATCTTCGCTTTCTCCCAGAGTGCTTTCACCCGAAGATGACGATCTGTCGACGTGTGTCCCTAACAGATCGATAATTGTGGTTCACTTCTTCTCTTCGGGTTTTGGGAGTTTCAACTCTCAGTCTTCACTTCCTCCCAGAGTGATTTCACCCAAATACAATGATCTGTTGACACGTACCTCATTCACGATCAACGACTATGAGTGACTTCGACACTCCGGGTTTCAGGAGTTTCAAACTCTCAGCACTTGCCTCCTCCCGAAGTACTTCCACCCGAAGTACATGATCTCTTGATGCGTGTCTCCCCCTTGATCTGACTGCCACTATACACTTTAGCTCTTCGGGCTTCGGGAGTTTCAGACTCCTACACACTCGTTCCTCCCAAAGTGCTTTCACCTAATGTAATGTTCCTGACTTGGCTAGTCTAGGAAACGCTGCTAATGTGTGTGTAGGATCAAAGGTTTACAACATATAAATGATCATACAAATAATAAATGCGACAAAGGACTG
>JZKD02S1858250.1:0-25950 GCA_000966675.3 Picea glauca
CAAGGGGCCCTTTAGGGAACCCTTTGGTCCTTGACCAACCCCCCATTCCGATTTTTCTCATATTTGGAGGTCAAATCAAGTTGGGAGCTGGTCCATAAGTGGTTTGGGGGGCAATAAGAACCATAAATGCAATGTTCACATGAGTGTGCATCTTTTCTCATACATAGTCATGCATTTGGCTCATTGTGTGCTCTACGGTCTTTGTTGGCCTGTGCATTGTGCACACGCTTCCTTTAGTGAGTTTGTGCATGTCAATGTTTGCCCAATTGTATAGTTTTTGCATTTAGAAATGCATTTTGGTGTTGCAGGTGAACTAATTGTTGTTTGTATTGTTGTATTTCTGTAACCATTTGCGTGCAATGTTGTGGACAAAATTTCAGTGATAAGAGACGCCCCCTGATGTGTGAGGTTAGGAGCATACATATAGCCGAAATACATCAATGTTTCTTCTACTGAGAGTGGAATTGTAATGAAGAGTGTTAAAAGGAATTGCAAGAGAAATCTGTCGGAGGGAGAGGGAAAACTATGGGACCCAAACATTTCTATAGGGAGAAAAAACAAAATATGTATATAAACGAGGCAGACATGCCCCATCCTTATGTCATGTAAATAAAAAATGTAAGTAAATGAAGTTGTATGTTGATGTAGATAATTGCAGTGCTCTCCAGGGCAGTTTGATAATGGCATATGAAAATTCCAAATGGTGAACATACTCTGAAAAGAGGCAAGTATGTCTGTAAGAAGCGTCGATGAACCGTAGGAATTGATGGCCTAACAAATTCATAGGTCTTCGACTGGTATAAAACAACTACAATAGTCACATAGTAAGACCCACTATAACATGAGATTTTGTTGAAGTCAAATATTATGTGGGTCAATGAAATCAAAGAGAAATGATTTTTATCTTTGTGTCATCTAAGAATTCGCATTGTAAAGGTAATGAGAATCAAGATACTGTCACCCTTCTAGAAACTGTGCTGGAGTCGACAGAAAGGGAGATGCGACTCCAAGAAGCAAAGGGCTTCATGAAATCCACATCAATAAGATCAACGACTGATAGGGAACATGAACGAAGTCAAGATGAGATGAGACTTAAGACTGCCTTTGGTTGGGGTATGTTTGAAGGATGATTGACAACAACCGTAAAATTGTATATAGTGTCAAGGGGATGACTAGATATGGGGTTCAATTGTGCCATAGGAATGACAAAGTGGAAAAATTCAGAGATCAAGGGTACATGGAATTTTGGATACTCGGGGTTCATGAACGATGTTGACATGAGAAAAGCAGAGTAGATTCCCCAACCAAGGGAGACATGGGTTTTGTTGCCAGGAAAAGAAGCTCATCAAGGGTAGTGACAAAAAGATAAGTAAATTCTCGAAACAAAGGGTTTTTACAATTACCAAATAAATAAATAATAATTTGGGATGAGTGTATAGATACAGAAATGGGTTCCTCAGTGTGAGATGGCTTGGCCTATGAGGGCACAAATTGCGAAGAGAACTAGTGGAGGGTGTGGGCCCCATGGGTGGGTTTCTGTGAGAGTTAAATGAATGGAGGGAAATATGCAGATGGAAAAATTGATTGTGGATGAAATGGAGGGTTAATGATACTTGTTAGGATAGGGGAAGAACCAGGGTTCAATGCTTCAACAACGTACCAACAAAACCCTAACTACCGGCCCTTTCGGAAACACCTGCAAAGTAGATGAAGTCTCACCTGAGGTAGGGGAAGGGGTGGTTGGAGGACTCCAGTGTATGCAACCTTAGCTGGGACATAGATCTATGATTACAATACTCTAACAAAGCACTTAGTAGTTACCATTCATCGGTATTTAACCAGTATGTACTTCGCAGATAAAAACCCTAATTACAGAGTAACACAATACTCAACCAGATCCACACATATAAGCACTTAGCATAAAGAAATAGATCAGATATAGCATTCATTCACATCACTGAGAACTAATATATTATGTCATATGATTCTAACATTCATAAATATAAAAACACTAAGCATAAATCACATCAAAGGCACCAAGCAATAATCGAAATTCACAAAGCAACCATAACATAGGATATACGTGATTCACCTCTAGCCTGGGGCTACATCCACCAACTCTTCTCTTCTTTATTATCTTCCTGTCAAGATTCTTAGGCACATAGCATCAAAATCCTACTCTAGAGAGGATAGGATATATGTGCTCACCTCACCAAATCCTCCTTCCCTGCGCTAGGTTACATCACCAAGACCTTACATAGTCTCTTACAGTTACTTGCACTTAGCCTTGCAAGTCTCACACAATATGCACATAGCATGCACAACTATCACTTTCACTTAGCACATTGACCTTTACTTTCCCTTAGCACTTAGCATCACACCCTTGCGATCTTACTTACATCACCTAGCTTCCTATTTATACATGACAAAATTGGCCTAAACATGGGTAAACCCATGGGCCGACATCCCATATCCGTTACATAAGCCCAAAATCGAAAAATGCCCTAAAAAGGAGCCAAGATTGTTATAGAAAGATTTTCCTCACCATTGTTATCTTTCATAGAGGGCCTTTTTCCATTTTCCTATCCAGACTTGTGATCCCTTTTTGATGAAACCAGAGCTAAAAATAAATATTTTTTCACATATACGTGCCCTATCTACTATACAACATGCGTATACGTAGGCTCCTCCACTATAACCTGCGTACATCGGGATTTGTGTTAGAAAATACAAAAATGAAGTTGGGTTTCCATGTCACGACAGGAGATCTCTGATCCTTGTCCTTCCATATACTAGAAACATTCTGACTCTTCCCTTTAGTTGCATTTTGAAGGCTATCAGAGCACAATTCTGATCTATGGAAAAAAGGAGAAAGAATTCAACTTTGAGAGAAAAGTTACTTTGGAGAAATTACTTCATATTGAATCTGCATCCCTTTATCTCTCAAGTTTGAACACAGTGTTCAGCCCCCAAGCTCTATCCCTATTGGTGAGAGAACCTCATTGTCTCTTTTCTATGAGCTTGCCTTTGGTGGAGGATTGAAGTGGTGGAGGCCCAGTTGTAAGGAACTTGGTTTCTTGGTTTCTAACTATGTCAACATGGAAGTCTGTAATGTTTTTGCTTCTGCTGATCATTTATTAATAGAAATAGTCATTTCCCCTCCAGTTGGGATCATGAAAATATATGATTATTATCCATGGGCAAGTTTGTAATGTTTATTAATGGATTATGATATCTAATGTGATAACCCCTTTATATTTTCATTATATACTTTCCCTGCTTGTTTGTTGATAACTTGTTGCAGGTACAAAGCTTTGGGTCAAAGTGCTCAACAGTGGAACATCGTCAAACATTGGAACGAGGTAGGATTCTTTCTTATCTCGCTTGCACATTGGTTTATATAATATATGTTGGAATTGAGTATATTTTTGTAGTCATACATGTCTATTGTGGTTTAACCTAGCCATAGAGATTTTTTACCTCATAACAAAATTGGCGACTCTGTTGGGGAGAGATCTTCTTTCTAAGGGTTGAAGTACTTTTTCTCCTTGCATTTCTCTTTTTCCTTTGTGTTTCTTGTTGTATCGCTGCTTGACAGATTCTGTTCACTCTGGGTTTGAGTTTTCATCCTTTTTACCCTTGCTTGCCCTTGTTTTCAACCCTGTACGTGCCCCATTGCCTTGACAGTCACGTACACATGCATGTTGTCTCACTATGAGCTTCATATATACACTCTATTTCCTTGAACAATCACATACACCTTATTTCCTTTCTTGGTTGCTTGGTTTGGTGGTTGTTGGGTGGGATTTGATGATTGTTGAAACTTCTTAGGTCTCTATAGTGCCTGTTGAGCTTCTCTGGGTTGACATGAAACCTATTTAGAGTTGAATTTTGGGCATATTATTTCTCATCGTTTTTCATTTTTTATTTTTCCTTGAACTCTGGGTTGTTGCTTGGTTTTCTACTTAAGTTACTTTGTTTATACACAGTAGTTTATATATTAGGTTTCTTATCAGTCCATGCATTTTCTTTTTAGTATATTGAAAATACAAAAAAATGGGCATTTTACATTGCTTGGCATTTTTTTCTTTTGAATATTTATCATTAGCTTAGTGCATTTAGTGAAATATTGCATTTTACTTCTGAATTGCAGAGTTGAAATTGAAAATTGCACTATTTTATACGCATATCATTAATTGAAAAGTTAAAATTAGACTTTGCATTATATTCATATTTATTTTCTTGCAGATTCATAATATCATGAGTTTCACTTCCATACCCTTTTGATTAATCACAGCCAATAAATTTTTTGCTTTAAACTAAAATTGATTAGTCACGATTTTATTTTTAGGGTGCACAAACTAGTCTAGGGTTTAGTGCCTTGGAATAGGATTTTGTGAGTAAACTTCTCGAAGGAAATTAAATCAACATATGTGTCTGAGACAGGGAGATGAGAAGTTCATTGTATAATTGGTAAGATCAGGAGGCTCCTCTCACACTGGAGTTAATCATGAGGTTGCGCGAAGTTAGTTGAAGGGATAGCCCCTGGATACTCGCCTAGCGTCAGAGATATTTTTGTGGATTTATTCGTATTTGGGGATCTTGCTAGTACCCATACCTCTGTGAGAGGTGGTTCTTTCAAGGTTTTGGGCTTTTCTACCCTGCCCATATAGTAATCCAGACTTACGACTGCTCGCCTGTGCATCGGTTATACAGTGGTTTATTAGTTTCTTGACTTAGGTATCTCATAGGTTACTTGCAGGGGTTATTCTTCTTGTACCCTGGGTCAGATAGGGGTCAGAAAACACACAACCTTTATGGAGGATTACCTCTCTGGGGGGATCTGACCAACTGGTTTTTAATCCCATGAGGGCCACTATAACTGATTTTTTTACCTCCAAACTTTAGTGGGGAGTCTCAGGTCCCTCTTGGACGAGACATACCTTATTTAGCGAGGGAGGCCACTCAACCACTTTAGCCCGTTTGCATGCATATTGGCCATTTGAATTTTGGTATTCTCTTTGACTACTAGCTGGAATTAGGATATTCTTATTTTGTAGAGTCATAATTCATCGTGGAGTCAGACCAACATCCTCGTTGGTCCCGTCAATTGTTACATTTACCACCATATTTTGAGTTCTTACCTTCTAAATGGCATAGAGTTATTAGGCATGGTACACACACATCCACCTTTCAAACTTGTGGTTCCACAAGGATGAGTACTGAATCTATTCTCCAGAACACTGGGAGTTCTTTGACTCCCATACCCACTATAGTTAATGACACTCCTTCGACTCCTACAACCACTACAGTTGCAGTGCAAGAGGCATATACTTATACTATGGATTGACCTATAGTTAATGCTTCCTCTCTTGCCTCAAACCCTTTTGGGGGTCTTAGTCATTCATCAGGTTACAATGTTCATTCCATCCCTATGGATTCTAGTCCATTTTCTTATGGTATGCCTAACTTCACTTCACAGTTTTTGACTTCCATCCTAGTTGTTGGCCCTAACACTAGCATTGGACTTGGGGGCACTACACCTCCTTACACTCCATTTTTGTTTGGTGGTTCTCATATCCCTCAGACGAACCCTAATATAGGAAGTGTCCCTACTCTTAACCCCGGTTCTAATCCTTTTATAAATGGATGTAACAACCAACCTGGCGGACAAGTTCTTTCCTACATCCCTAACTCCTCGGTGTTAATTTCGACCAATAATTTTGGCATGATGAATCCACTTCAATCCTCTAGGTTCCCACCCAAACAAGGTCAGTCTTACACTTTGGGCAATCCCCAACCTGGCTTCAATCCGATTGGGGGCACTTTTTATAACCCCCAGCCCATATCTAATCTGACTGGGGGAAATTTTCATAACCCTCATTAGAACATTCTTGCTAGAATGATGCCCAACCCAACTTATATGAATCATCCTGGAGGAGGGCCTTATAATTCTGGATAGGGCTTTGGTTCTTACCATAATCATGGGTGGAATGTAGTTCCCAACGTACAATCGTTCGCGGGAGGACAGGGTCATATTTCACAACCCCATATCCCTTTTCTGGCCACGCTTAATCTGTCGGATTTGGCTAAGTTAATGAACGGCCCGATGAGTCATGAACCCACATGGCCCCCCATCCCCACCAAGCTTCCTTCCGATATCCCAAAGTTTGAAGGTAAGAATGGAGAATACCCTAGTGATCAAGTCATGACTTTTACCCTTTGGTGCTCATCAAATTCTCTTAACCATGATTCTATTAGATTACGATTGTTTCAACGCACTCTCATTGCAGTTGCTGCGCAATGGTATATTGAGCTACCTAGGGGGACATATAGGTCATTTAATCAGTTGGTGATGGCCTTTCTCAAAAACTTTCAATTGCCCATTCGTTATGATTTTGACCTCAAACTTTTGTCGAATTTATGCCAAGACATCGCCACTCATATCTCTGATCATATCCAGGAGTGGCGTAGATGGAGGCGGTTAATTAAGACTCCTATACCCTTGGCCTTTCTCCTCGAATGGATCCTAAAGTATTTGCACCCTCCTATCTCGAATGACGTTGCTACTTCCAGGGTCTCTAATGAGGAAGAAGCTATGTTTAGACCCTAGTAGCTAGATTTGATATATGTTCAGTCTGGGATGTTATATCACCTTCTTCTATAAGCACCGCGGTCAAATTATGACCCTAGGAAAAAATCGGGACCTCATTTCGATGGCATTGTAGGATCCGCTAATGTAAATTCCGCAGACTCGACGACGAGCCACTTGAAGAATTTGTCTCTAAACCAGTCTGTTGGAGGACCAACTTCATCTTTGTATTCCAAACCCACTCAGTCGATGGATGTACATTCTATACAATCGTCGAAAAATCCCCCTGGTGACCAGCAACCAAGAGGGAATAAAAGGAAAGGTTGAAATAATCGTAAGGGTGGGAAAAATGGTAATAAACCCAAGGACAAAGATAATAATGGGAAGCATAATGATAATGTTGGAGAGGGAAAGAAAGAGAAACGTAAGGTGAAGTTTCCTTGTAAACTTTGTACCGATGATCACCTTAAACATTTATGCCCCAAAATTGTGGAGGCTGCAAGGCTTTTGAATCTACCACTCGCTGTGCTGACAAATCCATTCCCACATAACCAACACTTAGCCTCGATCTCTTCTAATGCCGAAAATGTGACTGGTGGGAGTAAAAAACCACCATCGGAATATGGTGACCGCGTATGTATCAACATGGTCGATGAAAAAATCGATCATCGATGTAGCCACTTGATCTCGAGATTATAGCTCTTCGCAAGCTAACTCTGGTCTAGAAGCTCCCACTCCTCCTCCGGAGATGAAATTACATATTGAGAAACTAGAGCCACCGCCTTGTATTCTGAAAGGAGTACTTAAGTGCTCTACCCACAATCCTAATTCTAGAGCCTCCCAAAACTACTCTATTGTTAAAGACCTGGGCCAAACCCCTTGTGCGATGTCGGATTTGCACGTACTTCGTACGTGTCCTTCACAGAGGAATGCCTTACTCTCTACCTTAGGAGCTCTAGAACCCAGTGGCTCAAATGTTATCAATTTTGATGTCACAAATGTGAAGCCTTGCTTACCTTACCATGTGGCTTTCCAAATCCATGTGGAGTATTCCAAGTATACCATCAAATGTACAGTTTTTGATGAAGGCACTGCCACCTGCGTGATGTCCCTGTTCTGTTGGAAAGCTTTCAGTTCTCTGACCCTTTCCAAGTCGTCGAACATGTTGAATGCATTTGACAGTCATTCCTTCCACCCTCACGATATTCTCCCTACCTTTCCAGTCCAATTAGGTGGTAAGACAGTAGAGGTGGAGGTAGAGGTAGTTCATGCGCCTCTTGATTATAACCTATTACTAGGTCGCAATTGGACCTATTTTGTGTTCGTTGTCGTATCGCCCGTCTTTCGTACGCTTTGTTTTCCTAATAAAGGGAATATCGTGACGGTAGACCAATTGTCCTTTGCATACTCTAGTTCTAATGCATCTATCGGACCATTGATCCCTATGATCGACAATTCTCAGTCGACAACTGAGAACATCGGTGTCAGAATGTATTATTTCCTTATGGGTAATTTCAACTTCTCGGCACCGAATCACCACATTTAGGCCATGACTAGCAGGCCTTCTTCGACATAGAGGTCCATTCCTTTCTGCACTTCCTATTTTAGTGATATATGGACCCTACCTTAGCTGACTTCGTCGTGTGAAGTTCAGTCGCATGCTGGCATGGCCATGACACTATCGACAATAGAGATTGTGTATCAAGTTGTTCTTGACTCTTCCATCGATCCTGATCCTGTTACTTCGCCAACAGACGAAGAGGATATTATTCTTAGGCCCGTATGGGCCACCTCATTTTCTTGTTCACATGATTGCCTAGATGAGACTTTGCCTTCAGACGAAGCCATCCTCGAAGCCATGAATGGTTCCAATAGACCTTGGGATGATATGCATCATCGATCTTATTTTCTCCCAAGTCTTGAAAGAATCGAGCAAGATGAATTTTGGTCTACTTTGAGTGAGATATTCGGTCACATCGTAGTTCCACTTGATACACACGACATTTATGCCGAAGGAAATATGGAAATTATTTCTCCTACAGTCTCGATCGACATCTCTCGTACGCTTGGCAAGATTGAAAACGTAAATATTTGTGCAGATTGTTCACCAGAAGAAATTCTAATCTACACCAATCTCTTCAAATAATTTTGAGATGTATTTTCTTGGTCATATGAAGAGATGCTAGGGATCGACCCTCATATTGTCGAACATGATATTAGAACTTACCTAGATGCCAAACCTATTCAACAACGTCTTAGATCTATGAATCCTAGAAAAGAACCTGCTATTAAGGCAGAGGTGGAGAAGCTACTTAATGTTGGCTTCCTCTACTCGATTCCCTTGACCGAATGGGTATCCAACCCCTTTCCTATGAACAAAAAGAAAGGAACCATCCAAGTATGTATGGAATTTTGTGACCTGAACAAGGATTTTCCTAAAGATAACTTCCCCACACCTTTCATTGATCAGATTCTCGATGAGTGTGTAGGAAGCGAGATATTTTCTTTTATGGATGGATTTTCAGGGTATAACCAAATCCAAATCAAACCTAAAGACCAACACAAGACGAAATTTATATGTCCTTGGGGTACTTTTGCATACCGTAAAATTACTTTCGTCCTTAAAAATGTCGGATAAACCTTCCAACGTGCCATGACTTTCACTTTTCACGATATTAAGTACATAGTCGAAGCCTACCTTGATGATCTCGTTCCTCACTCTTGTAAGAGAGTGGATCATATTATGCACCTTTGGCTTGTTTTTGAAAGATGTTATTACTATAGAATCTGGTTGAACCCTCACAAATGCATATTTTGCGTTAAGTCTGGTTGTCTTCTGGGATTTTTAGTCTCCGAGACCAGGATCATGGTAGATCTTCTTAAGGTTGAGGCAATACTTCAATTGCCTCCCCCGCGCATGATTAGAAAACTTCAGGGTTTACAGGGGAAAGCTAACTTTCTACGTCAGTTTATATTGAATTATGCCAATATCACTAAGAGTTTCATGTGCCTCTTGAAGAAATACACCCCTTTTATTTGGGATGAGAGAGCCCAGGAGTCTTTCGATGCTTTGAAGAAATCCTTAATATCGACCCCTCTGCCGAATTCTCCTGATTACAATAGATATTACTTTCTTTATATCGCTGCATCTTAAGAGACGATTGGTATGGTTCTAGTTCAGGAGGATGATGAGATCCATGAGCACATCATCTACTATCTTAGTTGAAATTTAGTCAGCCCTGAGCTTAATTACTCTCACATTGAAAAAATAGCTTTGGTTGTCATTCACACAGTCCAATGTTTAGGTCACTATATATTACTTTGCAAGACTACTATGGTTGTTGATGTCAATCCATTTTAATTCGTCCTTACCAGGCATATCATAGGGGGGAAATACAATAAATGGATCATCATTTTACAATAGTTTGATCTCAACTTCTCTTTGGCAAAGTCCAAGAAATCAATGGTCTTCGCAGAGTTAGATGAGGATGTTATCCATGTTGATTCATTTGCAGACAAACACATTTTCCTTGTCTCATCGTCTAACCCCTAGTATGGATACATTGTTCTCTATCTTCAGACCTTGAAGTTCGCTCAACATCTTTTGTGAGATGAACGATGACATATTAGATACCAAGCCAAGAAGTATACCATCATCGGTGACACTTTTATCACCGAGGAATAGATGACATGTTGCGTCGTTTCTTATCTCATGAGGAAGTTGAGTTAGTCCTAAAGGACTTCCACAAAGGGGCTTGTGGCAGTCACCTATCCGGGTTTGTGACAGCCCAAAAAATCTTGTGAGATGGTTATTTTTGGCCTTCTATCTTTAAAGATTGTATTGAAGCAGTTAAGAGGTGTCACCCATGCCGGGTGTTCACTTGGAAAATGTGCTCGCACCCAACCCCTCTTCAACCAGTCATTACCATTGGTCCCTTCATCAAGTGGGGCGTAGACTTCGTAGATTGCAACCCAACTTTGGTTGGGGGGCATCAACATATTATTGTGGTCATCGAATACTTTACTAAGTGGGTTGAAGACATGCCTACCGTGAAATATGATGGGAAGACTATTGTCTTCTTCGTATTCAATCAAATTATCATCCGGTTTGGTATCCTGAGTGATATTGTCACTGATCATGGCAGTCACTTTCAGAATGAAATGATGGTAGAGCTAGAATCTAAGTTGGGGTTAGGCATGGTCATTCCTCCCCTTATTAGCCCCAGGAAAATGGGCAAGTAGAGGCTGTCAACAAGTCTCTCAAGACCATCTTGAAAAAAACTGTCAGTTAGAGTAAGTCTAATTGGCACATCATGATATATCCCGTGCTTTGGCCATACCGAACCATGGTTAAGAATGCCACCAGTTTTTTCCCTTTCCAATTAGTGCATGGTGTGGAGTCGATTCTTCCTATTGAATGAAAAATCCCTTCTCTTAAGTTGGTAGTTGCGCTCCTACCTAACACTTTAGATCTAGAGCGATGCCTTGTACACCTAGAGAGTCTTGACGAGCAACGTCGGGACACCTTTATGACCATCGAGGTGAAAAAAAAACATGTCAAGGTCCAGTATGAAAAGTTTGTCTGTCCTCGNCAAGGGGCCCTTTAGGGAACCCTTTGGTCCTTGACCAACCCCCCATTCCGATTTTTCTCATATTTGGAGGTCAAATCAAGTTGGGAGCTGGTCCATAAGTGGTTTGGGGGGCAATAAGAACCATAAATGCAATGTTCACATGAGTGTGCATCTTTTCTCATACATAGTCATGCATTTGGCTCATTGTGTGCTCTACGGTCTTTGTTGGCCTGTGCATTGTGCACACGCTTCCTTTAGTGAGTTTGTGCATGTCAATGTTTGCCCAATTGTATAGTTTTTGCATTTAGAAATGCATTTTGGTGTTGCAGGTGAACTAATTGTTGTTTGTATTGTTGTATTTCTGTAACCATTTGCGTGCAATGTTGTGGACAAAATTTCAGTGATAAGAGACGCCCCCTGATGTGTGAGGTTAGGAGCATACATATAGCCGAAATACATCAATGTTTCTTCTACTGAGAGTGGAATTGTAATGAAGAGTGTTAAAAGGAATTGCAAGAGAAATCTGTCGGAGGGAGAGGGAAAACTATGGGACCCAAACATTTCTATAGGGAGAAAAAACAAAATATGTATATAAACGAGGCAGACATGCCCCATCCTTATGTCATGTAAATAAAAAATGTAAGTAAATGAAGTTGTATGTTGATGTAGATAATTGCAGTGCTCTCCAGGGCAGTTTGATAATGGCATATGAAAATTCCAAATGGTGAACATACTCTGAAAAGAGGCAAGTATGTCTGTAAGAAGCGTCGATGAACCGTAGGAATTGATGGCCTAACAAATTCATAGGTCTTCGACTGGTATAAAACAACTACAATAGTCACATAGTAAGACCCACTATAACATGAGATTTTGTTGAAGTCAAATATTATGTGGGTCAATGAAATCAAAGAGAAATGATTTTTATCTTTGTGTCATCTAAGAATTCGCATTGTAAAGGTAATGAGAATCAAGATACTGTCACCCTTCTAGAAACTGTGCTGGAGTCGACAGAAAGGGAGATGCGACTCCAAGAAGCAAAGGGCTTCATGAAATCCACATCAATAAGATCAACGACTGATAGGGAACATGAACGAAGTCAAGATGAGATGAGACTTAAGACTGCCTTTGGTTGGGGTATGTTTGAAGGATGATTGACAACAACCGTAAAATTGTATATAGTGTCAAGGGGATGACTAGATATGGGGTTCAATTGTGCCATAGGAATGACAAAGTGGAAAAATTCAGAGATCAAGGGTACATGGAATTTTGGATACTCGGGGTTCATGAACGATGTTGACATGAGAAAAGCAGAGTAGATTCCCCAACCAAGGGAGACATGGGTTTTGTTGCCAGGAAAAGAAGCTCATCAAGGGTAGTGACAAAAAGATAAGTAAATTCTCGAAACAAAGGGTTTTTACAATTACCAAATAAATAAATAATAATTTGGGATGAGTGTATAGATACAGAAATGGGTTCCTCAGTGTGAGATGGCTTGGCCTATGAGGGCACAAATTGCGAAGAGAACTAGTGGAGGGTGTGGGCCCCATGGGTGGGTTTCTGTGAGAGTTAAATGAATGGAGGGAAATATGCAGATGGAAAAATTGATTGTGGATGAAATGGAGGGTTAATGATACTTGTTAGGATAGGGGAAGAACCAGGGTTCAATGCTTCAACAACGTACCAACAAAACCCTAACTACCGGCCCTTTCGGAAACACCTGCAAAGTAGATGAAGTCTCACCTGAGGTAGGGGAAGGGGTGGTTGGAGGACTCCAGTGTATGCAACCTTAGCTGGGACATAGATCTATGATTACAATACTCTAACAAAGCACTTAGTAGTTACCATTCATCGGTATTTAACCAGTATGTACTTCGCAGATAAAAACCCTAATTACAGAGTAACACAATACTCAACCAGATCCACACATATAAGCACTTAGCATAAAGAAATAGATCAGATATAGCATTCATTCACATCACTGAGAACTAATATATTATGTCATATGATTCTAACATTCATAAATATAAAAACACTAAGCATAAATCACATCAAAGGCACCAAGCAATAATCGAAATTCACAAAGCAACCATAACATAGGATATACGTGATTCACCTCTAGCCTGGGGCTACATCCACCAACTCTTCTCTTCTTTATTATCTTCCTGTCAAGATTCTTAGGCACATAGCATCAAAATCCTACTCTAGAGAGGATAGGATATATGTGCTCACCTCACCAAATCCTCCTTCCCTGCGCTAGGTTACATCACCAAGACCTTACATAGTCTCTTACAGTTACTTGCACTTAGCCTTGCAAGTCTCACACAATATGCACATAGCATGCACAACTATCACTTTCACTTAGCACATTGACCTTTACTTTCCCTTAGCACTTAGCATCACACCCTTGCGATCTTACTTACATCACCTAGCTTCCTATTTATACATGACAAAATTGGCCTAAACATGGGTAAACCCATGGGCCGACATCCCATATCCGTTACATAAGCCCAAAATCGAAAAATGCCCTAAAAAGGAGCCAAGATTGTTATAGAAAGATTTTCCTCACCATTGTTATCTTTCATAGAGGGCCTTTTTCCATTTTCCTATCCAGACTTGTGATCCCTTTTTGATGAAACCAGAGCTAAAAATAAATATTTTTTCACATATACGTGCCCTATCTACTATACAACATGCGTATACGTAGGCTCCTCCACTATAACCTGCGTACATCGGGATTTGTGTTAGAAAATACAAAAATGAAGTTGGGTTTCCATGTCACGACAGGAGATCTCTGATCCTTGTCCTTCCATATACTAGAAACATTCTGACTCTTCCCTTTAGTTGCATTTTGAAGGCTATCAGAGCACAATTCTGATCTATGGAAAAAAGGAGAAAGAATTCAACTTTGAGAGAAAAGTTACTTTGGAGAAATTACTTCATATTGAATCTGCATCCCTTTATCTCTCAAGTTTGAACACAGTGTTCAGCCCCCAAGCTCTATCCCTATTGGTGAGAGAACCTCATTGTCTCTTTTCTATGAGCTTGCCTTTGGTGGAGGATTGAAGTGGTGGAGGCCCAGTTGTAAGGAACTTGGTTTCTTGGTTTCTAACTATGTCAACATGGAAGTCTGTAATGTTTTTGCTTCTGCTGATCATTTATTAATAGAAATAGTCATTTCCCCTCCAGTTGGGATCATGAAAATATATGATTATTATCCATGGGCAAGTTTGTAATGTTTATTAATGGATTATGATATCTAATGTGATAACCCCTTTATATTTTCATTATATACTTTCCCTGCTTGTTTGTTGATAACTTGTTGCAGGTACAAAGCTTTGGGTCAAAGTGCTCAACAGTGGAACATCGTCAAACATTGGAACGAGGTAGGATTCTTTCTTATCTCGCTTGCACATTGGTTTATATAATATATGTTGGAATTGAGTATATTTTTGTAGTCATACATGTCTATTGTGGTTTAACCTAGCCATAGAGATTTTTTACCTCATAACAAAATTGGCGACTCTGTTGGGGAGAGATCTTCTTTCTAAGGGTTGAAGTACTTTTTCTCCTTGCATTTCTCTTTTTCCTTTGTGTTTCTTGTTGTATCGCTGCTTGACAGATTCTGTTCACTCTGGGTTTGAGTTTTCATCCTTTTTACCCTTGCTTGCCCTTGTTTTCAACCCTGTACGTGCCCCATTGCCTTGACAGTCACGTACACATGCATGTTGTCTCACTATGAGCTTCATATATACACTCTATTTCCTTGAACAATCACATACACCTTATTTCCTTTCTTGGTTGCTTGGTTTGGTGGTTGTTGGGTGGGATTTGATGATTGTTGAAACTTCTTAGGTCTCTATAGTGCCTGTTGAGCTTCTCTGGGTTGACATGAAACCTATTTAGAGTTGAATTTTGGGCATATTATTTCTCATCGTTTTTCATTTTTTATTTTTCCTTGAACTCTGGGTTGTTGCTTGGTTTTCTACTTAAGTTACTTTGTTTATACACAGTAGTTTATATATTAGGTTTCTTATCAGTCCATGCATTTTCTTTTTAGTATATTGAAAATACAAAAAAATGGGCATTTTACATTGCTTGGCATTTTTTTCTTTTGAATATTTATCATTAGCTTAGTGCATTTAGTGAAATATTGCATTTTACTTCTGAATTGCAGAGTTGAAATTGAAAATTGCACTATTTTATACGCATATCATTAATTGAAAAGTTAAAATTAGACTTTGCATTATATTCATATTTATTTTCTTGCAGATTCATAATATCATGAGTTTCACTTCCATACCCTTTTGATTAATCACAGCCAATAAATTTTTTGCTTTAAACTAAAATTGATTAGTCACGATTTTATTTTTAGGGTGCACAAACTAGTCTAGGGTTTAGTGCCTTGGAATAGGATTTTGTGAGTAAACTTCTCGAAGGAAATTAAATCAACATATGTGTCTGAGACAGGGAGATGAGAAGTTCATTGTATAATTGGTAAGATCAGGAGGCTCCTCTCACACTGGAGTTAATCATGAGGTTGCGCGAAGTTAGTTGAAGGGATAGCCCCTGGATACTCGCCTAGCGTCAGAGATATTTTTGTGGATTTATTCGTATTTGGGGATCTTGCTAGTACCCATACCTCTGTGAGAGGTGGTTCTTTCAAGGTTTTGGGCTTTTCTACCCTGCCCATATAGTAATCCAGACTTACGACTGCTCGCCTGTGCATCGGTTATACAGTGGTTTATTAGTTTCTTGACTTAGGTATCTCATAGGTTACTTGCAGGGGTTATTCTTCTTGTACCCTGGGTCAGATAGGGGTCAGAAAACACACAACCTTTATGGAGGATTACCTCTCTGGGGGGATCTGACCAACTGGTTTTTAATCCCATGAGGGCCACTATAACTGATTTTTTTACCTCCAAACTTTAGTGGGGAGTCTCAGGTCCCTCTTGGACGAGACATACCTTATTTAGCGAGGGAGGCCACTCAACCACTTTAGCCCGTTTGCATGCATATTGGCCATTTGAATTTTGGTATTCTCTTTGACTACTAGCTGGAATTAGGATATTCTTATTTTGTAGAGTCATAATTCATCGTGGAGTCAGACCAACATCCTCGTTGGTCCCGTCAATTGTTACATTTACCACCATATTTTGAGTTCTTACCTTCTAAATGGCATAGAGTTATTAGGCATGGTACACACACATCCACCTTTCAAACTTGTGGTTCCACAAGGATGAGTACTGAATCTATTCTCCAGAACACTGGGAGTTCTTTGACTCCCATACCCACTATAGTTAATGACACTCCTTCGACTCCTACAACCACTACAGTTGCAGTGCAAGAGGCATATACTTATACTATGGATTGACCTATAGTTAATGCTTCCTCTCTTGCCTCAAACCCTTTTGGGGGTCTTAGTCATTCATCAGGTTACAATGTTCATTCCATCCCTATGGATTCTAGTCCATTTTCTTATGGTATGCCTAACTTCACTTCACAGTTTTTGACTTCCATCCTAGTTGTTGGCCCTAACACTAGCATTGGACTTGGGGGCACTACACCTCCTTACACTCCATTTTTGTTTGGTGGTTCTCATATCCCTCAGACGAACCCTAATATAGGAAGTGTCCCTACTCTTAACCCCGGTTCTAATCCTTTTATAAATGGATGTAACAACCAACCTGGCGGACAAGTTCTTTCCTACATCCCTAACTCCTCGGTGTTAATTTCGACCAATAATTTTGGCATGATGAATCCACTTCAATCCTCTAGGTTCCCACCCAAACAAGGTCAGTCTTACACTTTGGGCAATCCCCAACCTGGCTTCAATCCGATTGGGGGCACTTTTTATAACCCCCAGCCCATATCTAATCTGACTGGGGGAAATTTTCATAACCCTCATTAGAACATTCTTGCTAGAATGATGCCCAACCCAACTTATATGAATCATCCTGGAGGAGGGCCTTATAATTCTGGATAGGGCTTTGGTTCTTACCATAATCATGGGTGGAATGTAGTTCCCAACGTACAATCGTTCGCGGGAGGACAGGGTCATATTTCACAACCCCATATCCCTTTTCTGGCCACGCTTAATCTGTCGGATTTGGCTAAGTTAATGAACGGCCCGATGAGTCATGAACCCACATGGCCCCCCATCCCCACCAAGCTTCCTTCCGATATCCCAAAGTTTGAAGGTAAGAATGGAGAATACCCTAGTGATCAAGTCATGACTTTTACCCTTTGGTGCTCATCAAATTCTCTTAACCATGATTCTATTAGATTACGATTGTTTCAACGCACTCTCATTGCAGTTGCTGCGCAATGGTATATTGAGCTACCTAGGGGGACATATAGGTCATTTAATCAGTTGGTGATGGCCTTTCTCAAAAACTTTCAATTGCCCATTCGTTATGATTTTGACCTCAAACTTTTGTCGAATTTATGCCAAGACATCGCCACTCATATCTCTGATCATATCCAGGAGTGGCGTAGATGGAGGCGGTTAATTAAGACTCCTATACCCTTGGCCTTTCTCCTCGAATGGATCCTAAAGTATTTGCACCCTCCTATCTCGAATGACGTTGCTACTTCCAGGGTCTCTAATGAGGAAGAAGCTATGTTTAGACCCTAGTAGCTAGATTTGATATATGTTCAGTCTGGGATGTTATATCACCTTCTTCTATAAGCACCGCGGTCAAATTATGACCCTAGGAAAAAATCGGGACCTCATTTCGATGGCATTGTAGGATCCGCTAATGTAAATTCCGCAGACTCGACGACGAGCCACTTGAAGAATTTGTCTCTAAACCAGTCTGTTGGAGGACCAACTTCATCTTTGTATTCCAAACCCACTCAGTCGATGGATGTACATTCTATACAATCGTCGAAAAATCCCCCTGGTGACCAGCAACCAAGAGGGAATAAAAGGAAAGGTTGAAATAATCGTAAGGGTGGGAAAAATGGTAATAAACCCAAGGACAAAGATAATAATGGGAAGCATAATGATAATGTTGGAGAGGGAAAGAAAGAGAAACGTAAGGTGAAGTTTCCTTGTAAACTTTGTACCGATGATCACCTTAAACATTTATGCCCCAAAATTGTGGAGGCTGCAAGGCTTTTGAATCTACCACTCGCTGTGCTGACAAATCCATTCCCACATAACCAACACTTAGCCTCGATCTCTTCTAATGCCGAAAATGTGACTGGTGGGAGTAAAAAACCACCATCGGAATATGGTGACCGCGTATGTATCAACATGGTCGATGAAAAAATCGATCATCGATGTAGCCACTTGATCTCGAGATTATAGCTCTTCGCAAGCTAACTCTGGTCTAGAAGCTCCCACTCCTCCTCCGGAGATGAAATTACATATTGAGAAACTAGAGCCACCGCCTTGTATTCTGAAAGGAGTACTTAAGTGCTCTACCCACAATCCTAATTCTAGAGCCTCCCAAAACTACTCTATTGTTAAAGACCTGGGCCAAACCCCTTGTGCGATGTCGGATTTGCACGTACTTCGTACGTGTCCTTCACAGAGGAATGCCTTACTCTCTACCTTAGGAGCTCTAGAACCCAGTGGCTCAAATGTTATCAATTTTGATGTCACAAATGTGAAGCCTTGCTTACCTTACCATGTGGCTTTCCAAATCCATGTGGAGTATTCCAAGTATACCATCAAATGTACAGTTTTTGATGAAGGCACTGCCACCTGCGTGATGTCCCTGTTCTGTTGGAAAGCTTTCAGTTCTCTGACCCTTTCCAAGTCGTCGAACATGTTGAATGCATTTGACAGTCATTCCTTCCACCCTCACGATATTCTCCCTACCTTTCCAGTCCAATTAGGTGGTAAGACAGTAGAGGTGGAGGTAGAGGTAGTTCATGCGCCTCTTGATTATAACCTATTACTAGGTCGCAATTGGACCTATTTTGTGTTCGTTGTCGTATCGCCCGTCTTTCGTACGCTTTGTTTTCCTAATAAAGGGAATATCGTGACGGTAGACCAATTGTCCTTTGCATACTCTAGTTCTAATGCATCTATCGGACCATTGATCCCTATGATCGACAATTCTCAGTCGACAACTGAGAACATCGGTGTCAGAATGTATTATTTCCTTATGGGTAATTTCAACTTCTCGGCACCGAATCACCACATTTAGGCCATGACTAGCAGGCCTTCTTCGACATAGAGGTCCATTCCTTTCTGCACTTCCTATTTTAGTGATATATGGACCCTACCTTAGCTGACTTCGTCGTGTGAAGTTCAGTCGCATGCTGGCATGGCCATGACACTATCGACAATAGAGATTGTGTATCAAGTTGTTCTTGACTCTTCCATCGATCCTGATCCTGTTACTTCGCCAACAGACGAAGAGGATATTATTCTTAGGCCCGTATGGGCCACCTCATTTTCTTGTTCACATGATTGCCTAGATGAGACTTTGCCTTCAGACGAAGCCATCCTCGAAGCCATGAATGGTTCCAATAGACCTTGGGATGATATGCATCATCGATCTTATTTTCTCCCAAGTCTTGAAAGAATCGAGCAAGATGAATTTTGGTCTACTTTGAGTGAGATATTCGGTCACATCGTAGTTCCACTTGATACACACGACATTTATGCCGAAGGAAATATGGAAATTATTTCTCCTACAGTCTCGATCGACATCTCTCGTACGCTTGGCAAGATTGAAAACGTAAATATTTGTGCAGATTGTTCACCAGAAGAAATTCTAATCTACACCAATCTCTTCAAATAATTTTGAGATGTATTTTCTTGGTCATATGAAGAGATGCTAGGGATCGACCCTCATATTGTCGAACATGATATTAGAACTTACCTAGATGCCAAACCTATTCAACAACGTCTTAGATCTATGAATCCTAGAAAAGAACCTGCTATTAAGGCAGAGGTGGAGAAGCTACTTAATGTTGGCTTCCTCTACTCGATTCCCTTGACCGAATGGGTATCCAACCCCTTTCCTATGAACAAAAAGAAAGGAACCATCCAAGTATGTATGGAATTTTGTGACCTGAACAAGGATTTTCCTAAAGATAACTTCCCCACACCTTTCATTGATCAGATTCTCGATGAGTGTGTAGGAAGCGAGATATTTTCTTTTATGGATGGATTTTCAGGGTATAACCAAATCCAAATCAAACCTAAATACCAACACAATACGACATTTATATGTCCTTGGGGTACTTTTGCATACCGTAAAATTCCTTTCGGCCTTAAAAATGTCGGATAAACCTTCCAACGTGCCATGACTTTCACTTTTCATGATATTAAGCACATAGTCGAAGCCTACCTTGATGATCTCGTTCCTCACTCTCGTAAGAGAGTGGATCATATTATGCACCTTTGGCTTGTTTTTGAAAGATGCTATTGCTATAGAATCTAGTTGAACCCTCACAAATTCATATTTTGCGTTAAGTCTGGTCGTCTTCTGGGATTTTTAGTATCCGAGACCAGGATCATGGTAGATCTTCTTAAGGTTGAGGAAATACTTCAATTGCCTCCCCCACGCATGATTAGAAAACTTCAGGGTTTACAAGGGAAAGCTAACTTTCTACGTCAGTTTATATTGAATTATGCCAATATCACTAAGAGTTTCATGCGCCTCTTGAAGAAATAAACCCCTTTTATTTGGGATGAGCGAGCCCAGGAGTCTTTCGATGCTTTGAAGAAAGCCTTAATATCGACCCCTCTGCCGAATTATTCTGATTACAATAGATATTACTTTCTTTATATTGCCGCATCTTAAGAGACGATTGGTATGGTTCTAGTTCAGGAGGATGATGAGATCCATGAGCACATCATCTACTATCTTAGTTGAAATTTAGTCGGCCCTGAGCTTAATTAATCTCACATTGAAAAAATAGATTTGGTTGTCATTCACACAGTCCAATGTTTAGGTCACTATATATTACTTTGCAAGACTACTGTGGTTGTTGATTTCAATCCATTTTAATTCGTCCTTACCAGGCATATCATAGGGGGGGAATACAATAAATGGATCATCATTTTACAATAGTTTGATCTCAACTTCTCTTTGGCAAAGTCCAAGAAATCAATNAGATAACTTCCCCACACCTTTCATTGATCAGATTCTCGATGAGTGTGTAGGAAGCGAGATATTTTCTTTTATGGATGGATTTTCAGGGTATAACCAAATCCAAATCAAACCTAAAGACCAACACAAGACGAAATTTATATGTCCTTGGGGTACTTTTGCATACCGTAAAATTACTTTCGTCCTTAAAAATGTCGGATAAACCTTCCAACGTGCCATGACTTTCACTTTTCACGATATTAAGTACATAGTCGAAGCCTACCTTGATGATCTCGTTCCTCACTCTTGTAAGAGAGTGGATCATATTATGCACCTTTGGCTTGTTTTTGAAAGATGTTATTACTATAGAATCTGGTTGAACCCTCACAAATGCATATTTTGCGTTAAGTCTGGTTGTCTTCTGGGATTTTTAGTCTCCGAGACCAGGATCATGGTAGATCTTCTTAAGGTTGAGGCAATACTTCAATTGCCTCCCCCGCGCATGATTAGAAAACTTCAGGGTTTACAGGGGAAAGCTAACTTTCTACGTCAGTTTATATTGAATTATGCCAATATCACTAAGAGTTTCATGTGCCTCTTGAAGAAATACACCCCTTTTATTTGGGATGAGAGAGCCCAGGAGTCTTTCGATGCTTTGAAGAAATCCTTAATATCGACCCCTCTGCCGAATTCTCCTGATTACAATAGATATTACTTTCTTTATATCGCTGCATCTTAAGAGACGATTGGTATGGTTCTAGTTCAGGAGGATGATGAGATCCATGAGCACATCATCTACTATCTTAGTTGAAATTTAGTCAGCCCTGAGCTTAATTACTCTCACATTGAAAAAATAGCTTTGGTTGTCATTCACACAGTCCAATGTTTAGGTCACTATATATTACTTTGCAAGACTACTATGGTTGTTGATGTCAATCCATTTTAATTCGTCCTTACCAGGCATATCATAGGGGGGAAATACAATAAATGGATCATCATTTTACAATAGTTTGATCTCAACTTCTCTTTGGCAAAGTCCAAGAAATCAATGGTCTTCGCAGAGTTAGATGAGGATGTTATCCATGTTGATTCATTTGCAGACAAACACATTTTCCTTGTCTCATCGTCTAACCCCTAGTATGGATACATTGTTCTCTATCTTCAGACCTTGAAGTTCGCTCAACATCTTTTGTGAGATGAACGATGACATATTAGATACCAAGCCAAGAAGTATACCATCATCGGTGACACTTTTATCACCGAGGAATAGATGACATGTTGCGTCGTTTCTTATCTCATGAGGAAGTTGAGTTAGTCCTAAAGGACTTCCACAAAGGGGCTTGTGGCAGTCACCTATCCGGGTTTGTGACAGCCCAAAAAATCTTGTGAGATGGTTATTTTTGGCCTTCTATCTTTAAAGATTGTATTGAAGCAGTTAAGAGGTGTCACCCATGCCGGGTGTTCACTTGGAAAATGTGCTCGCACCCAACCCCTCTTCAACCAGTCATTACCATTGGTCCCTTCATCAAGTGGGGCGTAGACTTCGTAGATTGCAACCCAACTTTGGTTGGGGGGCATCAACATATTATTGTGGTCATCGAATACTTTACTAAGTGGGTTGAAGACATGCCTACCGTGAAATATGATGGGAAGACTATTGTCTTCTTCGTATTCAATCAAATTATCATCCGGTTTGGTATCCTGAGTGATATTGTCACTGATCATGGCAGTCACTTTCAGAATGAAATGATGGTAGAGCTAGAATCTAAGTTGGGGTTAGGCATGGTCATTCCTCCCCTTATTAGCCCCAGGAAAATGGGCAAGTAGAGGCTGTCAACAAGTCTCTCAAGACCATCTTGAAAAAAACTGTCAGTTAGAGTAAGTCTAATTGGCACATCATGATATATCCCGTGCTTTGGCCATACCGAACCATGGTTAAGAATGCCACCAGTTTTTTCCCTTTCCAATTAGTGCATGGTGTGGAGTCGATTCTTCCTATTGAATGAAAAATCCCTTCTCTTAAGTTGGTAGTTGCGCTCCTACCTAACACTTTAGATCTAGAGCGATGCCTTGTACACCTAGAGAGTCTTGACGAGCAACGTCGGGACACCTTTATGACCATCGAGGTGAAAAAAAAACATGTCAAGGTCCAGTATGAAAAGTTTGTCTGTCCTCGATTGTACACTAAGGGTGACTTGGTCCTTCTATATGACCAAACCAAAGAACCGCTGGGGGAAGGGAATTTTAAACCCATGTGGCACGGTCTGTATATCGTGCAACGTGTTCTAGAAAAAGGATCCTATGAGTTAGAAGATTATGAAGGGAATGTGTTGGTCGAACCCAGAAATGAGCTGTACTTGAAAAGATATTATACTTGAGCCTAGGCTTGGGTGGAAATATTTGTATACTAGTGTCATTTAGTATATACACATATCTTTTCCCTTTCTTTTTGTCCTCATCTTTCTTATCAAGTTTTCCCTTGATTAACAGATGTTAACGGAGTCTTCGGTCTACCTAGGATTCGCAGATGGAGCCAGTTTTCATACACAGAACTTGTCTTCTTCCGCTTGGGTAATTTACTCACCCGAGGGCCTACTGGTGTCTTCAGTTGGCATATGCCTAGGGCCATACACAAACAATGTGGTCGAATAGAGTGTCATCATAAAACTTTTGCATGATACTATCTCACATGGTATTCGCTCTTTAGAAGTTCGCCTGGATTCCCAGTTAGTAGTATGTCAGTTGAACGGTAGTTACCGCATGTGTGATCCTACTTTACTCTGACGATTCCTACGGGTATGTATTTTAGAACGACAGTTTGATTTTATCACATAGTATCACATTCCTAGGAGTGCTAATCATGTATTTGATGCCTATGCTAATTACGTTTTAGATTGGAATTTAATAAAGCAAGGAAAACCATTAAATCAATGTACACATTGCAAAATATAAGTAAAGTCGAAGATCTTTTTTATATATTTCAAAAAATATGGTGTTTATATTACAAATTTGGGGCTAAAACCGTCAATGCACATATACAGCCGAAATATAGATCCCATGACATCTACACCTGTGGTGCCGAATGTGTGTTATGATAGAAAACCATGGCATTTGATAGACACCGAAAAAGTCATACCCATGCTCTAGGTACACCCACCACCGGTCGCTGCATGGCTTTAGGTAGATCCTTTACCTGAACCATCAGAATCCTCTCCGTCAAATGAGATAGGTTTCCCTGCACATTTTGTAGGACTCTATCGGTTTCTCCTCTCGCCCCCTCATCACCCTGGTACCTCAATCGATGTCGAGGTAAAACCTCTGGTCATCCCAGACCCACATCTGCATCACACAAGTGTCTAGTTAATACTTAAACACCACCCAAAAATATTTTTGTCTCACATTAAAAAAATACAAAAAAATGAAATATTTAAAAACATTTTACCTATGTCACCATAGGCAGCCCCTGGTGGAAGTGGCATATCTATATCTCCTCTCAAGACGATATCCGCATATGGATAGTCATCCAAAATCATGAATTGTCTTTTCCACCAGAAGAAAAAATCCTCACTGTAGGGTGTTAGCACCCTACCTCCCCCCTGTTGTCTCATGGCCTAGGTCCATCATGCCATGGGTAGATCACAATGTCCCCTAGGAAGGATCTCCACTCTAGGTCCCAGACCTAGAACCCTCTCAAAAAATAAACTGTAAAGAATGGAGGCAAACCCAAAGTTTCACTTACCCCCTTGTTTTCACTCTGTCAACTGACCTTTCATATTGGTCAGCAGTGAGGTACACCAGTCATAGACAGCGGGTCTCGCACAATCTACTGTGTAAAACATAAGTGGACTCAATGCCTGGTGCAACAAAGTTGAACCTATAATACTGGTCAATACAAGCACGATGATTTATTAGCGTGAGGTTATTTATTTCCAGAATAGGGATTTGAATTCCCACCTTGGGAGTCCCCGCTACACGGTGGGAATCAATATACTCCTCGATATTCATCCCACTCCCTGCTCCATGTGATTTGAGGTTTACAACCTCTCCTCGGCGTGATGGACCAGTTAATAAGTAGATGTCCTCTACTTCGATCCTCAATGGTTGTCCATCAAGGATAATTCTTTTGCTTTCAATATCCCAGTAACCCACCAACATCTTCAACAACCTCGCTTGGGCCCTCATTCCTTTGAGAGCCCAAAACTTATACAAGCCACATATTTTTAGAGCCGCTTGAGCCACCAGATCTTGGTCCACTGTCGCATCAGCCTCCTCATGTTCTTGCTCTCTCCATTCAAGTGCCATCCTGCAAAGGAAAAACCAAATTTTGAGTTAGAACCCTTCTTTTTGGCCATTTGCATACCTGTACACAGCTTCCTTTGCATACAGTCGCATGTAGGGATCAATATACGCCCCTTGTGGTTCACATAGTAGAGTATACCTCATCATATACACGACCAAAACAAAGGTAGCCCACGTACATTGAAATTCCTAATTTACGCCCTCAATAACTAAAAAACTGGAACCTAATTCAAAAATGTAATCCACTGAATTTGAAGTGGATAAGATGTAGAGTTACCTGATCCAGACGGTTCATGATTTTGTTACCTGATTCTCCTACAATCGTCGTTTGAATCTTGGAGGTATTTTGGTCCAAATTGCACTATTTGGGTAAAAATCAAAATGGTATAGTAATTTTTTATTTTATTACTATTTATAAGCTATTTTTACCCAC